>CM032228.1:175832500-176320000 GCA_019009955.1 Riptortus pedestris
CGTTACCAAACTGGATACTTAATAGTTTTATGTAAAAAGAAAGATCAAGTTCGTTAACGGCTAAAATCTGGCAAGTGGGAGGGGGGGAGTTGTAGAGGGGGGATTTTCGAAAATTCAAAATATCTCCGTTATTAAGCGTCGGATCCAAAAAATTGTATAGAATAAATCTTATTGCAAATTACATTTACTATAAATATTGTTCTATACATTTATTCTGTATCTTGAATATTAACCGAGATATTTGCATTTGTATTCTGCGTGTAACAGACGCGCTATGTTCGGTTTCCGCCGAAATCTAGTTCGGCCGTTTCTATAACTGATCGTCCCTCGTGAATAGGTTTATTAGGCAGATTTCTCTATTGTAAAACTTCACGAGGGAAATCTGCTTAGTTTACGCAGCCCCTGCGTGACGGACTTTTTGAGTAATGTGAGTATTTTGATTGTCATAAAAAAAGGTTTGTCAAGCAAGGGCAGTGAAAAACGAGCGCAAGAATCAAATATGATGACGTTAGAACACACCATAACCGCAACATTTTATTTTTAGCAAACTTTCCACTAGGAAAATTAGCTATTGAAGTGGTGCTTATGGCGCGATTTTCAAAAAGTTTCTTCATATTACCATTAATCCTACCTAGTAGATGACGAAAATGAGGTCCGTTCAAATATATATATATATATATATATATATATATATATATATATATATATATATATATATATATATATATTTGTCTGTTACCACTCTAGCGGTCGCAAATTTTGTTTGATTGTTTCCAAACACGATATTTAAGCGTTTTATGTAAAAATAAAGATCAGATTCGTTAATGGCTGAAATCGGACCAGCGGAAAGGGGGGAGGTTTAGAAAGGAGAATTTTGAAAATTCGATATACCTTGGTTGTGTATGTCGGATCAAAATATTGTATGAAATAAGTCGTATTAACAATAAGATAATAGCTTATATATAATAATCATTAAGTTCTTTTTTTTTTGGAAGCTTTAATAGCAAATATTGTATTCATTGAACTTTTACTCTTTGAGGTACATGGAAATACGTTGAATGATGACATGTAAGATTTTACGTTCTTAACTCTAAAATGTATATTTGATATATAACATCCTCAGTATTTAAATACTGCGTATTTAAGATCAAATTAGTTAATGGCTTTATCCGGGCTGGGTATAGGGGGGATTCGAAAAATAATATGATCTCCGTTGTTGTGAGATGAATCGAAAAATATTACATCTTGTTAAACTATCGATGTCCTACAATTATTTTTCTATTCTATTATATATTTTTTCGTAGCTGAAATATTTAGTGAGTTATTCGTACTTGATTGCTTTCAGCCGGCAGTAGCCACCCTCCCCTCACTTCTCCTCATTGGGCTTTTACATGGAAATAGTGAGAATATGTTGAGATGAGATCAATAGTCATTCATACCACCACATGGGAAATGCTTAGCCCTGGGTGATGTACTTTTTTTTTATAATATTCATAGGCATAATAGGCAATGGTGATACTCATTATGGTGATTTCACCTATTAAGGAACTTTAAATTTATTTTTACATAAAATGTTTGCATTGCAGTTTTGTAACGATAAATATATAAATGTGATCTTCTACGTGTCATCTACCTCTATAGCTGATTTCCTTTAAGGTAAACCTGCTAAAACACCATTAGGGAAATAAACAGATATAAGTTACTTCCTGTTTAGAAGCTTAGAATACCACGTTGGCTCCATTCAGCCAATCAGCTGTAATATAATTTAATAATTAATACAACGGCATACGTTTTTTTTTTTTTTTTGTAAGCAATCAATCAATGTTATTATTAGCTTCGTTAAGAGGAAAAATTAAATATAATTAAGGGCAAATATAATCTTGTTCCTGTGATTTATCGAACTGTGAGTAACGAGTTAAAAGAAATTTTATACGTGAAGAGTAAAAAGCAGAAGGCCGAACGATGCCTTCAATCTTGGCCTATCTGTCGATAGGAGTAATCACTTTTTAAGGGCAGCTCCTCTATCTCACCCCTTCCCTCTGGGACCCTCATACTATCCCCGGTGGAAAACATTGCCTCCTTCCAATGAGTTTATAGACAACCGATAACCTTCCTATACTTACATCGTGCTCTCAACATAATGACCAACTGGGGCTTAGTACTTGGGCAAAATTTTAGTGACTTACATTTATGACAAGAAATAGGTTAGACATACTCTACTGTAATGTTGAAATTTTTATAAGCCCTCTACCATCCAGGGTGGTAGTTATGATTTTATGTAGTCGCCTAATCAAAAATGAAATTTATATATCCCCTGCAGAAATTGAAGCCTCAACTCTAGGTAATATTTAAACTCAACTCCTTAACTGACATATACCTAGATCTCCTGATATAGTATAAGAAGCCATTTTATGACTGAAAATACCTATGCATGAGGAATAATAATTTGTAACGCAATCCACAAAGTTTGAAAATCATCTTGTAATAAATATTTTCAAATGTAATTTATGTACGTCCACATTATGTACGTATTATATCTACAGGTTATCAACCTTTTCTAGCCAGCGACTTTTAATGAGTTTGTCACTGAATAAATTCATATTGCCCTGGCGGAAATCGAGCCCACTACTCTAAGTTTATTAAGTTGATTAACGCCTTAACTCACATTGCTTACCTGAGTTCCTTAATGTTGTTAGATGGTGTGCAATCAGTTACCATGGTATAAATATAATACTTGTTAATGTTAGATTTCATTATATTACGTACAAACAAGAACAGAAACAATCTATTTTCCTTGATTACAAATGATAGGTGTGGCTCATATTTTTAATGTTTTTTTTATTACTCTTGTACGCTTTGCATGTTGTTCAATTCTTCAATAAAAAGGAAATTAATTTTTTTGTCAAATAAAATCTTTCGTCCCTCAGGCTATATAAAAGAAAACCTTTAGATAATCCATTTTGATATCCAGTCTAGAATGATGGAACATTTTATATATAAATAAATATAAACTTAGGACAGCTTCTTATCTATTCATCATAGTAAACGAAGAAACATAGTTTTAATTTAATAAAATGATTATATATTTGGCAACCAACCTAAATTTTGTTTTATATACATAATACAAATCTATGGAATAATACAAAAAGAAGTTTTCTAACTCCTATGTTTCCACAAAATTCCTACCATTGAAGTCTTCGGCCAGGAATGGAGAGGGACTAATTATTTATTTACTTATTTATTATGTGGAGCTCCGGAACTATGGCGACTTGCTCATGGAACTAATTATCATTGATTGAAATTATGATTCATGTAGCAGGCGATATGCGTGGAGTCGCTCTGGATCTTCGACGACTGCCCTACTGCCAGCTGCTGCAGATCGACACACAATGCCAGACATCCGATTAAACACTGATGTATAGGGACAACTTGTAATGAAATTGACATTGCATTACATGAGCCCATTATAAATGGCCATATATTTTATATTCTGAGTATTCCCAGCACAGAGCACATTAAGATTATTATGTATGAATGCTTAAATGTATTGTTTTTACCTTTAAATAAGAATTATATCCAATTTGGAGTGAAGTCACCATGTGCTCTAGCATTTTCATAGATAACGCCGATGGATTTTGATAATAACATTCACAGCTCTTAACGTCGGTACACTAAGTAATAATACGGATGAATTTCGATAATTAATTCACGTTAAATGCTCTTTTTGAGCGTATTTCGATCGGCAGTTCAAAGTTCACTCCCGGATTAGCCCTATATAAGGACCCCGACACGACGGATTAAGATCAGTCATATTCGGCTTCCTCTGGAGGGGAGACCCTGGTTCTCGTGCGAGAGTTAATCCTTCAGCTTGTTCCTGCCTGCCTAGGCTACTCTATCTCTCACGGCTAAGTCAGCACTTCTATTAAACAGCTAAGTCTTTTTATTGTAATATAGACTAAGTATTATTAAGTGTCCCCCATTATATTTATAAAGGTGCCTTTTCATTTTAATCATTAATATTTATAATTGGTGAATATTTTTATTATAAATAAATTTATATATTTGAATTTTAACTTGAGTCGATTGTTGGTGGCCCTTCCTAAATTCTTGTTAGTGGTTTGGTTGTGGGATTTTTTATATATTTCAGCTTCCACTGCTTATCACCGCAGCCAGATCGCAACAAACTCTATATTTAATATATAGGAGTGTTAAGAAACAAACAACCAACCCAATAGTCTGGGGCATTCTAAACCAATAGTCATACCCGATTGCAAAAATTCAAATGAAACTCTATTTTACTTCCTCTGATTTTGTAGATAAATTAATAATTAATATTATAACTAAAAATTATCATGACATGGGCCCTCAACCATAATTTTTCTGCATTTTAACTATATTAGTTTACCCATTTTTGAGGTGCTCGATGGAGAAGGAATTATCTCAGGTAAGAAAAGAAAGGCCTCGTTCCTTCACAGTTGTTTATTCGTTGCGATAGAGCGCTTTCAGAGCCTACGCTCCATCATCAGTGCCCTCTTCACAAAGATGTTACTGGACCCAAGGACTCTCTGTGGCACACATCTACATGAATCCTAAGTCGCAACGAATAAACAACTGTGAAGGGCCAAGGTCTTTCGTTTTTTACCTGCTGTATTAGTTTATTTACAAAACCATTTTCAGAATTTCTTTAGCAACCAAGTTGACGGCTCCGTACATTAATCTTGGGGAGATTGCATAGACCTCGCATCAAAATCTTCCCTTCAACAGAAATGTTTATTAATTTTTACGTTTTGAGGTATGAATACGAAGTCTGAAAATCTCTATCAGGCACCATTGTATGTCTAATTTGTGTTTTGAGTCAAAAAGTGAGGCGTTTTTCGACATTTTGAGCTTTTTATCATAGAAAAATTCAACAAAAAATGAAAAGATCTAGTTGGTTTTGAGGCAATTAGAATGTATTACAACATGAATGAATTGTGAAAGCTAAAACGTTTGGCGCCAAGACTTCGTTAGGCCTAAAGTCAGATGTATTATGCAGGGAGATAGTTTATACCTGTCTTGGAAGGTTCTAAGACAAGGAATACAGGACTCCAAGGTGGTTGCACTAAATTTTGTTAATTTTTATGTGAGTGAGACAGCAGGAAAAAAAAACAGATGAATACTCAGTGAGAAAATAACCAGAGTGCATAGACACAATTGGTCAAACAAAAATATTCAATCCTCCCTTTGTTGAAAAAATCAAAATGCTACTCCCAACCTCCTTATCAAATTAGGAGTGATAAAGAATTTCGTAAATCAATGGAAAAGGTAGGAGAGCGTTTTTTTTTTTTTGTACTTTAATCAAAAGTTCTAGAAATTAAGTAGTGCCTATGTACTATATAATAAATAAATAAATAAATAAAGCAAAGATTAGAGGAGGGATTTTTATGGACAAAAAACCCGCGGTCTATTTAAGCGCCTGGAATTCACAGGACAATTAAATGAAACTGAAAGAAGACCTTTGACTGAGTTAAAAACGCGTGTCAAATATTTTTGGACAAAAAAAGAGCTAAAAAATAACAAAGACATCGTTAATGACTTATCATTAAGTCAAGAACAATGCAGCTCACATGATCTTTCACGTGATGTCAATAAATTATTCATGTTGCCACAAGTCATTAAAATTCCATTTCTTTCACTGTGTTGGATTTCTTTCCTCCCACCTTGGGATCAGTTTTCGATGAACGCGGAGAACGTTTAAATCAAAATGGAGAAGGGCTTTGCAGTAAATGCACTGACAGATGCTCGCAGACTAGTATTGGACACTGGAGGACGGAAGACATCTTGATGAAGACTATAAAAGGAAAAAAAATAGAAACATTAACGAGGCATAAATTTATATTATATTCAGTATTAAATGTTGTATTATTCGATATATTATTGTTATTATTCGTAAGAAAATAAATAAATGAATAAGGTTAGAAAAAATCATGCTATTCATTTTGTTTTTTTTTTAAAAAAAACTTTTACTCACTCAAAAATGGCCCCTGATAGCATTTTTTGGACTTCAGATTGGAACACAGCACACATGAAAGTATTAAAAGTAGGAGACAGTGATTTTTTGCAGAACAAAGTTATTAGTGCATTTAATATACAAAGGCTTCTAGTGATTTTCTATATACGTTACCCTCAACATAAGGTTAGAGAGATCACCAGCCATCAGATGAAGGCTGAAATAATTCTAAGCTCCCCTTAGTAAGAATACTTTGTAATCATGTATTGAAATTTATGTTAGAAATTAGTTATTTAGTTTCTTGAATATTTGTGTTGAACAAATTAACAGTTGTAGAGAATAACGTGATTTCTTTAATTGGACATATGAAATATTTCAAATTGATGCTCGATAATTAAAATATATGTGATTTTATATTTAATCGCTTATCTACGATCCTATTCCTTCTGGTCCAATTTTGGCTATTAGTGTAATCGATCTCTAGTTTTACATGAAAGGGTTAATATATAAAGTAAAGAAAGTCACTCACTCACACACACACACACACACACACACACACACACACACAAATAAACCACATTTGCATTATCTAGTAAGTAGATTTAGGGGTCATTTAATGAATATATGAAAATTTCAGCCATGAAGGCAGCCTCAAAAGCTGATTTCTGGGAAATCTGCTAAAATGCTTTATTGTCATTGGACCTAAGGCAGAAATTCAGAAGTTTGAAGACATATAGATTTCATGTCCATCTAAAATTTATATCCTTTATGTTATGTATTTTACATCTGTTTGTCTAATTTTTTATCGTCTAAAATATTAATGTATGTCAATTGTAGTAATCACAAGGAGTTGAAGGCATATGTTTTAGCAGATTTCCCTTAAGGGAAATCAGCTATTGAGGTCGTATTCATGACGCGATTTTCGAAAATTTTCTTCAAATGTCCATCGATCCTACCCAGGAGATGACGAAAATGAGGTCCGTTCAAAATTATATATATATATATATATATATATATATATATATATTTGTCTGTTAACGCTCTAGCGGTCGCAATTTTCGTTTGATCGTTACCAAACTCGATATTTAAACGTTTTATGCAAAAATAAAGATCAAGTTCGTTATTGGCTGAAATCGGACCAGTGGGAGGGGGGTTTAGAGGGGGGATTTTCGAAAATTCAAAATAACCCCGTTATTATGCATCGGATCGAAAAATCGTATAGAACCAATCTTATTGCAAATTAAATTTACTATAAATATTGTTATATACATTTATTCTCTATCTTGAATATTAACCGAGATATTTGCATTTTTATGAAGTCTGTGCGTTCGGATTACGACGGCCATCTTCGTCATTTCTCGGCTCAGGCGGAAGCTTCTTCTAACCTGTCGTTTTTAACCTTACCTTACCTTCTTTACTTTGTGAGATTTATGCAAATACGTTCGTTCATCAGCCCCCCCTTCTTTAGTTCTTGGACTACTAAAATTTGTGTTATTAAAATATAAATTATTCTTACAATTCAGAAGCCGTTTCAGTTGGTAACTAAAAGATTGCTCATTATTTAATCACGGTGGTATTGTGTTATCAGTATGCAGATTTCTCTATTGTAAAACTTCACAGGGGAAATCTGCTTAGTTTACGCAGCCCCTGCGTGACGGACTTTTTATTAATGTATGTATAATATTTGGTCATCTTAATTATTATTCGTAATGGTCACGGTATTTTTCTAATTTCTAAATAAACTAGAAAAAGTATATAAATAAAAGGGGGAAGTTTTATTTGCAGGATGAAAATTTCATCGTATATATGAATGTTGGAATTTTCCCCTGCCCATTCTAATTTGATTCCGACAAATTGATTTCTTTTAGATCGATGTGACGTGAGGTTTAGTTTGAAACTCTCGTCTCCACCCTCTTATCAGTTGAGTGCTTTCTGATTGAATCACTCCTGCTCGGGCCTTTGCAAATTTAGTAAGGAAGAAATATACCTTGCAAGGGGCATGGTTATTGATTTAAAAAAAAAAAAAAATCTAATTTTATTCCAAAATCTATTTTGCATGCAAATTAAATAAATTTCTGTGAGAAAGAACTGTAAATGTGTAAATTCTTTGACCAAAATACATGTCTACAAAAGTCCATTACTCTAAGTCAGATTCTGCGTGAATTAAGAAGATTTCCCAACATGTTTTGTCTATTTCTCACGTACTGAATAGACTATAGACAGGAATTTAAGCTTAAGCTGGGCATGAGGTGTTTAGTTACCCAAACTGAAAATGGAAAGTAGATTTGATGGAGAATCACGAGAATAAGTTTAACTACAAGGAGAATAAATCCAATGTGGAAGTTCTGTAATATCCCTAGAGAAAGGGCATTTATTTATTTGTCTACCTGTCATATGTTCTATGAATAATACACATATATTTGTTTCAGTATTTAAAAACTAGAAAAAATACTTTTAAATAATAAAAATGACTTGATATAACTTTAAAATACAACTACAAAAAGATAAAAAGAAGCTCTGCCAGACGTTGATTATAAAATAACCACAACGTATTGTTAATTAAACGTTTTCGGAGAAATTAATGAAAAGTTTTCGTATGTGGATTAGTTTACACAACTGTTGCCAGATGCTATTAAGCTCACTAATTAAAATTGTAAGCATTACAGACCAAAGAGTAATTTTCCATTAAATTCATTCAATTTTTTAAAACTTGCTTTTTAGTAGGATGTGTATATATCTAGTTGGGTAACTATCATATTAGACACAACTTATCAGAACTTGAATCTTGCGATGGTGTCATAATAAAATTGTCCTCTATAACTCCTATTGTAAAAAAAATCACGAGGAAGGAAAACGAAATATAAGTTGGGATGTGATATTTGAAGGTACAACACCTCAACATTAAAATCGCACGAGCAGGAGTGAGAAAGGAAAGATGGAAACAGCAAACGACAATGAGTCTGTTAAAATTGGAGTCAAGAGAGAAAATGTATAGAACAAGAACTCACAGGCATAGATTTATCAATATATTTTAAAATCCCACTCAATTAAGGAGATTTTAGAAAACGGACATTTATCCTTACTCTAAACTTTTCTCCTGATGGACATTTATAGCCATTAACCGTTTTGATATTCAGTTTTATAATGAATCATAAATATCGAGGGTGGTAGCATTTGATAATAAATTGTGGCCCGCTAAAGTGTGTGTGTGTGTGTGTGTGCCTGTGAGTTTATGAATGTATATATATATATATATATATATATATATATATATATATATATATATTTTCAAATGAAATGAGCTTAAATTTTAATAGTGTATTTCCCTTACTTAAAAATATCCTATTCCTATGGGGAAAACTGTTAGTAGGTTCACTCTGTACAAAAAAACTAACATAAGGTGGTCATGACCCTATCATTTTGTTATTCCAGCTACGACCAGTTATTTTGCCTTTGTGTGCCTTGTATCATGGTACAAAGCTATCATTGTTTAACTGTTGAATAAAAGTCTCTACGAATACTTTTCTTCTTTAAGGAATGAAAAGCAAAAGAGTAATAAGCCATTGATCCTTGTACTAATTGCAGGCTAAATAGCCTTAATGAGCATCCTCTTCGTAGGAAAACTCTATTGTACTTCTCCCTTAAATATTTTTTCTTCTTATTTCTAAGTTGTCACAAAAAACGAGTTGGAATAATACTACATAAACATTTTTACAGCTTTGTTATTTTTTAATCTTCTTCACTGGGAGATATAAGAAACGAAAAGTGAATAGGTTCCAGTATATTTACAGAACTTACTGGAGGAGACGGGCCATGTCATCTAGAAAGGATATATACTTGTAGAAATAGGTCAAGATAGTTTCAAGGAATCGTGTAGAATTCATCTCAAATAACCCCCTTCCTCGGTTCTGTTATTATATTGATATTAGGTTAAGGGTGATCTGATAGGGATAATATGAACTAATATTGGACAATGTTAGCTGTTTGCACAAGATAATATACAAAACAATTGAGTAATCAGAGCATATTTATAACAAGAGGACCAAACAAATTAGACTTTCATCACTAGGTGATCGTCTATGTTTAAACGTAATGCCCTGATATGGTTTAAGGAGTTAGGATTCAAAATCTCTTTATTTCTTTCCAATTTCTGTTTTGATTTCATCTCTGTTTTTCGTGTATTCTCTCTGTTTTGTGTTCCTTTTGAGTTCTGTGTCCCTTTTCTAGTTTGTGTTCCTCTTACGTTTTGTGTTCCTCATCTATTTTGTTTCCCTTTTGTGTTTTGTGTTCTATTTCTGTTTTGTCTAATTTTGTTATTTTTTTTTGTATTGTTTAGTTTTTTAAGTTACCAAGCTTTTGTTTAGAGCAACATCACCAATAAGCTTCAATACATAAGGAGTTAAACAAACAGAAGTAATAAAACTATGTAGTAGTCCCCAAGATCTCAAGCGTGCTTTAGTGAAATTAAAAGAAATAATTACTTTCAAAAAGGATGTTTACTTTTTTAAAAAGGATGTATTATTGACCCAACAAATTTTCTCTTAGATTCTAATTCAATTAATTTAAATGGATTTCAAATCTTCTTCTGTAGGGCATTAATGTGTTATGGAACATTGTATGACTCATAACTCTTAGATTTCCAGAGCACAGGCTTTAGAGATAAGCCCACATTTTAACGGATGTTCATAAATATTTGATAAAAAGCTATATACAAACAATTTTAACCTTCTTTAATTTACAGTATTTTTATGATAATAAACAAATTAAGTAATTAATTACACTTTGTTAATTATGACTTCTAAAAATAAGTAAAATAATATTATTTTTTTCTTAAATAATAGTTTAGTTCGATTCCCGCCTTGGCAAAGGAATTTATTTAGTGAGGGAATTAATTAAATAAAATCCTTAGTCCGACCCTGCCTAGAAAAGGGTGGTAACCTGTAGATAACCCGTTCCAATTAGCCTTTGTAGCAAAAAGTGGACGTTAATAAATAATTTAATTTTAATAATTTAAATTTTTAATTACACCATTAAAGATAATACTTTTGATTCTATTACAAAATTACTATATTAGACATAGTAAAAACCTGAGAATTAAAAGTAAAATTTTGATGAAATAAAGACTGGTAATTCAAGTTTCATCAGTTAGAAGTTATATTAGTGATATGTTTACTTGATGGCTGTCCATGAGAGGTTATGTATTTTTCGAGTTTACAGAAGGGACTTGCGTTTAAAGATCAGTTTGATATAGTCGACTCTGAGAGGCGGAGTTGAGTTATTAGGCAAATTTTGTTGAATTGTCTCTTAGTACGTACGTAGGACCCCGCTTCTCATTTGAGTTTGGTAATGTGTCAGCAGATTGCATTGAAGTAGCTCTAAATGGAATGGTTATCTATATCACTGCTGATTAAATGATTTCGATGAAATTTCAATTGATCCATCTTGTAGGCCTTTACTAAGTGTGGGTCTTGCTTTCACCATATCACCCTTTTATTGCTTATGACAAATGATGCTGAATGATAAAGGCTCGTTAATATTCTCCCCATTCTACCCCCACTGTCTACTTCATATGACGGCCTCAAATTGATTTGATAAGGAGCACTTTTCTCCATGATATGAGATTCTATATACATTTATAAGTGTTTAAGATGGCTACGCATCTATTAGTGGTTAACCGCTGAACTGCTTTGTCTATCACTTTATCACACAATTTTTTATATTGACGGGACGTATTCATTCTATTTTTTTTATCTCTTTTCAATTTCTAGATTTTTGCGACAAAAGGAGTTAATTTTGTAATGTAAATCTTAATGTTAAATAGCTATAGTAGTTACCTCATGGAGTCAATTTCTTACCCACCTGATTCTATCAATATTAATTATTGGGATGCCTTTTTATTTCAGCTTTTGATGATATTTAATTAACTTTTGTACACAAGCTTACTTTTAGCACATATTTACTCTTTCACTGATTACCAACTAAGTAATTATTTACAAAAGACATGGTAGCTTATGCAATAACAGCTGACACTTATAAATACTTCTTAATTGAGTATTTAGTTATACTAACATGTTCAGACAAAATATGTTCTTTCATTGTGTCCTTCATATGTTATAATGTGTGAAATAGTATATTTCATTACAAGTGAAATATACTATTCACATATACACATAACTCCGCCCGAGTTATGAACGATACTTTACATCACGAGGCAAAAAATGCAAAATATAATTTAAACTCGTAATTATTAAGTATTATCATATTAAATGATTTGTTTTGCATTCTGTAGTATCGATTATTTCTGAACAGCTGATTTAGAGCACTAACCTGATACAAGTAACATAACTTTACTAACTCTTTCAAATTTTATAATAAAACTAAGTTAAATTAGTGTAATTATATTTTCTAATGATAAGTAATCGACCAATAATATCTTTAGTGCTTTAAAATAACTAAAATATAAATCGTTTTTCGAATAGAAACGCTAGCGTAACCTAGTGTTGGAAACTGTAACTTCAACTGATAGTATGTAAGTAAGTATAAACAGCTGATCTCTTTCCCGGTCTAGGGAGGGAAAAGTTTTTCCCTCCCTAGACCGGGAAAGAGAACAGCTGTTTCAAGTTATTATAAAAAGACCCACTTTCCATACTTACATACGGTAGCGAAAGTAACTACTTTCAGATCAGAGTGATGTAAAAATATATGACGGTAAATAATAATAGAAATATTTTTTTTATTTGATATTTTATTAAAAGAAACGTGTTTTTGTCTTTACTTATGAACGTTGAAATTTATTATGTAAAAAGAAAAACTGGAGAATTATTTAATATTCAAAATTATTCAATACACCACATTTCAACAAATTCATAAAGAAAAAATGTAAACACAAACCACTTCTTATACGCACATTAGAAAATTCCGCAGACTCAAATATTTTACAGACTCCTATGTACAATAATACTTTACTATCACTTCCTCCTTGGAGAGTAAATAACTTATATATTGATTTAACCTTAACAAAATTTAACCACCTAAACCATCTAAAGATCCCTCATGACTTACACGACTTACTTACTGAAGGTAGCCCACACATACCCATAATACTCCAACATTTACATGATATTAACATATACTCACAAATTTAGAATTGTTACATTTTAAAATCCTTTTTAATCCTTCTTAAATTAAATATTTTAAATTCCAGCTAAACCGTTTACTGTAGTTTATGTGTGTGTATGTGCGTGCCTGCGTGCGTGCGTGTGTGTGTGTGTGTGTGTGTGTGTGTGTGTGTGTGTGTGTGTGTGTGTATTTGCGCGTGTGTTTGTGTGTGCGTGCGTATGAGTTATGTGCCTGCAAGCGTGTGTGTACGTGTGCATGCGAGAGTGAGTGTGTATGCATGTTTGAATTGTGTGATAAAGAAAGTGAGAGCATATGATTGTAAATATTTTAGGTGTTAAAAATCTTCATTTTATTTACATACTAATTTATATTTATTTGATTTTAGTTTAGTTTTTATCCATTGAAATTATATAATTGTTTACGTAATTTTATTAGTCTTTACAGTTTTTGTTTTTGAACTTAATGTTTTGTTTTTGTTTATTTATTTTATTTGTTATTTTGTGTTTATTGTTGTTTTTCGTTGTTTGGTTATTTGATTTCGTTCTATTATTTAGTTGAGTTTTATTCAGTTGTGTTTCATTATATTGTTGCGTTCTGTTATTTAGTCGAGTTTTGTTATTTGTTTGCGATCTTATTTTGTATTATTTAATTTTTTCTTGTTTCTATTTTCATTTTGTATTTTATTTATATAAATTGTTTTTGTTGTTTTTTATGAGCAATATCGCCTCGCTGCGAATGCTCCAAAATAAATAAATAAATAAATTTATTCTAATTTATCTTTTTTGACGATCAATGGCTCAGATCTTCCTGATATGAAATAAATAATACTTTATGCCAAACTATTTGGTTTCGCATATTTCCTTTTTTAAGTGTTAATTTAATTTTTGTGCACAAGCTTACTTTTAGCACATATTTACCTTTTCACTGATTACGAACTAAGTAATTAGTTACGAAATTTGCAATAACAGCTGACACTTATAAATATCCTTAATTGAGTTTTTAGTTTTACTAACCGAGTTCAAACAAAATAGTGCTGGTAAGATTTGCGGAGAAAATCTTTTTAACTGATTTCGTTTAATGAAAACAACAGAATAGTTATATATTTCTAGGCTGAAGAATATTCAACGAAGGTGTCAACATTAAGTTTAAAAGTTGAATAAATTGGAAAGAGGGCTTCCTTTACCCAAAACAAAAGTTGTACAAGTCTGAAAGTATAGGGCAGACTGTATGGTAATAATATAGACTGAGCGACGGCTGACAGAATGAAGGGCGGGCTTAGACAAAGGGGAGCTTCAGGGAAGCTGGCAGCTACCAGTGATAACTTATCACCAGCCAAGTCCAGAATACTGTGTCAACACAGCCTCTAGGGTTTGTCATTACCCATTTCCTTCCACTCCTTTGTTACTCCTATATATTACCCCCATATTTCCCTTCTTCTATATTTATTCAATTAAATAATGTGTTATCTGGAGGGTGCCCTATTCAAAAAAAAAAAATCAACAATGTAATTCTTTTCTCTCCACTTGTTACAATAGATATTACACTTTTCAGGGGTATGGGATTCAATGGTAACATACTCCAAACAAAAAAAGTACGTCACGCAGGGGCTGCGTAAACTAAGCAGATTTCCCATGCGAAGTATTACAATAGAGAAATCTGCCTAATAACAACGGCAGTAGTGAGGAATCTCTAAACCTATACACGAGGGACGAATAGTTCGGCAACGGCCGCCAGAGCTCTCGCAGAGCCTACTTTTGTTGACCGCACACACAATACAAATGCAAATATCTCGGTTAATATTCAAGATTCAGAATAAATGTATAGAACAATATTTATAGTAAATTTAATTTGCAATAAGATTGATTTTATGCAATGTTTCGATCCAACGTATATTAACGGAGATATTTCTAATTTTCAAAAATCCCCCCCCTTTAAACCCCCCCCCTCCCACTAGTCCGATTTCAGCCATTAACGAACTTGATCTTTCTTTTTACATAAAACGATTAAATATGAAGTTTGGTAACGATCAAACAAAAATGGCGACCGCTAGAGCGGTAACAGACAAATATATATATATATATATATATATATATATATATATACAGTTTTGAACGGACCTCATTTTCGTCATCTCCTGGGTAGGATCGATGGACATTTGAAGAAAAATTTCGAAAATCACGTCATGAGTACAACCTCAATAGCTGATTTCCCTTAAGGGAAATCTGCTAATATGGAGGACATAGGGAATGTTTGATCAATGTGACAATAGATGTTTTTGTGGTATATTAAAAAACAACTTTTATCTCATTTGAATAAATTGATTCTGCTTATTTGGACATAGTTAACGGAGTAAGTTAACAATGTTTGTAAATAGCTCTTCATGAATTTTAATTAATTTTAAATCGTATTAATTGTTTATATAGTAATAATATAATTTTAAACTTTCCCTAGTCAGTTATTAATACGATGAAAGTGCATTCAAAGAGAAAAATTAATATATTTTTTTGAATAAAAAACGTAATAATATTCAAGTTTATTAAAGATTATTAATATATTTTATATTTTTTTGCATCTTATTCTTATGCATGAGATGATTAGTTTATAGTGTCGTCATTTTCATTTTCTGATTCAACATCAGTAAAAGACGCTTGCATGTTTTGGATGAATATTTGTGGCTTTGGCTAACAGAAACTCTGAAGGATTTGATGATTACAACTTTTTTTTCACTGTGGAAAGCCTTGAATAAAGCAATGCTGGACTCCTTGTCCTTTTTCAGAGAACAGAAAAAGGTGTCTTAACCTTTTTTTTTTAAAACCGACGATTTTTCAATAATTATCCCCCCCAATAATAATAATAATACCCCTCTTCATCTTTACATATTTTCATTTCTTCCACTGGCCGGACTGAAAAGAAATCAATTTTTCAATATTTTCTTCTTTAGATATTTATATTTCAATTCTTTTAATATGAGATTTAAATTTATTACAATTGTTACAGGTGAATAGCCGTTCTTTTATATTACTAACGGACTTTGACCATTGTGTCCCATTTATTTAGCTGCACTTTTCGTACTTTGGTTATTGTTATCTTTTAGAGCCTTAGTCATGTTATATAACAAAATTAAAAGTTTAAAATCACATTTTAGTGCCTTTGATCGTTCTTTCCCGTGTCCTACATATGTTATAATGGGTAAAAAAATATATGACAGTAAGTACTTATAGAAATAAGTTTTTTTATTTGATGTCTTATTAAAAGAAAAATTAGTCTTGGTGTTGTTATCAACCCTAATATGTTCCTTGTCTTTACTTATGAACGTTGAATTTATAATAAAAAAAGAAAAATTAGGAGAATTTAATATTCGAATTTATATTTTTTGAAGATCAATGGCTTAGAGCTTCCTGCTACGAAATAAATAATACTTTACGCCAAATTATTTGTTTTCGCATATTTCCTTTTGTTAAGTGTTAAAATAATTAAGAATGCCGAGAACGCTTTTAGCTAAAGTGACCTATTAATAATTTAGTAGGAGAAGGTGCGGCAGTAGGGAAGGTTTAGATTAATTGGATAATGTGGTCGCATTCCAGTATACCGCACTCAAACATTAATTTTATTTGATTAACTTAAGCCTTAAATGTGTACTTTTTGTTTTTTCGAGCAAGCTAAGCCATTTGTCTAATTGAAGTTCTTCATTGTAAAATTGTTATTGTAATTTATTTCTCTTTTGTTCAACATTTTTTATTTTCCGTTTTACCCTTTTACTTCACCTATAAAAGTCACTTAGTGTTACTGATTAATGGTCAAGAAGGAAAGCTTTAAAGAAAATTGCCCTATTTCAGAATGTTCTGTTTTCAACGTCAAGATCAGTAGCTATCTCTGTTACGTTATTCTCTGTTTGAAAAGAAAACTTATTTATTTTGATGGAAAACAATTTATTTCAATGTGGTTTCTCACTAGTTGTAACTAACTACATTTAGATGAGACACTTCCTGTAGCTACCAATTTCTCATCAGAACTAATTCAGTGAATTCATCAAACGAACTCAGTTTTGAACTGAAGGTTCATGATGATTTAAATTTCAGGGCTTTATGCAGTAAAAAGGAAAAGGTTGACTCGTTATAACATGTAGTAACGGCTGTCTGAGACTAACCTACAATAAAAGCATAGGAAACAGTAGAATCAGTCTCACTAGAGAACCTCCGTAACCTGAGAAGCTGAGTAGTGGTTTTAGCCAGCTTGGGTGCATTGATGTTAGCTTTTAGCGAGTATGGGAGAACAGCTACCACATTAATGGCCCATATATCAATGTGTGTAACATGGTATTGGTGGTGAAAAATCGAGGAAGGCATAATATTGCTGAAGTTTTATTGAAACCATGTAGAAATTCACATGTTATTTATTAACACTTACTTCACACTACTGCGAGTAATTGGGACTTTTTATCTAGAGTTTACCTTCCTATAATCGCTATAGCGGGAGTAATCGTCAAAAAAAAAAATCGTATTGTCCTTGCTCATCCTAAAATGAACTTTAGAAAGTCCGTCACGCAGAGGCTGCGTAAACTAAGCAGGTTTACCTCGAGATGTTTAACAATAGGAAATTCTACATACTGGAAACACAATAGGACCGTCGACATCAAGTGAATAAATACGAACGATAATAAGAAACCTCCAGACGGGAAGCACCTGAAACGTAAACAAACAGGTGTACCAACTTCTCACAGAAAAGAGAAATAATTACTGAAATATATCAGAATATAACATCTTAATTTTATTGAAAACTATTTACTATATCTAGTACTGTAATTTATAGTGGATCAGAATAATTGTTATCCCAATCATTCAAATTTTATTAGTCCAAGAACTTAGAAAGGGGTGGGGTTCACCATAACATATTTGCATTTATCTCGTATAATAAAGGTCTCTTGAAAACAATTTATGGTATTTAAGGTTCGAATAATGTGATTTATTACATAACAGCGTATTGTTTATGTAGCATGAATAGAAGATGGGGTTTGATGAAGGCCGAAAACTGAAAAATGCTAATATCTAGGTTAATATTCAAGATAAAGAATAAATGTATATAACAACATGTACTATAAATATTGTTATATACATTAGTTTTTAATGAGAATTGAAGTCTGCTAAAAAGTCACATAAATATTAACAATATAAATTAACACAATGATTTGAGGAGTCATAAGGAATAACTCTTTTTACGTAGACAATGTCTCAGCCTACTACCTCTACCAATAATGCTTTGGATCAGTGTCTGCCACGGGGAACTAACTACTCTCTGACCGTTAAAAAATAAATATCTCGGACATTTTTTTCCTATCTTGATAATATGACAAAGAAAAGTACTTTTTCGGATAGTTTATAATTTAGATTAGGGGTCAAGTTTAGCGAGGCGAGGGATAGGGAAGCTCAATTGTCTATAGAGTGGGTGATAAATTTTAGGGGAAGACAATAGCAGCATTGGCCTGTCGAATCCGACCGGACAATGTCCCTCGCTCACATAAATCTTAAGGGAAGCCTTCCACCATTTAGCAACATAAAGAAAACAAACTTTCTCAATTAAAAACTTCCTAATGAAACCAATTTGTCAATCTAATATTTATTCATTACATAAAATAAAATAAATAACATCTACTGTGCAAATTTAGGCAGCTTAATTGGTCAGGTAATTGCCCGACCAACGAGGAGATCCTTGAATCCCTGCTTGTACAACCCTTTTTTTTTTCAAATGTAAAGCAGTATTGTTTATATATTGACGATGTTTTTTCTTCATTACACCACTTAAAATGAACATGATAAGAGTAATGGCTGGCTGAAGGAGATTCATTTATCATCTATGGTAACGTAGCTGAAAAGTAATTTGATAATAACTGTATTACTGGCAGAGGAGTTTTTTGCAGGGGAGTTTGTGGCATATTCATCTTCCGAGCTCTAGAGTTGGCAACTATTCTCTTTGGGTTTCCTGCAAGACGTCATCAGCAACAAACTCCCAGTGTTGTTGTTTGGATTGGAATGGCCGTTTTATGAAGTGATCAATATATGAATAGGTCTTCCATTGAAAAACTGTTGGTTTGGGTAGGATGAACGGACAGCAGGCTTTTAAAAACCAAATGTCAATACTACAATTATTGTCTTTCGACTCTGTAGACTGCCTATAAAACTCTAGTTTTGAAACAAGAAAGAGTAGGGTCATGTGAAGGTACGAAGATGACAATGGTGAGTATTTTATGGTGATAAGTAGTCAAGCTATAGATAGAAGATAACAATATTTCAGCTGAGGATGCTTGAATTTGGTGATCGAAAGAATATAAAACTCACAATTTAACATCATTACAATGATCTAGAGACTGTGCCTTATAATGGTAATTATTTTGTTCTTTCCGAAGCTACTCTTTTCGTATTACTATTACTACCGAAATTCAAGGAGATTTTGGTAAATTCTCTCTCTTTTCCAGTGCTCTGCAGTACTTTTTACCTTCAAATATATTTCTAGTGAAATCATGGTGCTTTAATTCAGGGCCACCTTCCTTTTCTCCAAGGCACTGATAAATATTTTAACTTTCAAAGGCCCTAATAAAGCTCTTAAGTTCCACAAAGGACTTATTTTGATTCAAATTAGTTCTGTAGATATTTCGATTGCTTCTAATGAATTACACTCCTATTTTTGATGATCAAACTTTCACTCCCAATAAGCAGTTCACTTCTCTATCTGTAGTAGTAGCATCACTGCAAAGTTCTTCAATGTATTCTTTTCGACGGTCACTTATTTCAATATTATCAAATAATATTCTATACTTTTGGTTTTTTCCTATTTGCGATCTCAATTTTCTTTGTGCTACTCAGATTTGACTTTATGATAGATAAGCTTTATATTCCATAAACTTTCTTTAGCCCATTTCTATTTTCTTTCCTTTACTGCATTAGCCTTTAATCTGATTCTTTATAATTGTTGGAATCATTTTCGTCTTTTTTCCTTTGATGTATCAGCTCGAGAATCTAATCTGCCATCAAGGGTTTTCAGGGAATTAGTTTCTTTTTACCTAAGATCGAGTTCTACAGCATTCTCCTAGAGTTTGATATAGATTTACGTTTCTCTAAACTTTTTTCAAGTTTCTCAGAAAATGCTGCTGTAATGTCTTCATCTCTTAATGAATGACAAACGTCAAAAGAACAAATTATGAAACTAACAAGCATGTTTACTTCTGGGTGCAGGAACCTCCACCACTCTCTTTTAACTCTTGGCTCCAATGCGCATTAAACCTTTTATAAAATACAATAACGTTGTCTGCCTGAATATCATGTGTTAAAACTATTTATAATAAATGCTTGTTATAAATTAAACATTTATCAGTTGACTGATTACCACATGCGACCCATTTTAAACTTGTTCTTTTAAGACGATGGGATAAACAGACAGTTTTTAAGCAGAGGTACAATGAATGTGGAGACTTTTATCGTGTAATATTTTCTTTAATAATTAAGTTTTAATGTTCAAAGGTCGTTGACATTGTTGGCAAAACTGGGAACTTAAATGAGTGGCCTTCCTAACCTGAGAGTAGGGAGGAGTGGGGAGACGTCCCTCCTTGAAACCTTTTTGTTTTCTCAACAACCGTTTTCCTTGCCCCATAGTAGCTATTTATTATCACTTCCACTGTGATAAAAATACTTTATGTTCTGAGTGTGTTTGCATAAAGCCATTCTAATTTAAGCCTGGGATGGATGGAAGCTATACTAGCAAATAAATTATTTTATAGTAATAGAAATATCTATTTAATCCCAGTACCAGGTTGGTATCAGCCGTATGTAGACGGGAATAGACAAAGTTATACATTATCCCTTGTGGCCTCCACACCACGCCCCAAACTTACATTTATGGTTACACGCCTTTTAGTGTTTATTACTTTACTATTGTTGTATTATCCTTACAAACGTTGATTTCTTTCAATGTCATCATTACTTAATTTTTTTAAATGCTTATTTAAATATGTATTATTAAGTTATTCAAAAATATGAACACTGAAGGGGAGTAAAAGAGTTGGAGAAGTATACTCTGTCATTTCTGCTAATCATTAACTGTGCTCATTAAAAATGTTATACTTTACATAACTTACTACATATCATTATGAATATACGTTTATATTACAGACAACCAAATGAGTGTTTTTAATAAAGGTTGTTAGGTTCACAATATCTCTAGTGTTTGATTATGACTCATTTTGGAGGAAAGAAACTTCTAATTATGATTCATATGGCTCATGATGTTTAACCACGTCGTCTGTGTGTGTGGTGAATTTTAATTATATAAAGTTGATCATATCTTCTCTTTGAATGATCTGGTGGTATTACGTTTTTAACAAAAGTAATTTTCATCTACGAAATTTCCAATCATATTAGAGCTGTCCACTCATAGAAATACCGTATACCGATTCTTTTAAAAGAAACGCATTTAAAGTGTTATTCTAAAATGTCAAAATAAGGATCATAGTTGAATGCTTGAAAACAACATTGTGAATTAAATGTTTGTAAGTCAATCTTCATCAGGGTCCTACAGAGGGTAGTGTTAATAGTAATATAATTTTCTGGTTATTCTTCTATCTGTCTATCTAATAGAGCTAAATAATCTAATGAATGGTTACAACCGTTCACTTATGGGATTCTGAAAACTTTTCAGTTCGGTTTTTGTTTATTAATTTGAATTTTTGTACATTTTGAGGATTTAAAAATTTGATGACACAAATAGTTTTTATAAATTCTTTAGGCAACGATGTGTGGAAAGATGATTATTTAGTCAGATAATTTGAGAACATTTCAGAACATTTTTAATCAATAAACTCTTCATTTAATTCAATTTTCAGGCATAGTTTTGGGTATTTATATAAAAACCAAAGGGAATACTTAACAAAAATTGGTATTAAAATTTATTTACATAAGCTATATCAGTTAAGGATAAACACCTTACTGTAAGTGACATCGAATACGTGGACTGTATTCGGTAACTTATAATGGGAATATATTACAAAGAATAACACAAAATGAGCCACTCAGCATAAATTTCTTTTTAAAAATTTAAACCTTAAAAATATAATATTTTTTCTCATGTAGATGCTCTGGATTCATACCTTTTCTTGGCAACTGCCAAAATGTTGAGGGGAGGTTTTCGCATTATATATCTGCTTTATGTAATCCATCTTCTTTTAAATATTTCTTGAAATCTTAAATTCTGTCCTATTTTTCTTTATTCCCTGTACGTTGAGGATCTGCTCCCTTTTCAGCTTCATCTCTACACTCTTCGTTATTTATCCAAGGATTTGATTCGTTGTGTAAACATGGTAAATATATTTCGTCAGAAGCGTTTCTATCCTTCGCAGCACTCCAGTTGCCTGATGTATGAGTCGGTGGCTTTGTATATGAAACTCCAGGATGTACCTGCGCGCGCGTGCGTGTGTGTGTGTGTGTGTGTGTGTGTGTGTGTGAGAGAGAGAGAGAGAGAGAGAGAGAGAGAGAGAGAGAGAGATAGTCTTATTGCGTAAGAGAGATTCTTACAGGGAAATAGAGGTAGAGATGGAGGGCGTGCATTATATTAATGGCCAAATAGTACTTTGGGAATAATGGTATTCTTCATAAATGTTACATTTTGCTAAGGGGAAGAGCGTTGAGTGATGTTTCTAAGTGTGTAGGACGATGTGAGTGGCTGACTGGGAGAGGACGGCCATCCCTGCACACCAGGCTGAGCAATCATCACAGTTGGTCGGCTCACCTTCCCTCTCAACCTAGTCTCCAATATTTCATTTAGGTTTGAGTCTTCCTAAAATTTCTGTCAATGGACCTAGATCAATCTGTAGGGCACGTTGCTCTTGAAAATGTTTTTTAGAACTAGTTCTTAGATGTTGAGCCGCTCTATTTAATTATATATATATATATATATATATATATATATATATATATATATATATATATATATATATATACGAGCTAAGGTACCCGGCGATGCCCGGGAAATCATTCTTGACTGACTAATGATGGTATTTTGATAGTAAGACTTCAATGTGTACAATTACACTTCCCTCCACGACGTAATGATTTTCCGAAATAGCCAATCCTGAAGGGTAACTTTTGGGGATAAATAGAATAGAAATTTTCTTTTTGAAGGATAAATGAAAATGTGTTCCTAATCTATCCCTCTACACTTTTTGACTCACCATTTTTCAATAATTCAAACCATAATCATGGGTAGCATTTATTACAATTAAATATCATCTATAATGAACATATTTCCTTTCAAAAGCCAATCCGAGCTCACATAGTTTAGGCAAAGTTTTGCACGTAAGATTATATTTGTAATAGTGAATCTCACTGGAAATCAATGCCAGACGGGAAATAAGTAAACTCAATTAACTTGTAAGGCTCCTCTTCCGCTCCCGCATGAGACTTCTCAACATTCTTCTACTGAAATTATTGATTCAAAACATTAATTTAATAATTTATCTACCGGATGGAATTAAATAATAGTGGTACCCTGAAAATATCATATCGAGTTTAAACGCATTATGTTTTTTATCATAATGACATTACCATTAACGTTTAATTGTTATGGTATTACATATTTGTTTCAATAACATCAAGGTACATTATACAAATTAAATAATGGAAATGCTCTTATAGTTTATATTTCTATTGGAAATAAATAACAAAGTTATTTTCTAGGAAAAATAAATAAATGAGGAGGGGTGACGAAGATTTATAACCCCACTAATCCGGATCATACTTTGAACTATCATATAAGACGAAAACATAACATCATTTGTCATAATATTCATTTATTAAAACCCCTTAAATAAGTACTAATATAATTATTGACTCCCGTTTAGCGTATATCCCGTGTTTACTTCATTTTACGACAAAAGTGAATGCACACAAAAGTTACTCTAAATAACAAAGTAAACAACTTTTGTGATGTGCACGTTTGCCGAAAAACAAATAGAAAATAAAAAGAGCGAGTTTTTCATTTCAGCTTCTCTTATGATCCCTACTCCCCTTTGAACCTAAAATTTTTAATATAGCTTATAATCATGGAAGAATTAATGCTAATTCACACACCGGGTTGTGCTAAGTTCGGTTCAATTGTTAGTGCCCAACAAAATTGTTGGCTACCGCTTTAGATTTTAGTGTGTATCTCGTTTATACATTTCTATACGACAAAAGTGAATATAACAAAAGTTACTTTAAATAGAAAAATAAACTACTTTTGTCATGTGCATATTTGCAGAAAAACCAATTGAAAACGAAATACAGCTATTTTTAAACTCAGGCCTCTCTTACAACCCCCACTCCTGCCCGTCCCTAGAAATGTTGGTATGGCTTATTATAATGAAGGTGTTAGTGCTAATACACGTACCGAGTTTTATTTAGTTCCATTGAGTCATTCGTGGCAAATAAAATTGTTGACTCCCGCTATAATTTTTAGCGTATAACTCATTTATACTTCGGTATACGACGAAAGTGTATATAAAAAAAGTTACTTTAAATAACAAAATAAATAACTTTTGTTATGTGTATATTTACCGAAAACCCAACAGGAAACGAAATATCGCTATTTTTAAGTTTAGGGCTTCTTTATAACCTCCACTCCTGTTTGTCTTAGAGAATATTAATATAGCCTAAAGTCTAAGTTGGGCTAGTAGTAATATACATACCAAGTTTCATAAAATTCTGTTCAGCCGTTTATGCGTGAAAAGGTAACAAACAAACACACACGAAAGAAACAAAATGCAGTTATGGTGTCTATGACATGTGAAACAAAAAGTTATCGTGAAATATCGCGAAAAAAATCAATGTACAGACAGAGTTTACAATTATATATATATATATATATATATATATATATATATATATATATATATATATAATGGTTAGTTAATCATTCTGTAGTCTGTTAATCCCAGTTTACTGTGATATTTACTTATTTCTTCGCGGCGAACACACCGACTTCTCTAGTAGATGAGATTGGGCTATGAGGTCCGTTGGTCGTCACCAGACAGCATGGATTATACTTGAATCTCGACCTTAGCTCTGCAGTACCTCCAAAGCTATGATGAGATACGTCAAGATACCAAGCTTGAACAAGCTCTTACCAAGGTCCCTTCCATATATATATATATATATATATATATATATATATATATATATATGTGTGTGTATATATATGTGTGTGTGTGTGTGTGTGTGTGTGTGTGTGTGTGTGTGTGTGTGTGTGTGTGTGTGTGTGTGTGTGTGTGTGTGTGTGGTTGTGTGTATGTGTGTCTCAGATTTTTCCTCATGTCTTTTTTTTGGACGACCCTACCCTTGTCTGTTTCATCCTGTCCTTTCTTTAGCCGAGCTTTACATTTAATTAACTTCCCTGTTTACAAAATATGATGACTATTGTTTTTTCTAAATAATACCTACATAATTATTACACGACTTGACTTTTATTGTTTTAAGGAATTCTTTTCACTGCACAAAAAGTTCGTTTGTTGACTTAAATTTATATTATCCCTTGAACTAACATTAATAATGATATTCATCAAATATTTAATTAACATTCTTCGTATATTATAATTTCCTTACATAGAATTCATATTAACGCATTTTCCCTCCAGGGATTCTAGTTTATATTAAGTCTGTAACATACATGCGATATTTTGTTACATAATAATTGTTTTTATTTATTTTGGCAGAGACTCAAAACTCCTTTTATAATTTATATTATTAGTAAAGACTGGCGAAGTTGTCGAAATTAATAAAGAATTATGAGAATAAAAGCTTTACTGATTTTTCAGGAACAATTGCTACTTATGTTGTAATTAAGAGAAACTATTTATTCACTGTTTATTCTATGTTTTCTTCGATTACTTCCCACTAAATTAATTTTATATTTACTCTCACTCATTGACTCTATTCCTCTGACATTGAGTGCATTTATAGAATTTGGCCCATCCATTTATTATGGAAGTAACTGTTTTGCAATACTCTTTCGATCAGGCTACTAAAAATATTAAAACCAATGATCAGTGAGTGTTGACTTATCAGTCATTATTCATTCCGATTTGAATTAATCAAAATTTTCTGATCCGGAATCCTGGGTATGAGTGAACAATCTCTTGTTTCTTTGCTTCCTGCTCCAGCGAACAGAGTAACGCCCATTTAACAGCAAATTTTGACGGTTTTTGTCATCTTCTTTAGACGATTTTCGATTTTTGGTGGATTTATTTGTTGCCCATTTAAAAGTTGTTTGAATCTGAAGATTTAATGCAGTTGTGCTTCAGGTCTGCTTTATGTTCGCCGGCCCTAGTGGCTGTTTTTTTACCAGTTAATCGTATTTCCCTTTGGAATTAAATCAATGCCTTTGTCCTGTACAAACTGCCACTTTGGCTGTTTTATAAGATCTGAAGACCCTTCGTATTTTTGGGGGGTTTCGATCAGTTGTTTAATTCCCTTTTAAAATATTTGCCATTGTTGCATTCATTCACATCATGGTTTCCATTGTAGGAACCATATGGTGTTTTTGCGCTGAGGAAAGGTGTGAAGTCGAACTCCGGTATACGCCACTAGCTTTCGATTTCCTGTAGACTGTGTGGTTTAACTGGCTTCTTCTTTTATAAAAAATACAACTAGAAAAGGCTGTTACCTATCCTATTATAACTCTTTAGTGAACTTAGTCATATTGATTACTCATATGCTGAGTAGTCCTCCTGAGTGTGGTCGCATCACTATAAGACAATCGTCTACATACCTGAGTTTCGTATTCAAAAGTTTACGAGATAAACAATAAATGTGACAGTTGAAGCATTGTGATATTCCCCTTCACAACAATTTACTTCGCTGTTGAAAGCGCTTAGCTCTTAATAAATTGTTGTGGTAGAGACAGGCATTATTTTCTAGTCACAAATAGGCTCGGATCTTTTGTTAGCTTGTGGAAATGAATAATACAATGACAGCAACTAATGTAACCATGCAATAATACATTAAAAATAGACCTTTGGAAAATAAAGTTTTTTTTTTCTTTGATAAGTATCTGTTCATGAATTTTTCATACTGTGCCATGAGGTGGGAAAAATAATAACTCTTAAATTCGATATATATATTTTTTACCTTCATTATTTGTGCATACTTTTCCTTCTTAAAGGATATATTTATTACGTGAAAAATAAAAACATTTTTACTGTTTTCATCCAAACTTGCTTCTTGATTCAACTTTTCTTGATTTTTTTTAATTATCCTTTATCTCAGATACTAGATTCCACAAAACTGACTGCTATACGATACGAAATATTTCTGGGATGTTTAAAAACCTTTGTTTCCAAAAATAATAATTCATAATTTAATTTGTGTTTGTTTAATGAAAGGTTCTAAAATATGGCTTTTATTTGCGCTGTAATTATTTAAATGAAGGATATTAAATTTTATCCTGAGGTGTAACCAATTAATTGGGCGGTCGAGGAACCAGTTAATCAGAACTAATAAAAATTCCATACAAGTATTTATTATGCAATGTGCACATTCAAAGAGCAAGCATTATCATTGTACAGTTAAAGCCATGCAGTTATGTAGGGGACTCCTGGATAGTCCCTCGTCTGCTTTGCTTCGGAAAGTGCACTTTGCTTGTAGAAGAAATTTCTACTATACTCTTGTGAAGTTAAAATTATGTTTTACATGAAATAAAAACAGAATAATGTAATTTATATTTATTTTTCCTCCTTCTTTTAACCGAAAATGCTATGCTGGCCATTAAAAGTCACCTTAAATAGTCTAGTAACAGAGTTAGGCTGCTCTCGGGGTAATAGGGGGGGGGGGTCGAGAGAATTCGTCAAGTTGATCAATTAAATCTCCCGCTAATGGTGTGTGGCAGGTTTGAGCTCTTTATGGAGTTACGGACAAAATATTGGAATTTTTCAATTTACCCTTTGAGTGGGAATTGGGGTGTTAATAATGCCCTAATGAAATTATTCAGTAACTTTTATTATTTAAAAGGCCGTATTGTTGCTTGAATTCTTATTTTTTGTACGAATGCCGATTGAAGTGAATTCGGGCCTTTTCTGTGTTTCAGTAACTAATTGGAAGTTGTCAAAACGTGCAAGGTGTGTTATGAACCTTACCCTGAAGTACCGACCCTCATTGTAATTATCACTCCACTCAGCACCTACCAATGTTACATCTTGGCAGCTGCCCAATTAATGGTTTAAAAAAGAAATAGTAACAAATAAGAAATATACATGACATACGATTCAGTGATTTTTATTTGGTCTGACAAGCCTGTATATTTTTATTTTTTTGAGATTATTATCTCTACACCTCTCCTCGTTTACTGTGTTGTTGACTTGAATTTTTCTGTTACAGGTTCGTGATGAAGTCATTAAAATGTTGAGTAACGTAAGTGTTGTATAAATCTAATATTTGACTGAATGTGCTAAAGTTGCTCTGCCAAGCAATAAATTATCTTAATGCCCCATTCCCTTATCAGAAGATGTCCTCCTTATATATGATAGCCAAAGAGGTTCAAGTACATTTGTGAGTTCCAAGAATTTTTTTTTCCAAAACATAATAAATAAATTGTCAACAACCGGTCTCATTTTTATTTCTTTTGTATGAAATTAAAACAAAATGTTTTTCAGCAATTTAGTGCCAGATTTGGAGTTATTATTTTCTCAGATTAATCAGAAACACTTTTTTGGCTCCTCAAAATTTATTTTTACTAACGCTTTCGGATTTTTACTTTCTCATCCTCAGAGTAACATTAAAATTACAAAGAACAAAATTTTCCGTCAGAGCGTATAACGTACCTATAGAGATACTAATGGCCTGAACTCTGCCAATGCACTAACTGCAAAACCTAATACCCGAAAGCGCTAAGTATTTGTAAAAATAAATTGTGAGGAGCCACAAAAGTGTTTCTGATTAACCTGAATCGTCACTCTCACCACTAGCAGAAAATAAAAATGAGTGGATTATTATTTTCTATTTTTGATGATATTGATTGAATATCAGAATCATCCGTGTGAATTAATACATTTTAAGTCGCTAGTAGGTTTTACAGTGGTAATAAATATACAGTATAATACAATCATGGAAACTCACAATGTAATGAAAATGAAAACTCCATAAAAAGTGAAAATGAGAATTGTTTCAATTGCTTCACTGAAGGAATGGTGTGAGAGAAAATTATTTTAGCCACCGGCCAACGCTATTTAGTCGGCTATAAACTAGTTGGCGTGTTCATAATGAAAAGTACGCCCGTTCTTCGCCGGTCGAGAAAGTATAAAAAAGTCTTTTTTATGTCATACCCCTGGAATATGTTAGCAGATGAAACAGCGTCTGTTTCTAAAAACCAGTGATAGGAGGTTTGCCTGATAGACTGGGAAGACAATTTATTAAGTATGTTTTTTTCAGCCCTAAAAGTATAAAAAAAAACGTTGTGGAACCCCTGACTGCTGTTTTTACCCAAAATGGCTTTAACACTTTAAAGTCTGACAAACTCTAATGTAATGAAACGGAGAGTTATTTAATGAAAAAACAGTGTAAAGTTGAAAAATAAAAATAAAATAGCCCGTTGTAAATTTTTTTATAATATTTTGCATTACATACTGCCATATATTATTATACGAATTAGTTTACTATTTGTAATTTAATTAGATAAGCCTTTTTTCTTCCAAAATAAGTTTATTACGACGAAAGGCACTTTCAGAACATCAGCTATCTCTTCAGTACCTGCTGGCACAATAAGAAAACCCTTGATTATCAAGCATCAAACAATATTTCAATCAATAAACAAACACAAAATAACACTAGATTAGAAAACTATATAAATCGAAATTCAATGTAAAATTCATATTAAATCATCTTTAAATATATATATATATATATATCTTAATATATATAAATCTCCTGTCACGATGTTTGTCCGCGATGGACTCCTAAACTACTTAACCGATTTTAAATTAAATTGGCACACCGTCAGCAGTCTGGTCCAACTTGAGAGATAGGCTATATTAAATTTCTCTGTGACGAACAGGAGTGGGGGTTATAAGGGAGGCCTGAAATTAAAAGTCGTGATATTTCGTTTTCTATTGGTTTTTTCGCAAATATGCACATAACAAAAGTTGTTTATTTTTTTATTTAGAGTAACTTTTGTCATAAAAACTTTCATCGTATTCCGAAGTTTAAATGAGTTATACGCTTATGACTATAGCAGGAGTCAACAATATTATTTGGGACAAAAGACACAACCGAAATATATAAAACTCGGTATGTGTATTAGCACTAACGCTTTCATTATAAGAAGCCATACCAACATTTCTAGGGACGGGCAGGAGTGGGGGTTTTAAGGGAAGCCAGAAATTAAAAATAACGATATTTCGTTTCCTATAGGTTTATCGGCAAATATGAACATAACAAAAGTTGTTTATTTTGCTTTTTAGAGTAACTTTTGTTATATACACTTTTTTCGTATACCGAATTATAAACGAGATATACGCTAAAAATTATAGCGTAAGTGAAAAATTTTATTTGGCACAAAAGACTCAATCGACTAAATAAAACCCTCAGTATGTGTATTAGCACTAACGCCTTCCTTATAAAAAGCCATACTATTTCTAGGGACAGGCAGGAGTGGGGGTTATAAGGGAGGCCTGAAATTAATAATAGGGATATTTCGTTTCCTATTGTAGTTTCGGCAAATATGCACATAACAAAAGTTGTTTATTTTGTTATTTAGAGAAATTTGCTCAAGAATTCTTTTCAATATGAACTACCAGGTACCTCACCTGGAAAAATTAATTCAAATGTATGTTAATATTTAGTCCTTAATAATTCAAATCTATGTTTAATGCACAGGAGACGGGAAATATGACAATATGGAGGGCAGTGAAGTCTTACATAAAAAATTAATTTTATTATTAACAAATCCACAGAAACGACGGGTATTAACCCTAAACACTGGGATGGGTAAATGTCAAAATATTGTGCAAAATAAAGCCTTGCCAAAAAAATACCATCACCATTCAGCCTCAAATGAATTCCCGAGCGAAGCCGGGTATCTGAGCTAGTATATATATATATATATATATATATATATATATATATATATTACAAATAAATAAGTTTTAATATGAATTTTACATTGCTTTTCAATTTTGTATTGAGTTAGCTAATCTAGTAATATTTTGTGATTGTTGATTAATAGAAATGTTGTTGTGTGCTTGAAATTCAAGTTTTTTTGTTGTCAGCTGGTGCTCTGGAAGTGCATTTTGTCGCAATAAATTTGTTGTAGATGAAAACAGGCCTATTCTGTTCATCCAGATTGATTCGTTCCTCTACCGCTCTGCAACCCTGGAAGAATAAATGATTACTGTAACATATTAGAAATCAGTAATGCATTTCATGCATTTAATTGTTGTCAAGCTTGATTTAATAGAAGAGCGTAATCATATTTGACTAAAAAAAAAGTTTTCTTCGGCCATGTTTGCCTATGAATCAGTCAGATGCGAGAGTCTCGATCCTTCTGCGGCACATCAATACAGCCATTCTTCAATAGAGAAATACATATATTTTTTTTAAATGAATTTATTTAGAATTATTCTGAATCTACTCAGAGGATAATTATCAGTTAAAAAATAAATAGATTACTTAAAGCACACTAAACGATTTCAGATACTTTGACAGATCTTGTGTTACATTTCGAGATTTCTTTGGGACTGCTTCTGAGGTTATTCATTGTTCTGGCGTTAGAGACAAGTGCACTTATACATGTTCTACTGCTGAGAAGAAATTTCGGTAGGTGGGATAAATGACAATTTATTTAAAAAAAAAGTCAGAGCCGTGTGACCATTTCTTATTCGATAGACATATGAAAAAAAATAACTTCAAAAAAATTAAAGCATCAAGAATGAATGATGAGGTAGTTAAATCATATCAGACACTATATGTATTTGTAAGTGCGAGTGTCTCTTCCTTTGGTACATCATATATATTTTTAGATTCAGGAGAACTAATAGTTTGAAGTTTTAGAATTAATTAGTAATTTTTGAAAATAATGCTATTTCACTCATAAGCCTCTACCAGTACGTACCTAAAGTGGGCATTGTTTTATTATGATGCCATTTTTTTTTTCACTTAAGTATGACGAACAATTTTGCACGAGTTACTTGAATGAAAGTGCCATTTATTAGTTATGATTTTAAAATTAAAATGAAAAGATTTTGAAATTGTAGAAAGTACTTAAAATGGCCCTCACGCAGGGGCGATGTGTGGCTCACCTCACCACATATTCTGATTGAAAATAATTAGTACGAACTCCTTAATATTTGATTTATGATACAAATTCATAGAACAACAATTGTAGATCAGCAATAGTTTAACATGATTGGTTTTATAACAGTTAACAATCTGACTCATAATGACGGAATTACTTCGAATTTTCCTATTCCCCCTCTAACCCCCCATTCCTAGCAAATATGATCTTTAGTGATCTTAGTGTTGATTGAAATGGTTAAATATAGAGTATGGTATAGATTAAATAAGCTATTCCGTACAAAAACGTAAAATCCTAATGGATGACGTCATCACACAATGAATTTTTGCATGTATCTCTAAGAATAAAGCTGTCTCGTAAACAATATTTGGCTTTTAAGATTAGAATAAAGAAGTTCATGATAGAACAGCTTATCGTTAACATAGCACGAGTAGGAGTGGCGATTTACTGAAGGCTGAAAATTAAAAAATCCGAGAATCTTGGTTAATGTTCATATTACAGAAAAATTGTATATAACAACATTATAGATAATTAAATTTCCATTAAGATTGGTTTTATAGAATATTTCGACCTGACGTATAATAACGGAGATATTTCGAATTTTCCCCTTTAATCCCTTCCTTCCCCCGGTCCAGGGCTTAACAGATCTTTAGTTTTAGAAGTAACGCTTACATATAGAGTTTGATAACAATAAAACAAAAATTGCTAAACCACTAGATCGGTAACATACACAGGTACACGCACACACACACACACACACACACACACTATATATATATATATATATATATATATATATATATATACGTATATAATTTTGAACGGGCCTCATTTTCGTTATCTTTTTGGTAGGATCGATGGACACCTGAGGACATTTTTCAAAGCTCGCGTTATGAGTACAATTTTAATCCGCTAAAACGGCTAGTTATTGAAAATTTTCTTCCAGGATTAGTAAAGAGGCTTGTTTTTAACTGTAAGAAGTTATAAAATATAACTATCATTAAGACTAAACTAAAAACTAACAGTATTACATAATATATTCATTGAGAAAGAAACACCACCTAGTTGGGTACCTACCAAAAATATCCTTTTCATAATTGTTTCATATTGTATAGCATAAAAGGCTTATTTTGGGTCATTTAAACGATATTTCTATAGAGTGTTGTTTCTTTACTTCATTAATTATGTTTGACTTACCTCAGGTTCCTCTTCAATTCACCCTACTGTATTATGTGCTCCCCCCCCTCATTATTAATTTCTTATAAAGGGCCTTTTATAGATTTACTTCTTTCTTCATGCTTTCTATTTCTGACCTCCGGCTTTATTCGAATTCCCTTTAGAGGTTTTTGGTGTTTCATTATAATCGTCCATTTTGTCAAAGAGTTTCGTCTTTTATCTATTTAAGCGTTCGAAAAATAAATTTAAATAGAGGTGTTCAATATTCTTCAAGGCCCTTTCCAATAGTGTTGGGTCGTTGTATTTTTCATTAAAGGGTTTTCTGTAAATTGTACTACTGTTTCATATGAGACTGTAATTACTGAAGGTGATAAAGACGTTGCATAATTCCATGGCTTTTTTTTTTCTTTTTCAAATTTTTAATTATGGATCTATTGCTTACCCTTATTCAATTATATTCCTTTAGTTTGAAGTTTGTTGTACGAAACATGATATTTAATGCTAATAGCTCATTTCGGTCATATTCAAAGTTATTCAATGGATTGCAGTTAAAAGTGGAAAACATAACAATTTGCAGATCTAGTTCTTCAGAAGAAATGAGAACAATTTGTGGTTGTACTTGCCAGAGGAAAGGCACGGTAATAGATTCCTTTCATGGAAGGGATATTCGACTTGTGCAGAGAAACACTTTCTGAAAAATATTATAGCAATGAAAACCGTCTGAATCAATTAAATCAGGGTAATTCAACCCAAAACTCGTGGCATTCGTCTTAATTGTAAATCAGAGCTAAGAGGAAATACGCCTAAAAAATGCATAATCAGTATAGAAAACTCAGAGAGGAAAAATTGTTCTATATATGGATTTAGTTTTATATACGTATAAACCTTTTTTTCTGAATATTCATCTCTCACATTAAGTATGAGTATTTTAAAACGTTAGCCATTTTAGGTGTATTACAACAATGTTTTAAATGTTTCTTCTGTTTTGGTTTGAATGTTTTTAATAGAGCATTGCTTTTATAAATGGGAATGTTTTTTAAAAGTTTATATATATATATATATATATATATATATATATGTTGTTTTTGTTTTTTATAGATATTTTACTTGAAATAAGTGCTATGTTTTTTTTTTTTTGTAGATTTCAAGGAGCTACCGAAAAGCTTTCAATTAAAATTATGCTGGCTTGACTCTTTTATTTTTTAAATAATGGAATACACCCCCACTTCATTTTTTTTATTTTTACGTCTATTTTCCGAACAAAAAAAGAATTGATCATTGATCACCTTGATAATTATTACTTCAAGATATAACTGATATCCCAATCCAGGCTCTGTTTTCACCACCTCCTGGATAACATCTGTATATTGTACAATAAGTACAGAGACCCGGTATCATCAACTTTGATGCACATCTACAAACATATATATTTGTGCATAAAATAAGGATATTTGATACTTAAAAGGTTTTTTATCCTGACTTACCAAATAACTCTGGAATATGCTGGATGGTAGAGGGACAAATGTATAAGGATCAATAAGAAGGCCAAGTCCTCTACTGGTTTTTAATATTATGCAGAGAGCACTTTCGGAGTCAACGCTCCATCCTCAGTGCCTGCTGACAAACACAACCACGAGTTAATTTAACATTCATAGCATGGCAAAAAAGTAAAATAAACAACAGTCATAAAACCAGACACAAAATAATGAGTAAAACAATGGAAAATCTTAAAACTAGTCAACAAATAAAACTAGAAAATCTAATAACTAGTCAACTACTAAAAAATTAAAACCAAAACAATAAAAAATCTACTAACAAGTCAACTAATAAAAGAAGCAAACAACGATAAGCATATGTCAAAACTATAAATAAAATTAAAACTATAAAACCTACACAAATTACAGATGTATATGGGAAACATATCACAGTGGGTGGGAACCTCTGAAAAAAACCCCCAGAGGAACTGTAAGAGACCTCTAAAAAATAAACAAACCCTATACTAATAATAGAGAGGAGATGTAGGAGGTACCTGATTAAAGCTGCGTTGCCTGGACCACGACTGCCGGGCGACTAAACCTCTGTCCCCGTAGAGAAGAGAGGGCCCCGTCACCGACATGTCGCAGCCTTGGCACCTCCTCCTTCTTATTAATATTCCGATTTCCATTCGCCTGTCTGTCCAGCCTTATATGCAGCCCCTCAGCCCTATTTAATCTTTTGCCCTTCTTCTCCTCATACAGCAATTGATATTTTATGCTGGACATGTCATGGCCCTCTTTCCTGGCGTGTGCGGAAAACTCAGTGTCGCGAGTGATGTGCTCCTTAAGCCGCGTCCTTATCTTTCTACCACTTTTCCCCACATAAGAGGCATCACATCCCGTGCACGAGATCCTATACACAATTCACACACATGAGACAATTAAATTCACCTTGGAGAACGAAAAAGCTAAGAAGCTATGCTACCTAGATCTGGAGATAGAGAGAGATGGAGGGGGTCATAAATTCGGTATCTATATGAAGGCCTCATCCACCGACCTATTAATACCTGCTGATTCATTTCATCACCCAAGATACAAGATGGCGGGATTGCTTTATTTAGTGGAGAGGCTGATTAGTACCCCACTAGCGCAAGATAATTACGCCAAGGAAGTGGTCTGCATTAAGCATATTGCTAAAGCAAACGGGTACGAGGAACAGTTGGTGGACAGGCTTATCCAACGCCGATTGAAGAGGAAGCTAGCCAAGGAGCTGGAGGATGCCACGGTTGAAGAGCGGGCCAAAAAGAAGAAAAATAAGTCGTTCCCTGTCTCCATCCCGTTCTTGGGCCCGGTTTCAGAAAAGATAGGATCCAGGTTGAGGAAAATTGGATTGGCTACTGCCTACAGGAGCAAGCGGTTCCTAAAAAACTGTTTGCCTCGTGTTAAGGACTATGTGGACCCCCTGGATAGATCTGGCGTGTATAGGATCTCTTGCACGGGATGTGATGCATCTTATGTGGGGAAAAGTGGTAGAAAGATAAGGACGCGGCTTAAGGAGCACATCACTCGCGACACTGAGTTTTCCGCACACGCCAGGAAAGAGGGCCATGACATGTCCAGCATAAAATATCAATTGCTGTATGAGGACAAGGGCAAACGATTAAATACGGCTGAGGGGCTGCATATAAGGCTGGACAGACAGGCGAATGGAAATCGGAATATTAATAAGAAGGAGGAGGTGGCAAGGCTGCGACATGTCGGTGACGGGGCCCTCTCTTCTCTACGGGGACAGAGGTTCAGTCGCCCGGCAGTCGTGGTCCAGGCAACGCAGCTTTAATCAGGTACCTCCTTCATCTTCTCACTATTATTAGTATAGGGTTTGTTTATTTTTTAGAGGTCTCTTACAGTTCCTCTGGGGGTTTTTTTCAGAGGTTCCCACCCACTGTGATATGTTTTCCATATACATCTGTAATTTGTGTAGGTTTTATAGTTTTAATTTTATTTATAGTTTTGACATATGCTTATCGTTGTTTGCTTCTTTTATTAGTTGACTTGTTAGTAGATTTTTTATTGTTTTGGTTTTAATTTTTTAGTAGTTGAATAGTTATTAGATTTTCTAGTTTTATTTGTTGACTAGTTTTAAGATTTTCTATTGTTTTACTCATTATTTTGTGTCTGGTTTTATGACTATTGTTTATTTTACTTTTGTGCCATGCTATGAATGTTAAATTAACTCGTGGTTGTGTTTGTCAGCAGGCACTGAGGATGGAGCGTTGACTCCGAAAGTGCACTCTGCATAATATTAAAAACCAGTAGAGGACTTGGCCTTCTTATTGATCCTTATATACCAATTAACATTATTTTCTTATTTTCCTGGTACATACTAGCACCTCACCAGCAGCTTTGGAATAAAAATGAAATACATTTAAACGTGTCTTGACTAAATTGATGTCAATTATACTTTAGCCAGCAATAATAGAATATTAATTAGTATAATATTTAATATATATATATATATATATATATATATATATATATATATGCATGCACACACACACACACACACTTATTGTAGACTAATGAAGTTTCAAGTAAACAAAAGAACTTCATAAAATGTTATAGCTATGCATAATTCGTTTGAATCCTACTCCAAAACAGGATCATCCCAGAATTATTCAAGAATAGGCCTATGATTCATGACCTTGCTCTGAGGAGGAGTTCCTTCAAATGAAATATTAACATCTTTCCCAACAAGGTGTTCCTCAACAAGAGTTTAAGTTTTATTTTTGAACTAGGTTTGTGTATTGACATATTTTAATGAAAAAAAGCATCGTGCATTTCTTTTAGTTAATTGAAAAAAAATATTTTATCTTGTATATCTCTTTTTGTGTCATTATTTTTAGTATTTTATTTATTATTGGTATTACTTCTCGACTAGTAATATGTGTCTAAGGAAAACCCTGATATGTGATCTAGGTACATTTGTTATTACTATTATTAAGTTTTTGGGAAGGGTTATTTAACGAATTCACTTTTGTCGTCATATATTTTTTTTATATATGATTTATATTTTACGCTGCCCTAATACCACCTCTCCTGGAACAGTTTATTATCTCTAAATTTAACATTTCTATTAGAAGCATGCATATTTCAGTACATTGTAAAACAACTAAAAGTGCCTTCAGTTAACTGCAGTAATAGAATTGCTTAACTTTAGCTACTCATGATCATGATTTATGAGGAATATTGATTAGTTAAATGGCTTCATTGAGGAAAGTAGGGCCTGCAAAGCTTTGAGGAAGAATGAGTATTTAGCGGATACCTATTGTATGTTTTGTTCTAGAGTTCTAGAATGTACTGATTATTAAATTCAACCGAGCTCAGAATTCCAGGAACGACTTTAGGATACCCGTTCTCTGATTTAATCCATCCAGTTATTCAAATTCTCTTACAAAGCTGGTTATTCAGAAACGGAAAGTAGTCCACGATGAAGGCGCAATATTATTCATTTTTTTAATTTAGAGCCATATCGATTAATTAACCGTCTCATATAAAATTCATAAGTGACATACTCAAGAAAGGTCTCATTTTTGCTTTTATTTTTCTTGATAGTATGTGCCTTTGTTAGCTAATGGTTAACGCCTCATTTAGTCAGGGTAGGAGTAGTCAATTAGTGAGTTGCTCAATATCATAAATTTTCTTTTTCCCATGCGAGAATCTATCACATACAGTCAAAGTTATACAAGTTGTATACCGTTGAGCTCATGTTACGAACACATAGGTAGAAAGAAAAAGTCTGTTTAAACTAAATAAATTTCCTTCAAACTGGAAATTTTACTGATTACCACCATCCATTCTCCATTTTCTTGTAATAAGTTAAGAATCTGATGAAAACAGAACTTTATTTAAATTTAAACTGGATATAAGGTGTTTAGTGGCTCAAATGTTCGAAGAAAAAATTGCATTAATAGAAGTGAAAGTTTACGGAAAACGAAATACTAATATCGTGGCTAATATTCGAGTTTGAGACAATACAACCAGGTTTGCAGACTAATTAATTAAATTTGTAATGAAACATTTTTTGGCCCGACTGAGAAATTTTTCCTCCCCATCAAAAATGCTTAAATATTGACTTGACTTAGTTATTGAAACAAAAATTATGTCCGCTAGAGAAGTATAAGTTTTATATATATATATATATATATATATATATATATATATATATATATATATATATGTATATATAATTAGGAAACGACTTAATTTTCCTCCTAAGTAGGATGGATTAAGATTTGAAGCCATTTTTTGAAATTTGAGCCGTAGTACAACCACGATAGCTGATTTCTCTTATGAGAAATCTTAGAAAATCAACTCATTTTATTATTCATTTCGACAGTTGTCAAAACTTAATCTTTAGAGGGAAAATCTGAAATTAAGTACTTCCCATTCGGTTGTAGGAACTATTGTATGGTATAAATAAACTTGTTGTGTTTTCTATCGTAGTTTTTAATTTTTAGCGTTAATTAATTTACAACAATACTGAAATTAATTAAATCCTTTGTGATTATGCAAATGAAGAGAAGGAAGGGAGTGGTTATTGGGGTTGACAAGGCTTGGGAAAGACCAGGAAATTAGACAAGCTAAAGAGGACAGGTCTCTTAATCCGATCGACTTTACCTTATGCTAAGCTATACAAACTATCCAAGCTTGTAACAAATTAATTTCCTTGTTGTGTTATTGCGTGCTATCTTGTTTGAGATATCTATGGTAATTAAATAAACAATAGAGAAGTTCTCAAGTTTAGTGATTGTAGGTTTGGGTTACATTTTAAATAACCATAATCATTTATAAAAATATGCATGATTCAAAAACGGCTCCATAAACTACTCAGTTATCCCACGTTCTAGATATATTAAATCGTCTCGCGTACTATTTATTTATTTATGCGTGGATTAAGAAATATCAAGTAAAAATCGTTTCAGTAGGAGTGTGAGCTAACGAACAAATATATATAGCTCAGTTAGTATTCAAGTATAATGTATAGAATTACAATTGTAATATATTCCAATTTTTCACAAAATTGTATATGTAACATTTTGCGATTGACGGGTGATAACGGAGTTATTGTTTTACATTACTCCCTCATTAACCCTAAAATCACATCTAAACTATCTAAAGTCGTACTAGGTTTGGTACAAAACGTTAAGTAATATACGGCATATTGATCATGTGCAATGATAATGAGGCTGAAAAAAATACCAGCATCTCGGTTCATATTCCAGTGAAAGAAAATGTTTTTAGAACAACAGCATGAGATGGGGTTTCCTTTTCACGGACAAATGGCTAGTCCGAATTTAATGAAACTTGGTACATATATTATTATTAAACTCAATTAATTCAACAGGTTATACTAATATACTCTGACACAAACCGGAGTGGTTGTTATAGTTTAAACGAGAAATGCACTAAAAACTAAAGCGGGAGTCAACACTTTTAAAGGGCATAAAGACTGAACCAAACTCAACGAATCTCCGTACGTAATTTAGTATTAACGTCTCCCTGATTATAAACTATATTAAAATTTCCAAATAAAAACAGGATTGGGGATTATAATGAAGGCCTGAAATGATAAATAGCTCTATTTCGTTTTCTATTAGATTTCTAGCAAACTTGCACATAACGTTTGCCGTGTAACGAAGTATGAATGCGAAGCCTTCGCTAGTATATTTATATTATTAGTTTAGCTCAGCAACCCGCGAGTGAGTATTCTGTCACCACTTCTGTGGAAAAGTGGTCAGATCCACCAGCAATCGCCATATCTCCATATCTTGTGTTGCCACCATCCAATTCATCGTAACGTTTCTCGATAACTTGTCTTCAGGGAGCTGGGCTATCGCCGCTCTCTGCATACCCTAGGCTGCTGATGGGACTCCTATCTTAGTGCCTGCAGAACTGTACCCTCGCCCTACCTAGGGGAGGTAACCCTAGGGGTGTGTACAGTGGGTGACCCTTTGTTTTCCTTAGTACACGTAGTGCGCTGTAGGATGTGTACTATGTAAGTGCCAGCTCAGGTGTCCTCCAACCAGGAGATCCAATGGGCGACACCAGTGAGCAGCTGGGTGATTGGACCACCTCCTCGCCACCATATATATATAAACTGTTTATTTGAGTATTTACAAATAGAAAAAAAACACAATTCCAATAAAATACTTCTTAATTACACGCAAATAAAGTTAATGACCACCAAATGCAAGGGGTACCCTAACTCCTGGAAAGCTGCCCGTAACTGGGCCAAAAAGGGTACAATGCCCTGCCAACAAGCCCTTAAACTAAAACAAACTATTTACATCTATTTAGATCCTTAAAGCTAGTCAGAGACTAACCCAGTATTTATATCACTAGCCTTCTCTAATAAACTAGCAAAAACAAAATAAAATAAAACCAGACACACACATGAACACAATAAAACAATTACTCTCTACGAATAACCATACCACTAACATATTACCAAGTTAAAATCTTGTCTACTAAAACCACAAAACAAAAAAATGAATAAAAACAATCCTAGTTACAAACAAAAATAATATTAACCCTACTGAAACAATACAGTACTTAACAAAAATATAAGTAACTAGCCAAGGTACCCGGCTTCACTCGGGATATCATTTGAGACGGAAAGATTCTATTTCGTTTTTGGCAATGCTTCTATGTGTACAACTGCTCTTCCCGTCTGGGCGCATTTTTTCCCGTAAGGGTCCGTTGGCCGACTTATGGAAAAACAAATTTTGATTTGTAGAATAAATAAAAATAAGCCTCTAATCATTCCCTCTCCACTGTTTGACACACCGTGAATAATTCAAATCATAATCATGGATAGCATTTATTATGATTAAATATCATCTATAATGTACGTATTTTGTATATACAAGCTAGCTTATATACCCGGCGATGCCCGGGAAATCGTTGACTGACTAATGATGGTATTTTTATAGAAAATCGTTGAAAAACCAATGGTAATGGGAATATCACAATTTTTCATTTCAGGCCTCCCTCATAAACCCCACTCCAGTTTGGACCTAAAAATTTTAATATATCTTATAATCATGGAAGAATTAATGCTAATTCACATTCCGAGTTTTGTTATGTTCGGTTCAATCGTTAGTGGCCAACAAAATTGTTGGCTCCCGCTCTAGTTTTTAGTGTATATCTCGTTTATACTTCGGTATACGACGATAGTGTATATAACAAAAATTTCTCTAAATAACAAAGTAAATTGTTAATGTTTGCAAATTGTGTCATATGCATATTTGCAGAAAAACGAATAGAAAACGAAATACCGCTATTTTTAAATTCAGGCCTCCCTTACAACCCCCATTCCTGCCCGTCCCTAGAAATGTTGGTATGACTTATTAAAATTAAGGCGTTACTATTAATACACCTATCGAGTTTTATTTAGTTCGGTTGAGTCTTTAGTGCCAAATAAAATTGTTCACTTCCGCTATAGGTTTTAGTGTATATTTAGTTTAAAATTCAGTATTCGATAGAAAGTGTATTTAATAAACGTTACTCTAAATAACAAAATAAACAACTTTTGTTCATAGTTGCCGAAAAAACAATAGGAAACGAAATATCGCTATTTTTAATTTCTGGCTTCCCCTATAACCCCCACTCCTGTTCGTCTCAGAGAATATTAATATAGCCTAAAGTCTAAGTTGTGTTAGTAGTAATATACATACCAAGTTTCATAAAATTTGGTTCAGCCTTTTTTTGCGTGAAAAGGTAACAAACAAACAAATGTGAAACAACAAGGTGTCTATGACATGTGAAACGAAAAGTTATCGTGAAATGTCGAGAAAAAAAATCAATGTACAGACAGAGGTTACAAGTATATATATATATATATATATATATATATATATATATATATATATATATAGAGAGAGATACGAGGCCGGAAAACGAGATATCCTCGAACGAAATATGATGTAAAAATCTAATTAAAACTATACCAATCAGATGTATTTACTAACCAATTTAAAAGTATCAAACATGTCACCTTATTTAGTATATCAATGAAGGAAGGGTGGAGAGATAGGGATGTATGGGGGTTGTCTGGATCATGGAGATTTATTGAGTGTAATGGCGGCCTTGTCCTGCTTGCCACCTATGCTTGGCACTCCACACTTCAAGGAGGTATTACAAAACACATCAACAGTATCTCTTATTGTAATGTGAAATATTGTACTGCGCGACCATGACCCTAGTGAAGGAATTCTCCACCCCCCCCCCTTCTCATATGAAAAAAAAAATTATGAAGACCTTTAGTTAATATATGCAGATTACTTCTTAAAAATCTTTGTAAAGATGTAGTTTCAGAAAATCAGTTATTCAGTAGTTGCTACAGGTCTTCTGGAAAATTATGTATGGGAATCATCCACGTTTATGGAGCATCTGACCGATAGTAATTACAATTGTATTTCTGAATGAGCGTGCTTAATGTTTGTTCATTTTCTGGGGCTAGTCTCAGTGCCCCTCCATTTGTAGTTATAAATGCTCTTGTGCTGGGCGTGGTACTCCTAGGAACGAGATTAACCCTTCGTCGGGCGCGTGATCTCTCAGATACACAGTTTCTAGAGAAATATTTGCCACTCCTCCTAGCAGAGAGTGGTGGTGTAGTGCTTCAAGTTGTGTGCTTTATAAGTCTCCCCCTCAAAGTCAGTTGTGTTACTTTGTGTGATGGAGTCGTGTGTTTCAGCTGTCATTCAGTTTAATCTCCTAGATACCACGCGCCCGATCTCGGAAGTTTTTTTGAAACCGGTATTTCATAAATATATACACCAATTACGTTTCTCTTTATTAAATGGAATCATTTAATTATTTTCTATTATTTTGCTCATACATGAGCTTTCAAAAGAACTCGTACAAGAAAATATCGTACGACGCAGTGACAACTGTAGACGTTTACCAACCGAACTAAGGACGAAACTTGAAGAGTACAGAGACTCTTTGGACCATACATACATGGAACTTAAGTACAAAAACAGTATGAAAGAAGTCATTTCGCACAATGAACAAAAGAAAATGATGTGAACCATGCGAAACTAAAAAGAAATTAGGTTTACTAATTACTCTTGTGAGATTTGCAAAACCCAAATTTGTTTACAACATAGTTCCATACTTTGTCCTAATTTTACTGCAGCTCAGCAAAAGAAATAATAATTAAACTGTTTTTTAAAAAGGATTTGTACATTACAATTTAGATGATTTCGTGCTACTTATTATTGAATGAAGTTATATTTAGATAATTTGTTTATATTAATCACAAACTGAAGTGAATTATATATAATTAAGTCATGTGCATTTATACAATTTCTTTTGATATTTGTATTTTTTAATTATATTTTAAAAATTATCGTCCACGGTTTTAATAATAATGAATCTATAACCAACTTGATTATTTTATCTACCAAGATTGTTTTTATTATAATACTTGTCAATTTTGAAAATTATTTACTTCTTTCAAACAAATACTTCCTCTCTTATGGTTTCTAATCACACACTGAACATTTTAGTGCAAAATATATATTAAAAAACTGTATTTCCGTAAAAACGGTTGAGGATGATCTCTGAGATATACGCGCCCGAAGACGGAGTTAATACAATGGATATTGTTTATATCTACACAGGAGTTAATGGAATGGATATTGTTAACAGTCGATATTTTATAGTTCAATAACACACTGAGGTGTGTGATTTCACTTCGGCGTCAAAAGACATATTCGTCAATATCCTACTTTGAAAATATATCTCCTAAATTCCACCGAAATTAAATCAGTCTATATCTTCTTTATCAACAAATTTTAAGACCGAATTGTGTTTAGAATCCATTTTAGGACCTAAACGCTATTTAGTTTCACATCTAGTTTATTTCTCATTTAGTTCTCTATTCACTAAATTGAATTCATTGGTGTTCTAAGAGAGTTGCCTAGACAGAATTGAGCTTTTTTTAAATATGCATTAAGTATACGAATATTGCCAACATGAGTTATTTTATACTTTACTACCATCGACTGCAGGGGGTGATATTTTGAAATCAAAACATGTGTTCGCCTTTGTTTATATTGATTCTATCGTAAAAATGAATTGTATTATGAATGGTTTTTTTTACCATCCCCGTACGTTATTTAAGTTGAAGAATTTCAAATAACTTCCAGTCACCAAATAGATGATATATTAGTGCTTCATGAGAGTGCCTAGATGGAATAGTGAAATATTTATATATGTAGCAAGCATTTGAATATTGTCAAAGTGGGATATTTTATCTCTATTTTCCACCTATACGAGCGGGAGTATACTTGGAAGTCGAAACTTTTGTTCTTCGATATCTTCGTTAATATTGATTTTATCGGGAAAATGCAAAATAAAAAAAAAAAATTGTGTTTTAAATTTATTTTTCAGTCCTAATACGTTTCTGGCATTTATTAGTTTCAAAATTCTGACTCCCGACTTTTGGTAGGTGGATAGCCTTCCATGAGGATGATACATGCAAATTATGAAATATTATATATAAGTATATTTGTAAAGCATTATGAATAGCTTTCTCTAAAAAAATGTTTCCTATACAGCAGTACCCCTGCAGTATAGGAATTTACTACATCATGAATGATAATAATACATGGTATATAAGTAATGTTTTTCATGTTTTTAACACCATCAAATTAAATTATGAGTATGAATTTCGTATTTATTTGGGGAATGAATTTTGTCAACCTCAGCTATATTATGATCCTCTGCCATTGCTAGGAATGGGAGTTGGAATAACCTTAATTAAATTTCAAGGGGAGCTATCTTTATTCCAACTAACACTGACGAGGAACTAAGTTTGCAAACATTCTTCCATGGAATTAAAGCTGAATGGATGCATATATTTTTATCGTGTTTTTCTCCGAATGCTAAAATTAAACAATCGCATTTTTTTTTGATAGGCAACTAGATTTATTGATAATAAGGAAGACAATAAATTCGTCAATATTCGCTCAGCAAGCATTCCGAGCTCCATGGTAAAACTATAATACAACTGTAAATGGTTGGTTTATTTATTGCTTAAGGTGTTTTTATTTCGACGGGAAACTCTTATTATATCAAGTCATTTACGGAGAAAAGCAGCTCTAAACATATATTCATCTAACTGTTAACATCTCAGCTATAACAAATGAATAACTGCACTATTAGTATTCATGTTACGTACCATTTCTTTTATTGATGTATATCAATAAGGAATATGAAGAATTTGGTTCATCCAATTTGTTTATACCCATAGAATAGTTATTTATTATACAAGTGACGAAAGTAGATCATTTTACAACTCGAGTGAATCGTTTACCCACACGAGCGAAGCGAGTGTGGTAATTTCACGAGAGTTGTAAATTCTACTTTCGTCACGAGTGTAATATTAATTTTTTTCTGTAATCGTGTAATACATGATCAGATCTAACCAGAATATGAACAAAATTAGGATGTTGTGAAGATTATGGTATGTTGTTGGTAGGTTATAAGCATGGTTGTGAAAGGTTATAAGCATAGTTATAAAACGACTAGTGATGTTTGTGAAGTAGTGCAGTTATAAACAAGTGCAGGTTATAAACAAGGAAGGTAATTATTATTATATTTAAATTTTAAAATATATTGATTATTTCCACCAATAATTCATTCACATTTCAATTTATTTTGTTAAAATAAATTCTTACAATGTTAAGAAACATTTAAAAGCATTTAATTTCCAACTTCAAATTATTTTTTAATTTATACTTATTACTAATTAAGAAGGCAATTCACTTTCTTCGCTTGTGAAGAAAGTGATTACTTTCTTCACTCTATTGGAAAATGTTTGACTTTCTTCACTCATTTCAGTTTAGTGATGTTACCATTATTCAACGATTACAGAAAAAATTATTTCTGTCAACCAAAAGTACCGCTGCTAGTTAGGAAATAAAACATAACTAGGAAATTACATTCATTTTAAACTACATTAAACTGTGGGTATGCAAATATACTCCACTACAGTGGGCATATTCATAAAAAAGTTTTAAGACCGACATCCGCAAATAGTAAACAGAGTTAAGTGAGAGTCTCATTCTTTTTTATAAAATGCAACACGTAGTGATTGATTCCGTGTTTAGGATGCCCAGACTCCTAGTGAAGGAGATTAAATAAATTTATTGAACAATAAATACTACAAAACAGTGTGAATTTTTCCGCTCAAAGCCAGTACTGTTGAGAGCATCTCTTTTTAGAATACATCCTGCATAAACTAATTTTAAGTATAGGTGTACGATGCTGATACAAAATTAGGGCATCTTCCAGTCTAGGCTGGCTGGTTTATTCTTTAAGAGAATATTAATAAGAGGAATTCTGTATACATGATTTTGTGTTCAAAATTAATGTATTTGTATATATATATATTAGGTCCTAATGTTTATCTATATTTATAATTACTTTGCTCGAGATTATTGTATTTAGCCTTTCATGTCACACAAAGGAAAATTAAATGCCTTATTACAGTCGAGTAATATTAAGGTATAGTATTAAGGTTGTTCTCAGGACGTGATATTTCATTAAATGAAGGTCCAGAGAAAGAATTTAATGCAAAATTAAGCCCTCCCACTATATTATGTAATATTACATATGTTTTATTTTATTTTTTTTACTTTATTTTTGTTTTTATTTAATTAATTTATTGTTGTATAATGTTTACAATTATTATATAAGAAATATTATAATGTGCTGAAATGTGTGTAGTATCCAAAGGATGGAGCACACAACATTTAAATAAATTCCCACGTTAGAGGGATACTCTGCGTGGAAAACAGGAAAAAAAAAAAAAAAGCCCTCCCACTATATTGAAGACAAAAAAAAGAGCCAATTTCGTTTCTTTGGTTTCAGAAATAAAATGTTTTGTAAATTACGAACAAATTTATGGTTATTATTTATAACTGAATTTTAGAAGAAGCTATTATTAATATCTTAATAATGCCTCACATCAATTGTGAGTGGGATAGAAGACGAAGGAAATCGCTTTGTTAAAGAGTTAAGTGTGACTGCCCACCGATGGTGAGTTTCTGACTATACAACTAAATCATAAATCACATTACATTAAATAAAGTAAAAGTAAATGTTAAAGGAATCAAATTTGAGTTAAAATAAAATCAATGTGACAAAAATTAAGCCAAAAAATAATAAGAATATAAAATAAAATGTAAAGAAAAAAAGAAAACATAAAGATAAATAAAAAAAATTACAAATAAATATATAAAAAGAAAAGAAAAACAAGAGAAAAAAGAAACAATTCTGGAGGCCTACGGAAATATGAATTTAATAACCTGTAAGAGTGGCTAAAATTGCTCTTTGAAGGTCAGTTGGCACATCTTTTGTGACCTCAATGTGAAAATCACCAGTAACACCCAGCAAAGCAAGAAGAGCATCTTTCTTATTTTCCTTGGCATGTTTGAATGTTGCATCCATCAGTTTCATGTGACATACCGGAACTCCTTTTCCAAATTCCCGTTTGGAGCTATGAAATAATACTTGGGTTCTCAATTCAGTATCTATAATGTTCTCAATTATCGGGCTGATGACAGAGTATATTGTAATTAGCCTCCAAGATGACACATCATTTACATCACCTTTACTTATTTATATATTAATATGCGTCATCCTTCGCACTCAGGGACGATGATTTAAGGAGTACCTCAATTATAGCTTTAATAATATGAGCTACATTTATTTATTTTATTGTTCTCATAACCACGCTATCAGGAACAGGATGTATCTAGAGAAAAATACATTATTGCTCTTTGCAGTAATTGTAGGCTAATTGTCATTACGTCTAAGTTGGAAGGAAATAATTCGAATTCTTCCCTCTGCTTGATATTCGGAAGTTCTAATGATTTCTCTATAATGTGCATTCCCAGATTTTTAATATCGTCGGAGCTCTGTGACGGAGGTGCATTACAGATTCATTAGAGTTGGATCTTTCTTTTTTCTCCCAATATAGTAATTGTATTGTGTCAAGTCATATTCATATTGAATTCGCCCGCGGTTCTAGCAGCTGGAGTTGAATGCTGAAGGTTTGAGACTTGGCTGTACCCCTTTACCTTGTGACTGAGCATCCTTTTTTCTTCTTCGATATTTACAAAATCTGACTGTTGGATGTTTTGAACAAGGCAATTCGTTGTTGACGTTTTGATCAAACTCAAGAAACCTTTAGTCATGGAACCAAAATCCTTACTGCTTAACTTTGATCATTTTCTGGAAAATGTCAGCCCATTTAGAAACGCTGTAGACCGAGTTAACATTAGATAACACAATTTTAGAAGAAGTCTTATCTTGAAGAATTCTTTTTAGGGTATCTTAATTTAGAGTTTCATGATGTTTCTATGAGATATGTATGCTTAATCCTTTATCGTTTTTAAATGACTGTTTGCAAATCTGGTAAATAGCATTCTTACCATCGAAGGGCAAAGAGGGAACTTGATTTATTCGAAGATGATTCATATACATCATTATAAAGCAAAATAATATGAAAGTCCGTCACGCAGGGGCTGCGTAAACTAAGCAGATTTCCCACGTGAAGTTTTACAATAGAGAAATCTGCATACTGGTAACACAACACCACCGTGAGTAAATACAAACGGTAATGAGAAATCTTTCAGTTAATTAAAATAAATTCCCAACTGAAACGGCTTCTGAATTGTAAGAATAATTTATATTTTAATAACTCAAATTTTAGTAGTCCAAGAACTAAAGAAGGGGGGGGGGCGGATGAACATAACGAATTTGCATAAGTCTTACAAAGTAAGGAAGGTAAGGTAAGGTTAGAAACGACAGGTAAGGTTAGAAGAAGCTTCCACCAGAACCGAACAGTTAACGGAAACGGCCGAACTTATCCGAACATACCCCTACACCACATATCCCATAGACTTCATAAAAATGCAAATATCTCGGTTAATATTCAAAATAGAGAATAAATGTATATAATAATATTTATAGTAAATTTAATTGACAATACGATTGGGTCTATACAAATGTTTGATCCGATGCATAATAACGGAGATATTTTGAATTTTCGAAAATCCCTCCTCTAAACCCCCCCTCCCTCTAGTTCGATTTCAGCCATTAACGAACTTGATCTGTCTTTTTACATAAAACGGTTAAATATCGAGTTTCGTAACGATCAAACAAAACTTCCGACCGCTAGAGCGTTAACAGACAAATATATATATATATATATATATATATATATATATATATATATATATATATATATATATATAATTTTGAACGGATCTCATTTTCGTCATCTCCTGGGTAGGATCGATGGACATTTGAAGAAATTTTTCCTTCAGGGAAATCTGCTAAAAAAAATGCGAAAGCTCATCTTCAAGAATGTTTTGGTTCTTAGGGTTTACGGTAAATTTCAGAAATGTTCATATCGATTTTTATATATTTATACTTTTTAGAAGATGTAATAGTATCTTCTGCATTTCCTCATCGAATAATTAACGACCTCAGTTAGCTTAGATTTCACATGCTTCTAATTCGGTCATAATATTGCTCAAGTTAAATTAATTCTGATAAAGATTCACGTAAAAGTATAATAAAATCTGTTTTTGTCTGTGTTAGAAATAAATAAAGTTAAATAGTTAATTAATCAAATTACTTTTAAAAGATAACGAATTGTCAAATCATTATACGGCTCCGTAGCTAAAGCTTTAATAATTAGTAATGGATACAAAAGGGCTCTTAGAGAGCAAATGAGAAAGAGATTAAAATGTTGTTAGCTGAAAACTCTCAATTAAATCTGAAGCACAGCTCGAAACTAAATCAGAAAACGTTTTCACAACTCAAATAATAAAAGAGGGAATGCCAACAAAATACTAGTTTTCTGCTCACTTTTGAAAATTACTTTTGTAAACGTTGTTCCATGAATATTTAAATTCTCCAATAGTTTAATAATATTCGACGTATTTTTGTGGCATATATGAAGTATTGGGAACCTCGGAATTTAAACAGTTGTTTGAAGAGAAACTGTGTCAGAATTATTGAAGTCTTAGAAGGGTCCTTATTCTTTGAATTTCACGTTTTATGCTGTAAACAAAACGGTTTGATTTTGATGAATTTCGTTTAAGTAAATAAACATGTTAAAATAAAATATTGTTTAGTACTTATCCCTCTTGGAAGTGTAATTAGGTACTTCTTTCGAACGATTTTGTCGCTCCTACCGGCTGTCCCGTTAATTCGCGGATACGAGCTGATGGCTCAATTTGTATACATTGGCGGTGAGGCCTTTGGTGTATTAGAGAGCAAGTATTGAAGCTAGTGGGGCCAGACGTTTAGAATTCCTTTGAACGAGAAATACAGATTCGGATAGCAGTTCAGAATGACTTTCACAACCCAAGCAGGCACATGCTCTCATCTGACCCATCCCATGTAATTCTCCTTTACAAAAGAGAAGTTACGTTAAATGTCCCGCACCTTTTTCTTGTTCTAGCGGACCTAACGAAATAGTGCTCTAACTAGTGCATTTAAAAGTTCGTACTTTCATGTAGCTTGATTGTAGGTAACATATTTAACGTTCTCATACATGTGTGTACACACACACAAATATATATATATATATATATATATATATATATATATATATATATATACTAGCGGAGCCGACAGACGTTGTCCTGCATAATAGCTCAAGCGATTTGGATATTAAATTTAATAATATTATGTTTAAAACAAAAGCTACTTTTAATAACACAAAAAACAACTTCTGTTATGTGCACGTTTGCCTAAAAACAAATAGAAAATGAAATATAGCGAATTTTTTATTCAGGCCTCCCTTATAGCCCCCACTCCCGTTCGAAAAAAAGTTAATATAGGTTATAATCATGGAAGAATTAATGCTAATTTACATATAGAGTTTTGTTATATTCGGTTCAATCGTTAGTGACCAATAAAATTGTTGGCTCCCACTTGAATGTTTTAGCGTATATCTCGTTTATACAATGTTATACGACAAAATTGAATATAAAAAAAGTTATTCTAAATAACAAAAAAAAAAAAAAACAACTTTTGCCATGTGCATATTTGCAGGAAAACCAATAGAAAACGAAATACTGCTATTTTAAAATTCAGGCCTCCCTTAGAACCCCCACTCCTGCCCGTCTCTAGAAATGTTGGTATGGCTTGTTATAATGAAGGCGTTAGTGCTAATACACATACCGAGTTTTATTTAGTTCGGTTGGTTCTTTTGTGCCAAATAAAATTGTTCACTCTCGCTATACTTTTTAGCGTATAACTCATTTATACTTCGGTATACGACGAAAGTGTATATCAAAAAAGTTACTCTAAATAACAAAATAAATAACGTTTGTTAGTGCATATTTGCCGAAAAACCAATAGGAAACGAAGTATCGCTATTTTTAATTTCAGGCCTCTCTTATAACCCCCACTCCTGTTTGTCTTAGAGAATATTAATATAGCCTAAAGTCTAAGATGGGCTAGTAGTAATATACATACCAAGTTTCATAAAATTCGGTTCAGCCGTTTATGCGTGAAATGGTAACAAACAAACAAATAAACAAACAGACACGAAAGAAAAAAAATGCAGTTATGGGTGTCTATGACATGTGAAACGAAACGTTATTGTGAAATTTCGCGGAAAAATTCAGTGTACACACAGAGGTTACAATTTTATATATACTAGCCAAGGTACCCGGCTTCGCTCAGGAAATCAATTGAGATGGAAAGATTTTATTTTGTTTACGGCAATGCTTCTATGTGTACAACTGCTCTTCCCGTCTAGGCACACGTTTCCCCGTAAGGGTCCCTTGGGCGACTTATGGAAAAGGAAATTTTAGATTTGAAGAATAAATAAAAATAAGTCCCTAATCATTCCCCCTTCACTGTTTGACACATCGTGAATAATTCAAATCATAATAATGGATAGCATTTATTATAATTAAATATCATCTATAATGTACGTATTTTGTATGTACAATCTAGGTAATATACCCGGCAATGCCCCGGAAATCATCATTGACTGACTAATGATTGTATTGTTATAGAAAATCGTTGAAAAACCATTTGGAATATCACAATTTTTCATTTCAGGCCTCCCTCATAACCCCCACTCCCGTTTGGACCTAAAAATTTTAATATATCTTATAATCATGGAAGAATTAATGCTAATTCATATTCCGAGTATTTTTATGTTCGGTTCAATCGTTAGTGCCCAACAAAATTGTTGGCTCCCGCTCTAGTTTTTAGTGCATATCTCGTTTATTCTTTGTTATACGACAAAAATAAATACAACAAAAGTTACTTTAAATAACAAAATAAACAACTTGTGTCATGTGCATATTTCCAGAAAACCCAATAGAAAATGAAATTCTGCCATTTTTAATTTCAGACCTCCCCTACAACCCCCTCTCCTACCCGTGCCTAAAAATGTTAGTATGGCTTATTATAATAAAGGCGTTAGTGCTAATAAGCATACCGAGTTTTATTAAGTTCGGTTGAGTCTTTTGTGCCAAATAAAATTGTTGACTCACGCTATAATTTTTAGCGTATGACACCATTATACTTCGGTATACGACGATAGTGTATATAACAAAAGTTTCTCTAAATAACAAAATAAACAACTTTTTTTGTGTGCATATTTCTGGAAACCCAATAGGAAACGAAATATCACTATTTTTAATTTCAGGTCTCCCTTATAACCCCCACTCCTGCCCTTTTCTAAAAATGTTGGTATGGCTTATTATAATGAAGGCGTTAGTGTAATACACATACCTAGTTTTATTTAGTTCGGTTGAGTCATTTGTGCTAAATAAAATTGTTCACTTCCGTTCGGTAAACGAAACAAGTGTATATAACAAAAGTTACTTTAAATAACAAAATAAACAACTTTTGTTATGTTCATATTTGCCGAAAAACAAATAGGAAACGAAATATCGCTATTTTCAATTTCAGGCTTCTCTTATAACCCCCACTCCTGTTCGTCTCAGAGGTTATTAATATAGCCTAAAGTTTAAGTTGTGTTAGTAGTAATATACATACTTAGTTTCATAAAATTCGGTTCAGCCATTTATGAGTGAAAAGGTAACAAACAAACAAACAGACACTAAAGAAACAAAATGCAGTTATGGTGTCTATGACATGTGAAACGAAAAGTTATCGTGAAATTTCGCGAAAAAAATCAATGTACAGACAGAGGTTACAAATTTATATATATATATATATATATATATATATATATATATATATACACACACACACACACACACACACACACACACACACACACACACACACACACACATATATATTCAGACATAAAAAAACTTTTATGTTGGGTGGAATATATAATAACATAAAAGAACTTTTCCTCGTTTCTTAGAAAAACTTTAATATCATTAAATATTCCTATACATTTTAATCTTCTAATTTAACTTTGTCTAGCACGAGACTCTCAGGGGTTTTCTTTACACGAAGTGTTATTTTTAGCCACTATAAAATAATGAATTATGTATTTACTACAGTTATTAATAAATAACGAGTATTTATTTAAAAGGATTTTAAATATAGACTCAGAGTAATTTTAGATGACAAATAATTTTAAATATTGGTCGGTAAACTTTGTTTTAACCCATGGGTTTAAAATATTAAATTTAGAGTTCAATATTCTGACCAACAACGTCTATCATGGGAAGCTGTTGTAACCTATGCAAAATGTTAAATTAGAACATATTTTTTCTACTAATTTAAACTAAATATATGAGAAAGACTCTGCAGGCTCTGCAGGTCGGTAGGCTAACTTGTTTGTGAGATTTCATTCATGTCGCAATTAGGTTAATATGGAAGCTCTTTTTTTTTTTGTAATTTGATGCTGTTGTACAAATGTTGGCAAGCTGCAAGATTTCGAATAGTGATTATCGTTTATGCTCTAGAATAAATACAAAAATGACGACGAAAATCATATTGAAATCGCTTATTACATAGAATAAAATAATCTTTTAATATTTGTTCTCTATGGTGAAATGAATTACGCTGACAAACCTATTCGATATATTTTATTTACTTAATTTTGTGGTAGAGTTTCTCACCGCTGTACAGTGTAAGTACTATGCTTTTTCGAAAGTATTGTCCTAAATCAATTGGCATGATTAAAAAAAAAGGCCTTTGGAAAGCTGAGGTAGTAAGAGCTTTACACTAATCCATCATAGCGCGGTCTGATATGGTTGGAGTTTTCCAGAAGTGGCTTCTGAAAAAAATCCTCTACATCAGTATGGGGCTTTAGAATAGAGTGGCAACCTGTAGGTAGCCCGTCTCGATTATCTTTATTGGAATAAAGTGGGCATTAAACAACACCCCACTCGCACGGAATGTGCATACTCCGACTTTCCTACCGTCATAAATTTATTTACGTATGTTTACATTTGTATATTACTTAAATGCACTAATAATAACGCAATAATAATGTACTTTTTTAATGAAACACGTTATTTCATCATTTGCTGTATACTTAGCAGTTTTCTCGCCATATTTGGCTAATGCAATGTTGTAAAGGAGGTGAAAAATAAACATCCATGACCCTAAAAATCAGATCATTAACTGTTATGACACATAATTTGATGAGTGATTTAAGTGAAATAAAAACAGGTCCTTTTCAAGTTTCAAAAATAATGAATTTTCTATTTGAAAGCTAAACTCATAAAAAATACATATATATGCATGCGTGTGTATATATATATATACTAGGGCGTATTGAAAAGTAAGGTCTCCTATTTTTTTCATAGAAAATTTAATTTATTTACAACTTTGGTTACATCGTTGGAAGGGTTGAATAATTACCTATTTTTCTACATATTCGCCTTGACGATCAATAACTTTTTGCATTCTGTTTACCAGCTTTTTAATGCCGGTGCCGTACCACTCTCCCGCCGCTCCCTTCCTCATCAGACTTGAATTTCTGTCCCCCAAGGTGTTTCTTGAGGGCGGGAAACAAGTGGTAGTCGCTGGGGGCAAGGTCCGGGCTGTAAGGAGGGTGGTCGATGATATCCCAGCCGAATCCATTGAGTAGGGTGGTCGTTTGATGTGACTCATGTGGACACGCATTGTCATGAAGCAAACACACTCCTTTGGTGAGCCTACCCCTTCTTTTGTTTTGAATGGCTCACCGAAGTTTCTTGAGAGTCTCGCAGTAGCTTTCTGAGTTGATTGTTGTTCCTTTTGGCATGAAATCAACCAACAGAACCCCGTTCCGGTCCCAGAGAACGATGGCCATAACCTTTCCCGCTGACTACTCCGTCTTGAAAAGCAGTCGTCAGTTGGCTTCGTGACGCGGCGGGAGAGTGGTACGGCACCGGCATTAAAAAGCTGGTAAACAGAATGCAAAAAGTTATTGATCGTCAAGGCGAATATGTAGAAAAATAGGTAAATATTCAACCCTTCCAACGATGTAATCAAAGTTGTAAATAAATTAAATTTTCTATGAAAAAAAAAATAGGAGACCTTACTTTTCAATACGCCCTCGTATATAAAGCTTGAGCGTAAGTTCTTCTTCAGACCCTTACCGGACTTATTAACACTTTATTTTTTTATTTGCTGCTTGGTATCGAATTACAAAAAGACAGTCATCTGTGAGACCATTAGCTGACTGAAATGTTAAATAAATAAATTTGATTTGTATTTAAGAGGTTGAAAGTTCTGTGCAACTTAATTTTCGATAACACTCGAGTCTAGATTATAAAAATGTAGGTATCTGCTGTCCTTTATGACTTCAAATGAGCTTAAATATTTCCGTAACTTTTTAATATTCTGTGTTTGGCTACTATCACATCGTAAAGTCGTTTGGTATGTCAGATTGTCACGTTTTCTGCAGTCAGTCACTTTAAAACGTTAAAATGTTTATATATGCACTGAAAAATATGTTTGTCTCTTGAAACAATAAAATCTAATTTAAGTGTTACGCTCACACCTGGACCAGTTGATTGGGAATCCTTTCAAATGTACATTGACAAGAATCTTGACTTAAACATTTCTTTAAAAACGGAAACAGAGATAGACGATGCAGTACAACATATAACAGTAACAATTCAAAAATCCCTTCACTACTCGACTCAAATAAAACCACGGACAAACGCAATACCAAAAGAGACATACCTTCCACCCCATTTACGAACTCTACTCCAAGAAAAAAGACGAGCACGACGAATATGGCAAAACACCAGGTATCCTTCTGACAAGACAAAGCTGAACCAACTAACCAGAAAACTCAAAACAGAATTAACACACTACTACAATGATTGTTTTAATTCATACACCAAGAACCTTAACACTTCAGACAACTCCTTATGGACAGCCACCAAACGCCTTCTCTCCTATAAATCCTCCCGTCTTCTCATACGTCGTGAGGACGGCACCTGGGCCAAGTCTGATTACGATGTAGCTACAACGTTTGGTCGGCACTTGGCCAAGGTGTTTACTCCTCACGATGATATCCAAGACCCTCGCCATTCTTCCTCTGTCGCCAATCAACTGGACATACCTCTTCCCTTATCGATTCTTCCTCCTGCATTCAATCCCTCTGATGTTATTAATATCATTAAAAAACTCCCTCCCAACAAGGCACCAGGTTATGACCTAATTACCTCTCGCATCCTCAACAACCTCCCGAAAAAAGCTGTCCTTTTTCTCACTTACATCTATAATGCTGTCCTCAGAACAACCTATTTCCCTCTACTCTGGAAATTCTCCGTCATCCATATGATCCCTAAACCTAAAAAACCGACACAACTCCCTTCTTCTTATCGTCCCATCGCTCTTCTTCCCATAATGGGAAAGATCCTTGAAAAACTCATCCTTAAACGCCTGTATCCCCTCCTCGACCCCATACTTCCTCCCCATCAATTTGGTTTCCGTCATTCCCATTCCACAGTCCAGCAATGCCACAGAATAGTCGATTTTATCGCCTCCTCATTCGAAAACAAGAAGTACTGCAGTGGAGTCTTCCTTGACATAGCACAAGCTTTTGATAAGGTGTGGCACCAAGGTTTATTGTCCAAGCTAAAAACTACACTCCCTTTCACATACTACCACATCCTCAAATCATATCTTTCCGACAGACATTTCCAAGTTTCATTTGGTTCCTCAGTCTCATCCTTATTCCCCCAGCTGGCAGGTGTACCACAGGGGGGTATCCTAAGTCCTTTCCTATTCCTTGCCTATACTGCTGACATCCCATCACATCCCGAAACTTCCCTTCTCACGTATGCAGATGACACTGCAATCTTGACTTCCAACTCAGATCCAAATATAGCATCCGCATCTTTGCAAGAGCACCTAGATCTGCTAGAATCCTGGCTGACTAAATGGAGGATCAAGGTCAACAGCAGCAAATCAAGTCATGTAACATTTACCCTCCGACGTTCCATTTGCCCTCCAGTTTCACTCAATAGCGCACTAATTCCCCAAAAATCACAAATTAGGTACCTAGGACTCACATTAGACAAACGACTAACTTGGAAACCTCACATCACATTAAAAAGACAAGAAGTGAATAGACGGTACAGACTTCTACTAAGGCTACTTGACAACAGATCTAAACTATCACTACTCAACAAACGACTGATTTATACAACAGTACTTAGACCAATATGGACATACGGACTTGAACTTTGGGGTTCCACTAAACCTTCAAATTCCTACAAAATCCAAACCCTCCAATCCAGAATACTCCGCCAAATTACAGATTCCCCATTTTACGTATCCAACTTAACTCTCCATAACGACCTCAACATTCCTTTTGTCAATGCCCTCGCAAAATCCCGATATCAGAAATTCCACTCTCTCCTTCCCGCACATCCTAATTCTCTAGTCAAATCACTTTCATCTACCCATATTCCAGAAAATCCAAGACGACGACTGAAGCGTAAGTGGCCAAGAGATCTCCTTGTGTAGTGCTCAGAATAACCCCATGTACAAGCCAATGTTCCCTCCAATGTGGGTATTGTCAATGGACAATTTCCCACCTCAAGTGAATAATCAAGCCAATTGTTATATGATTCACACTATTTGCTTGTAATATTTTTATATGTTGTTGCAAATAAACGAATAAATATTTAAAAAAAAAAAAAAGTGTTACGCATGACAACTTTTAAATTCGATTTCATGAAGTGGACTCCAAGGAGTATATAGCATATACCTTCGGCCATTAGGAAAAGCCTTCATTTGTAATAATGCCTGAGGAAGGTGATCGCTAAAGCTTGGAATATTTGTAACAATTTGTTCGGATGCACAAGCTACTAGAGCTGAAAGCCATCCCCATTAAATTATGTAGACTATGGGAAGAAACAATAATTGTAGACTAAATACTGGCATCTATTAGATAAGGAATGCTATTGAGGGACTAAGCATATAAACCAAGCACACATAATCCTAACATACATATTCAGGTTGGCATTGTGGATCAACCCTTCCCATATATACAGAAATTGGTGTATTGTGTTTTATTGATCCTAGATATTACAATAAATAATAAAATCGAGGGGATGACTAAACCCTAAACTTTTTAACAGTTAGAAGTCTTAAAAATCGATTTTTTTTGAGAAACACTCTTTTTAACGTTTCGATTTATCACTTCTTCAACTGAAAAAAATAATCAACTAACTGACTATTATCGGCTAGAGCCCTTTGTAGGACCTGCCCTATTCATAAAACGTTTCGTTTGGTTTAGGGTAAAGATCCCCCATTACTGGCCTAGCCTCCGCAAGGCCGTCCCTCAGACGATAGCGACATCTTTGGGCTAGGAATTCCTCCTTGTCCCCCACCCCTCGTGCACCAGAAAATATTTTGGTACCTACTAGGCTCCATCCTTCTCACGTGCCTTTACCAGAGCAATCTGCCTTTCTAAATAGTTTCGTGGAATAATGGAAAATAAAAAGTTGGGATCGTTTTTACAAATAGCCGGGAGCTGGGCTTTATTAGTTGCCGAACTAACGACCTGTGCCGAATCAAACCTTAGTGAAGTTTCCCCGTCCACTGTAAAAAGGTTAAGGACGTCTGAATTCGGTATGATAAAAAGTAACGTACTACTAATCACGGAGTATTCCAATTGCGTCGGGGTCACACATTTCGGGGACTAATGGCTATATTAAAACATCAACTCCTTCTAAGGGAATATTTACACGGGACATCAAAAGTACTATTTACAGGTAGACTAAGTTTCAAAAGTCACATAAGACAGCCACAGCTAACACCGCATAAACTTAGCACTCGTACCTGTGATAACCTTTTTTTTATATACATCAAAACATCAGGTATTTTTTTAAACGGGTTACATGTGCCTTCTTTATATTGAAGGACTCACTTGTGAGTGGGTCGTCTATACAATAGCACATATGGACCTTCCAATACAACTCGATCAGCGGTGTTTCTGATCCTTCGTTCGAGCTTCATTCGTTAACTTTTTAACTACCATTGTTATGTCCTTTAAAAAAGATGGGCAGCTGGTTCGTGCGACTGTTGTGGGTTTATTACATCTATGCCTGAGGCTAGGGACCCCAAAGCCATAAGAGAGGCCAACTCCAGGTTTGATCTTACGAAAGTCCCTTCCGGAGTTATCTTCATCGTTTTATGGGCATTTTGAAGGAGTTGTCTAATATAGTAGAGGTGATCGTTGTCCCTGGAGAAATCCACTGTCACTCCCAGTATCCTGAAACTTCTCATCTTTAAACTCCAAAAAATGGCCACTGATATCTCATGGACAGTGGGATGAAACATCATCCCTCTATACTTTTCAAATTAAAATTTGTTTGTTTTTTATATATTAGAACGATATCCCCATCCCCGTCTGCTGGAAGTTTTTCTTTTATCCATATTGCATAATTCAGCTTATAAACCTCATCCATTATAATATGTATCTTTTACATATTGCTGTAATTCTGAGGATAATTATTTTTCACACACACGTCTATTTCCTTGAATTCACCTATATCAAGTGTGCAGCTCCTCGTCACTAATGAATCATTGGTGGAGCTTTTAAGAACCAGGTCACACAATTTAGCATATCATTGAAACACTGGTCCCCCATGACCTTAATTTTTATAATTCATCAACTTTTGGAAAATTCTCGATTCATTTGAAAGACTAGTAATAGAAATGCTTAAAGAAATGGCTTAAACTGAAATATTTGATATATTATAGTATGATAAGACTTGATTCTCTAAATGTAAATATCTTTGCTTTGTAACGGACTTGGTAAAAGTTTATTTGACCGAGGAAGACGAGAATGAAAAACCAACTGTATTACAACTCCATTTCACCTGGTAGAACGCATAGTCAATACTATAAAAATATATAGCATATTTAAGTTAAGTTTTATAACAGTCTTGGGGAATTAGTGTTATGTCATCTCTAAGAATATGAAGAAAATATATTTACAATATTTTGCATAATAATTAATCCTCTGTAAATCCATGATTTGACAGAATAATGTGATTGTACATGAGTGTGTCTAATAATAATTAATGACCGTCTGTTATAATCCTGTTACCTGTGGTGTCGTCCCTTTTCTAATCTTGTTAATTTTCCAAATATTCTCTAAAATTATGTAAAGGACTTGGTTCACCAATATGTAAGATATGAAGATACTAACTAAAAGTCATACAAATCCTTTATTACTGGGTGAGCTTTTTCTGTGCAACTTGCCCCATCTTCAGTACTCTATGAAAATAAAAACACAATCATTCATTACGTAATTACACATTAAAATAATGATCCATCTATGGTAGTCAAACTCTTAAATAAATAATTTAAAATAGTCCAAGTTAAGAATATAAAGCTTGATGGCTGTGCAAAGTATAAAAACTAAAGGTTGTGCTCATACTAACAGCACACATAAACCTATCATAAGATTGAATAGAAATAACATAAATCTATAACATAAATTGGACTGGCAGGTGGAGATCCATTTTGATAAGTGGTCTTCACAACTCTACAGTAGAAATTCTTTAATTGAAAAGGCAGGGTAGTTCTAAGTCGATTTCCGCGGTACTTCTAATGATATTGTAGGAGCTCCTTGGTAAAGGACAACCCTCTCACCTTACAGTAGATAGTAATAAGCCTTTACAGACGTCTTCGGCCCCAGATAAGTTAAGACGATGCTGTCAACATATGCCACCAGAAATTCTGCATTAGTGGAAAATATATTCATTCTGCAAAACCACCACGTGATGTCCCGAAATTTTACGCACCTTGGCTTTCTATACCTTAAAAAATTAATAGAAGCCTAGTATAACGTCTTAGGGAGGCATGCATTAAAACTAATTTTTCCCATTAAAAATGCAGTTTAGGGGATTTGGAAACGGGATATTTATAAACTTTCTTAATCAGATTCAGAAGATTTTCCATGGATAAACTAGGCTTGAAAACTATCAAGCTATATAATTTGTAAACCAGATTCCTGGCAAATCTCTTAGATTGAAACGATGGATTTAAATGTATATAGGAATTCAGTGGCTTAGAATAAGTCCCCTGCATCTGCCCTCTCTTACTTATGCGATTTATACATACACTCTTTTAATACTAAACATCTTTTATCTAGTTAAAGCTATTAGTCATTTGAAACATTAGGTTTATAGAAGGAGAAAAATAGAGAATGTCCACAACGAGGAAATATGGATGTTTTATATATATATATATATATATATATATATATATATATATATATACACGGTTAAGTGCATTTAAAGAATAAGAGTATAGATCACGTTCTAGTCATGGGGGAATTGAAGTTAGTAATAACGGTCTTTGTTAGACGTTGGAGGAAGAGGCTAGGCCACATTACTTTCCTTCTCCAGTCCAAATCAACTCAAGTTAGAGTTCATATTCTGAAAATATCAGTTTATTCCTGAATCCTGCTTTAATGAAACTCGAGTTAAAGTACTAACCCACTTTTTCAAGCAAGAGCCAATTAAATCTTATTTTTAAGAGACCAAAGAATTCAGTAAAAAATATTTCATTTAATATAACAATATCATTATTCAATTTATTAATTGAAAACTTAGTGACTCAAAGTAATTAGCAACTTTACTGCACTTTGAGAATCCTGCCTTATCTATGATACCTCTGTAGCTTATCAGTTAATTAAGCACTAATGGTGAAGAGGGGGAGGGGAGGTGTTTTAGAATTCTCGTTTAATTCCTGTATCGATGGTTCCAATTTCTTATGATTAATAGAAATTCCTAATTTAATTAAGTTTCTCTTCTTTATTAGTGGCAACAATCAGGAGGAAATATAGTTATAGATGCCTTGTAAATTAAAATAAATATTTAAAATATCTATGGACAAGAAAAAAGTGAAAATTAGAAAAGCAATTAAATGCCTTTGCCTTTTATGTGTACAAACAAATTGCCTAGTTCTTTAAAAGGCAATTTCTGAATTATCATTAGGAAATAAAAAAAGTCCGTCACGCAGGGGCTGCGTAAACTAAGTAGATTTCCTTCGTGAAGTTTAGTAATAGATAAATCTACATACTGGTAACACAACAGCACCGTGAATAAATACTAACAGAAATAAGAAATGTTTCATCCAATTTCAATAACCTGCCGACAGGAAGCGTTAGGTTAGAAATGTAAACAAACGAGTCTGCCCGTTTCACACCGGAAAGAATAACAATTTCTGAAATATATCAGAATATAACATTAATTTTATTGAGAACTATTTAGTATACCTAGTACTGTAATTAATAATGAGTCAGAATAATTGTTATCTCAATCAATCAAATTTTAGTAGTCCAAAACCTTAGGCGGGAGGGGGCACCGGGACATATTTGCATGTATCTCGTATAATAAAGGTCTCTTGAATACAATTTTTGGTATTTAAACTTGGAATAATGTGATTTATTATGTAGCAGAGTATTGTTTATGTAACATGAATGGAAGTGGCGGTTTGCTGATGGCTGAAATTGAAAAATGTAAATATCTCGGTTAATATTCAAGATACAGAATAAATGTATACAACAATATTTATAGTAAATTTAATTTGCAATAAGAGTGATTCTATACAATTTTTCGATCCGACGTATAGTAACGGATATATTTCTAATTTTCGAAAATCCCCCTCTAACCCTCCCCCCTCCCACTGGTCCGATTTCAGCCGTTAACGAACTCGATCTTCCTTTTTACCTAAAACGATTAAATACCGAGTTTGGTGACGATTAAACAAAAATTGCGACCGCTAGAGTGTTAACAGACAAATATATATACATATATATATATATATATATATATATATATATATATATAATTTTGAACGGACCTCATTTTCGTCATCTCCTGGGTAGGATCGATGGACATTTGAAGACATTTTTCGAAAATCGCGTCATGAGTACGACCTCAATAGCTGATTTTCCTTAAGGGAAATCTGCTAAAACTATATTGAAAATACGTGGTTAGAAAAGGCTAACAGAATTCAGACATATGGACATGTCTCTTTTGAGGTAATTGTTAATTGCAATGTTTTATAGATACATAAGCAACTAATACAGTTAGTTGTAAGATAGGTTTGCTTAGTGCTACAAATGAAAACAAAAAGCCATATGAGGATGGCTGATTTGGTCTGGGAAACGCCCCTATATCGTGGGGCAAAAGGTAATCTAAATCGGGATGGATTAATGTATTCAGTCAACACACATACGGGGATGCTCCATTGACCTATCCATCAAAATTAGCACCACTGACGTCAATGGAAATTCACATCCTTACTGACCTCCACTACTTTTCAGGCTTAAAACAATCTCAGTAAAGTCATGATTCTGTACTTTAAATTCATTCATACGAACAAATACTTTATTGTAAAAGAGAAAGGCGACAACTCTTGCCTTAGAGAAAACTGTTAGAAGTACAAAGGTTGAAGTTATCTGGGGTAACTGAACTTGAGCCAGCAGTAGACCAAATCCAGTGCACCTACGCCAATGTGTCCTGGCAAGCGCCTTGCTTTTTTAAAATTCTGCTGGAGCCATTTCTCTTCACAACAACGAGGATTTTGCGTAGCCCTGGACTTTTAAAATAGTCTAAGTTAAGAATATAAAGTTTCATGGTTATGCAATGCATTAAAACTAAAGGTTGGGATTATACTAACAACACACATAAACCTATATATCAGCATATACATTTATCATAAGATTAAATATAAATAAAATAAATCTATAACATAAATTGGACTGGCTGGTGGAGATCCATTCTGACAAGGAGCCTTCTTCACAAATCTACAGTAGAAACTCTTTAATTGAAACGGCAGGGTACTTCTAATTCAACTTCCGGGGTACCGTAGACCATTATTTCGGTATAGATTATAGCATTGTATTTTAACTGTTCTTACTTAAACTGGAGAGAAAAACTAAGTTTTTACTGGAGAGATAGACTTCCAATTAATCTGGCTTAATAAAATTTTGGACTCCTACATCCAGTTTAATATATCTCTCAGTTTGTAGTTGCTGTGTTTCTCGCTTAAAGCAGTGCAGTAGCTCTGAAGATCGAAGTCTGAGTCTTCGAAAGCGCCAAGTGTTTTAAAAGAAAATGTGTAGGCAGTGTGTTATCAAGACGAATATTTCTACTATCATATAAATGGGAAGGAGCCTAAATATTACGTATTTATTATATAATAACAATCTTAATGCTATTATTATTTACACATAAAATAAAAAAAATAATTACGCACCTTGGTCTTAGTAATAGAAATAAATTAAATGCTGAAAGCTTATTATTTATAATTCCAGTCTATAAAGTAATATAGACAAGTCTCATTCACAATAATGCTTTGTTGTGAGAGGAGTTTGCTTGAGCAATACAAACGGCAGTTGCTTAATCATTTTCTTAAACACAACCAAAAAGATATATGTTGAACAAATAAAACATAGGTAAAACCAAGAAAAAATTTTTTTTTCCGTTTCAAAGAGTTCCAATAACATTTTCAAGAAATTTTATAGTACTACTAGAAATGTTCTACTAAACTAAGTTTTGTTTGGAAGCTTCTGAAATTGGTTTATAACATATTTCTCAACACCCTTCAATGTTTACTAATGATTAAAACAAATTATAATTCAGGATCTTGACCAAGTCATCAAGACCTGATATGGAGGATTGCTTAAGATTTTATAACTCTACGATTTACAAGACGCAGGTTGAATTTAAATAATTTAGAACTAATAAGATCCACAAAATACAATTTTACTTTATCTTGCGACATAATTTTTATAAATGGAAGCTTATTTACCCGAGATATAGTTGCACACAAAAGATAATTTCATGCGAATTCCGGACTTAAAAAATTTGAACCCCATGAAAGTAGAAAAGATATTTTTGGTTTATGATGATATTTTCTACATAAAGATTTATTTGATGTGACTTTATTTTTTGAGCGGAAATACCTGTTGACGTTATCGGCTTTCTCCTCAGCAACAATTTTATTTTTCTTACTAATTTCGGAAACATTTGTTCTTAAATTTCAATATATTATACCGGAAAGATTTAATCATACAACTCATAGAGCCTATTTATTATTCATTCTCTTTATTCCGAAAAAAATGGAGGAAAAATCACGTTAATTTCATTTTATAAACTTGAGATATCTAATAATGCCACTACATGTACATTATTTTTCTCGTAGTTCCTAGTCATTTTTGATAAAGAATTATTAAAAAACTGTCAGAAAGTCCGACGGACTACCTGTCTCATCTGATGTGGGACCTTGGCTATTCATAATTATGTCAAATTATACTTGCTTGTAATTCAAAAGTACCCATCTGTAACAGGCTAATTGTTTCGAAAACGCAAAATATTTAGGCTTTGTGTGATATTACCATGAGTGGAAGGTGGTGGATTTTGATTATATAAATACGATATTAATGTCCTTGTGATTATAATAATAATTACATATTAAAGGATAAAATTAATAGATATTTATATTTTCATGTTTGAATCATATTATATTATATTCTACTTTTTCTCACGTTTATATTAGTATGTCGTTACATGTCTGTATTGGCTTCTTGAAATTTGAATATGCTATTATTAGAACTTTGTTTACATAAGTAATGATCGTAATTTTCAGTGAGTTATACAGAAAACTGAGAGTTTTTCTCTTGCTTTACAGGGACTGGAGATGGTGACATCGCTAAGTACCTCTCGAATTTCCTTATCTCTCAACCATTATCTGATTCCTCCCATTTTATTTCTGTTAAAGCAGGAAATTATGTTCAATATTAAATAGCCAAGAGTAATATGGCTCTATTACTTCAGAAAATATAAAATTAAATTTCATTAAGGCAAAAGTGTATCATCTGTATTATATTTAACTTGATAGTTCAGGGGTAAGGTTATTTAATTTCCGTGAGTATTAAATAAAATAACGTCAGAGATATTGCAGGTTCATGTGTACGATCATTTATTTAAATAAAATATGCTACATACTTTAGTGGTTAAGAAAAAAAATGAATTTCATAACTAATATATTTATTTTTCTGGGGCTCAGGTTAGCCATGCGAGTTAAAGCGTTAACATTAATCTCACTTGGTGTATGCCACTACGATGGATCAGCGGTCGAAGTCTTCTATTTAATTTAATATTATTATTGTTTCTGTTAAAAGATCATATATTTGTGGATTATTTTTTATTTATTAACGTCCACTTTTTGCAAGTAAGCCTAATGAGGATGAGTTATCTGTGGGTAACCACTCATTTCTAGCTAGGGCGGGACATAGGATGTTATTTAATGAATTCGGTCACTAAATAATTTCCTTTGCCCAGGCGAGAATCGAACTCGCCAGTCAAGGTTTACCATGTGAGATTAATGTCAACGCTTTAACCCACATGGCTAACCTCAGCCCCGTTTGTGAATTATATTCAGTTTAAAATACAGCCTGGGGCTCAGGTTAGCCATGCGAGCTAAAGCGTTGACCTTAATCTCACATGGTAAGCGTAGAGTGGCAAGTTCGATTCTCGCCTGGGCAAAGGAAATTATTTAGTGATGGAATTCAATATATAACATCCTAAGTCCCATCCTGGCTAGAAAAGGGTGGTGACCTGTAGATAACCCGTCCCAATTAGCCTGAGTTGCAAAAAGTGGACGTTAATAAATAATAATAATAATAAAATACAGCCCGCTAGTGATGCAACATAAAATTTTTACGGATGAAATTTTAGCAATAAGTGTCGAGATTTGCGATATAAAACTTCTAGAGATAAAATTTTAGCAAATAGTGACTAACACTGGGTAAACCTAGAGTGGTGAGTTCGACTCCCGCCTGAGCAAAGGAATTTATTTAGTGACGGAATTCACTAAATAAAATCCTTAGTCCCACCCTGGCTAGAAAAGGGTGGCAACCTGTAGATAACCCGTCCTAATTTGCCTTAGTTGCAAACATTGGACGTTATTTAATAATTTAATTTCTTAAACCATTGAGAAATATTTGTCTTGAAGTTTTCTTATGCAAATATCGGCTATCTGTTTTTCTTATTTACAAAGTATGTCAGTGGGTTTTAAGAACCAAAAAAAAATTTTAAAGCGGTTCAATGTAAGAATTTTTACTGTGAATCTATCACTGAGTTTCATTATACATCCATCAATTAGAGAGGAATTCTCAAACTGTGGGGTTTTGTGGTTTCCATTCTCACAAATGGATTTTGAGGGAACGCTGCCAATATGAGCTTTATTCCATTGTAGAATATTGTGAGAGCTAAGCCATTCAAATACCTGGATCAAGTCCAATTTCATGATTTATGCAAAGCCGCATCTTAATAATATGCTTAGCTTAATGCTTATGTATATATATTCTTTTTTTCTTTTTTTTTATGAAAATAAATTTAGTGTATGGGCTAAAAATTTACTGCAATACATATCAACTTTTCGTAACTTCGATAGTCAATAATACAATTCATTTATGGAAAATAGTGAAAAGTTAAATACTCCATGTTTTCCTTTTCAAATTAAGTAAATAAGTGGCAAAATGTTCTACTTATACATTTGGATTATTATAGTATTATGTGTGGAGTGCTGCTAGAACACTGACAACTCAAAAGAGTCTATATGTATACTTTTATGTGTTTTCATACTATACTTTATTCTCTAGTTAATTTCTGTTAAAATTATCACTAAAAATTGCTAAAATATATGATATACAATACTAATAATATTCTGTATTATTATAAAAATCAAACCAAATTAATTAGTTCTTGGATTTGTTAATGGTTCGTGATTATACGGGCAAATGATGTTATCGTCAAATATTTGATGGACTATATCTGAGCTGATTCATGCCCATGCCTTTTATACTTACAAGCCGTCCGTCTCTCTGGCTCTCCTGATCGAGTAGGACACGCAACACGCACGGGAGTCTAATGGTTAATAACTGAGCTTCTTCTTATATTTCACCTGTTACAACAGTCAGTGCCATTTTTTTAACCTCTGTGGCTCTCATTATTAGCTTTCAGCCATCATTTTTCGATACCGAATGATGAATTCATTATACTATCCCCAATTTTAACACCTATTTATTAAAACAGTTTATTTTATTTATCCCGGCTCTGGAAATGTGAAACTGGATATGTCTACTTTTTTTTACATAAACACGTATAATTCATTGCATTATCCACATTATATAACACAGCATTTACAAGCCCTTCGGCCTTACCCACTAACGGCTTTCAATATTTTAAGAGAGGTGCTGGGTCATGGGAGTTTTATATGATTTGATACCGGAGGACCATGTTGATTTATAAGACGGTTATTACTATTAATATTATATTGGATAATTTACATGATATGGGGGAATGGACTATTGCAGGGCAGATATGTGTTAGTATGATAGTAGACTAATGATTACTTCAAGGGATGCTGCTGAAATTGTGATGATGTTCTCAATGCTGTTCTGGTGTTCTCTCTCTTTCTCCGTCCATTCTGATCCATCCCTGGATGCTCCTTCCCTTACTAACTCATGTTGGATGTTAAAAGGGGTGTGAAAAGAAACTAAAACTGCTCCACCCATGAGAGGCTCTACTCACTCTGCTGTCCTACTCATTCTACTGTTCTGATCCTGTTCATTTATCTTCGCCCTTTGAACCCAAGGATGTCCTCTCAGGTAGTGTTTACACAAGTAGGCAATAGAGCTCAGCACTCTTCAGGAGGCATCCTTGGTTGGCCTAGTTGATAACAGATGGGGCTGGTGTAGTTTTATTACTGTTTCAATTTTTAAATTGAACATACACATAATCAAATTTTAACATTAATATTAAACATAACGTTTTTCAGAAATTCAATATACTAAATTTAATTTTAATACAACGCAAGGATATAAACATTCGCACGCAGGAGCTGTGCACACTAAGATTTCCCACGTGCTGGTGAGGTGCACTATTAATATCTTCCACCATATATTTTCTATTTCTAAGTAAACATTCAATGAGCAGAAGTGGGGGTTTCAATTCCACCTCGTTTTCAAAAGACCCTTATTCTGCGAGATACATGGAAATTCGTTGTGTGAAAATTACGATTTTACGTTCTTGTTTTGAAAATGTTTATTTTATCTTTACCATACTCTATATAGATCCGTTTCTGCCACCACTAAAGATCATATGTTTATTAGCTGAAATCAGACCTGGAATAATGGGCTTTAGAGAGAGGGGGAGAGGAATTCAAAATATTTCTGTTATGAGTCAGATCGAATAAAGTTATAAAACCAATCTTGTTAAAATATTGATGCTCAGCTATTGTTGTTTCGTAGCTTAAATATTTAGCGAGCTATTCGTATATTCTTGTTTTTGCGTTGCATAAAGCCCCAATACTATTGCACTTATCGTATTGTGACTTAGACAGACTTGAAAACTAAAAATAAATAATATATGGAGACATGACATTACTAGTGTGTCATTCTAGCGTGAGGGGATTTGCTAAGTTTACGCAGCCCCTGCTTAATGTATTTTTTAAATGTTTTGCTCACTTTAGTGTCTAGTTAACTATAGTGGACTTATGAGATATTTTAGGCTTGAAGAATAAGTGAAAATGGGTTCATAATCAATTTCTCTTCACAGTTTAAAATACCTTGGACAATATAAATGGCACTTAATACTATATTCAATCTAATCTATTTATCTGTCTCAGTAGATCCTTTCATGTTTAACCGTTGAAGATCTTTACGAACTACAGTGAATCAGTGTGCTATTGGTGCTCATTGAAGAAGAATCTTTCTAATCCTTCAGACGCGCTATCTAATCAACCTTGTTTTGAGATTGTAATTCGATGAATATGTATGAAACAACATTTACTCTAAATAACAAAATATACAACTTTTCCTATGTGAACGTTTGCCAAGAACCACATAGGAAATTATTAGTTCTCCCTTACAACCTCCGGTTCCAGTCTTTATATATATATATATATATATATATATATATATATATATATATATATGATTGTATACACACACAAACTCATATGAGGGACTCTGATGTACTGGTTTACCTTCGAGGGGAATATGAAATTCATCAGTTGGCGACTTGAACTCGTCAGAGTTAATTCGACTGACAAAGGAGAGTAAACTTTCTACTGGCTGGTTGGGACTGGCAATTTGTTTCCTTGGTAATAATTAAGCCCTTCTTAAGTTAAAGAAGTCCGTCTCACAGGGGCTGCGTAGACTAAGCAGATTTCCCACGGAAAGTTATACAATAGATAAATCTCCATACGAGTGCCGAACACTTACGGAGACGGCCGAACTAGCTTTCTGCGGGAACGATTAGAAGCGACCATAGCTCGTCCGTACACTTAATAAAAATGCAAATATCTCGGTTAATATTTACGATAGAGAATGAATGTATATAACAATATTTATAGTAAATATAATTTACCATAAGATTATTTTTATACAATTTTTCGATCTGACGTATAGTAATGGAGATATTTCGAATTTTCGAAATTCCCCCCTCCCACTGGTCCGATTTCAGCCGTTAACGAACTTGATCGTTCTTTTTACATATAACCTAAACCTTACCTAAAACGATTAAATACCGAGTTTGGTGACGATTAAACACGAATTGCGATCACTAGAGTGTTAATAGACAAATATATATATATATATATATATATATATATATATATATATATATATATATATATAAAATTTTGAACGGACCTCATTTTCGTCATCTACTAAGTAGGATCGATAGACATTTGATGATATTTTTCGAAAATCGCGTCATGAGTACAACCTCAATAGCTAATTTGTCTTCAGGAAAATCTGCTAAAAACGGCTTTACTTTTTCCAGTTTATATATTTGTTTATAGTTTTAATTTCTGCCACTATAAGTTTAGGTTTATTGTTAGTAATACCGAAAATACACAGAACTACTTGAAGAAGTGTTATAAGTAGGGCTAAAGTATGACTGTTAATAATAATTCGAGTTATATAAAGTTCACGTTATCTGCAAATACTGATATTAAGTGTTTTAAATAGTTTCCGTAGACTGAATTAGATGGTTGAGCTGAGATGGCAAAGAGAAAGAGAAAATCAGATTGTAAAATGGTCTGAGACATTCTCGGAACATGACTAAACTTACAATCACGAACCAGTCCCAATCAGCCAAGTCGATCCTCTAGTCTAAACGTGACCTAGACTAACAACTGCAAGAAAGGTATTTCAGAACTCTTATATCAATGCCTCTAGGCATTATTCGGCCATTGAGAAAATCCTTTGAACTGCAATCAACACATTCTTTAAGTGCTATTGGAACTGACTATCGGTTACGGAGGATTCTATCTAAAAATATAAGCTCTCATTCAAGAAATTATAACTTTAAGACAGGGAGTCTTTGTATGTCTTCGTAATAATAATATACGATTTTTACATATTAACTTTATATCGTAATAGTACGTTGACCATCTGTCCGATTCCTAAACAGAATTTTAATAAGTTAATTTCTAAATTTCCTTTGCTTAAGGTTTACGATTGAAAGTATTAAGTTAATTGTAAGATTTGTAGTCATTATCAGATTAGGTCTTCTTCTTAAACTTACTTGGGTGATGTGATAAAGTATGAGAAGAAAGGCTTTCCGTTGATGCGGCAAAGTTTCTGAAAATGTCTGAAACTTTTATTTTTTATTCTCATCACCTTTCCTCACATATACTTAATGATGTACAGATGGGAAACTTGTATGAATAAAAATTGATGATACTTAAGAATAAATTCGGGATTCGCAGCCGTTGCAGGGAAAATTAACAAATTGGAAATCTTGACGTTACTAAATATATTTTGAGAAAATTTTGGATGACAAGAATGTATAGAATTCAGATTTGAATAGTTAAAATATTTTACATATATTAATATACCGTCAAATATTTAAACATTGCTACTGATTTTTATCTGAGCTCTTGATTGTTTGTTGTAATGAATTCGCATGGGCCGACAAGCGGACGAGGTTGAACCCCACGGATTTTTCTCTAATTATGCATTTGAAAAGTCCAAAAATATAGAAAGGTAGCAAATCATTACCAAGATGGTTAGTTGTGGGATTGGACTTTATTTAGAAACAAGTTAGTCGCACCTTATGTTACGATTTTTTTAGCGTTAAAGCATTATTTGTAAGCATTTTTAATTTTACTTAATAAACATAATACACATTTTTCCCTTGAATCTCGTGATTTCCTTATAGCTAAGCTGATACTAGCAAAGTCACTAAAAGAGCGTAGGACTAAGGAAAACTACTGAGAGGAATTATAAAACTTTGTTTATTAGTCGAATTTAAATCTGGTTAACATTTCTCGTTTTATTTTGCGATCTACCTTCCAGGGATAAAATTTAGGAAAGTTAGTTAAAAACAATCATGGTGCTCCCATTAAAGAAAATATTCTCACCCTGTTGTCCTGGAATTGTCCAAGTGATTGTGGAATTGTCCATGAATATTTGGATTGCATGTCATCCAGTTCATGTTACCACAGAAAACTAATCTAACACAACGTGAAATATAAAATAATGTGGTTATACACGTGTCTTATCACTCTCAAAGTTTAATCCTGTATTTAACATTCTAAACAGTTTTATTAAATTATGTGTACCTAAAGAGTCAAACTACACCATTAAAAATATTTCAAGTCAAGACATTTTTTAGAAAACGTAATATGCCATTTTTTTATTATGTTCCATAGTCTACTTATTCTTTAATTCTACTGGACTGCAAAAATATGGAAACCAACCATCGTTAATCTTCTTGGTGATATATAGTTTCATTTGAAAATAGCTCGGTCCCTCATACTGCCATCGCCCCTTTTAGACACCTGATGATGACAGTTAGGTCTGCTGGAAACATGTCACATACTAGGGGTGAATGGGAGTTGGGAGGAGGGGAAGGAGGACAATCTTTGTCTACAGATTTTCTTAGACAATTTTATGCTGAATGAAGGTTCCTATGAACAAAGGGTTCCAAATCAAGCCTTCAATTAGTTTTGGCCAATAAACCTAAGAGAGCATGGAGTTTTAAAAAGGCGAGAGTAAATTTTAATGTACATCGGCTACTTATAGAAAGCAAACAAATATTTTTTTAACTTTTATAGTCGACATCATGGATAGCACTTCTTATCAATTTATACTGTTCTCTTATCAAATTTGCTTTGGTAAACTGGGCAAGGGCATGATAAGGGCCTAAGGTTGGTCGTGCACTTGGTGAACCAGAATTGTCAAAGGGAGCCTGCCAAATCTATGTTTTTGAGGTATTATATTTCTTACTCTTGTGATTTGTGTTCATATTCGTAAGACGGTTTGGTAGGCCGGCCACCATATAAATTAATATGAATAATCATATAAATTAAATGTGTGCACTACATACAAACAAAATGATCAATTCTCACCATATATCTCAAACCTACATCTCAGCTTTTTTGATTTGACATAAAACTCCAAGAGTGAAACACATTAATTATCACCATAAACTTAAGACAAACTCGTGATGTAAAATTTCACGTTGTTTATTTTCCAATATAAAAATTCATTTATATGCTCTTTAAACATAATTAGGGTTCCTGGAATTTTTAAATGGCAAACGAAATTAGCGAATGGTCCATCGGTAAGCAGGAAATTCAGGAATAATTCTGTGATAACAAAGTTACACATACTTTATTTCATTTAAAATTAAAAAGAAGATTAAATCACGAATGTATAGGTGATTTGTTAATGGAAACGATTTTCGGATAAATCCGTGGCATTGAAATTTAGGAGTTATTTTCCTTCGCATCCCCTCACAGTCCTGATGGCATAATTGTTGTAGTTGTCTTGACAATGGTTGCCGTATTCTAAATCAACGATGATCGAGACGAAAGTCATTCCGATAATTGTCATTTAGTAATAAGGCTTACGAGAAATAATGTATTACTATCAGAATGTTGAATCGGTGCTTAACAAGCTTCGAGAGTAGAACTATAAAGTTGGGCATATGGTGTGAATATGAAGAGACAAGCAAGATGCTTCGCCAAGTATCGTTGCCTCATCCACAAAGCCCCCTTTGTGAAACCCTAATCTAGTTACTCTAATTCCGCCGGGGGATCGCGATACTCTAACCACCCCCTAAATTTGCGGTTTATCACCTCCATCTTATTTAGTGTATTCTACACCCAGAAGCCAACTCCAATTTAATCGTTTAACCGAGCCTCTTACACTAGAATATAATCCAATATTATTATTAAATGCATGAGATACCATTACATATATGCGTAATATACGCCAATGGCTATATGACCATTTATATGGAAAGAGGAATCTATAAACTTGCAGCTTACTTAGATCTTAGAAAAAGCCATTCTACCTACAGCAGCCGAGCCAACCATATATGAAAAATGAAGATAGGCTGAGATTTTTCTCATGCGGTACTGGCATTAGCTACATGTTAACAAATAATACTTGCCTGTAATTATGCTGTTTATTATTTATTTACACAATCTTGGCAGTTATTTATTTCTTTGGAGCTTCGCAGCAATGGTGATGTTGCTCAAAACAAATGCTTTATAAGTAAAAAAAACAACAACAAAAAAAAACACCAAAATTTAACAAAACAGAAGTGGAGCACAAAACAGAAAAGGAACGAGAAACATAATGGAGGGCAAATAGAAACGGAACACACAATAGGAATGGAAAAAAAGAAATAGACCACAAAAGCTTAAATTTAAAAAAAAAACTGGAAAGAAATACAAAAATGGAAAAGGAACTCAGTAACTGAAATTGAGCTCACTACAAAGAACAAAATACATAACAATGGAACAAACAAAGATAAAATTCAAAACTAGGTACAAAACTGGAAATCGAAACATTGAGTCACGTTGGACAATAGGGATATCATTCATAATATATTTAAATAATGAAAAAATAAATAAATAAATCAATAATTAAAATGAAATAGGTATCTATAATGAGTAAAAGAAATGTAAATAATTAAGGTTTAGATAAAATATATGCTATTACAGGAGACTATTTACATAGAACTCTAGCGCCTAATACACACTGGAGTGATTGAACACGCACACACACACACACACACACACATAATAACTCCAAAAAAATATTTAAGCGAATAATAGTGATCCTTGTTTTTGAATTCAAATCTCTGACTCCTTGGGAATAAAAGCTTCCTTTGTAAACGACTTTTTATATTTCTTTGATTACAGATTTTAGCAAATCAGTTAGTTTCGTGAGTATGTAGTTGAATAATGGTTGCTTACACTGTAGGTGTGCTGTATTTTCCGTTATTTTTAATTTTGATTCTATTGAGGTAATATACCTGTGCCTGTGTCATGGGAGTCAAATCTTTTTTATCTGACGTACGTACTTCTTTCTCTCTCAAATAGGACAACATATTTCTGATCCTTTAATCATGGAGAGTTTATGATATTTGGCATTTACGTTGCTGAGAGTTAAGCTATCAATCTGAATATTCTTGAAACTATTTGTCATGGTTGATATATTTCAATTTAGACTTACGAAGGCCTTCTACAAAAATTTAGAAAGCAGATATTCAAAATGGAGAAATAATAGATAAAGAGGCTTCCCTTCGCTCGGTAAATTATTGTTAGTGGAATTTTAAACTTTGATCTCCTACCACCTTACTGTTAGATATGTCTGCAGTTCTAGATGACATTCCTAGATTGGTTTTAAATGAAATAAGTATTATTTGTTAAAAAAAGTGTAAAAGCTTTTAAATTATTATTTTTTTGTGAATGTGATTTCTAATGATGGCTTTCTACAAAATCTGTTTGAATAGAATGATGACTAACTTTATGATGAATAGTGTACATTTGGCATACCTTTGGCTTTGTATATTTTACTTTTTTAATACTCCACATAAAATACTTTATTTGTAAACTCAACACGTCACATATCGTGTTTAATTTGTTTCGTCAATTAGAAGAAAGATTTTTAAAAAAATATATATGTATTTACTATGGTGGATACATTTCTGAAATAGAGAAAAAAGTCGAACTTAGAAGGATCGTTGACTCTCTATTGAAGACGATTCAAGCTCTTGCCCGGGAGGGTTCCCGCATGGTTAAAAGGAATTTATTTATTACCTTCATTCATAATAACCAGAAGAAGACTTACCTGTCCCGATTAAATTTATTAAATATGACTTTAATTTCCTATCTTCTGTTAACTTTTCTCATGCTGCACTGGTATGCTTTATTGTTGAAAATAATCCTGATGGCTTCCATTTCTCTTGGAAACTTCATGAATGTAAACCCATAATCGTATGCAATTCTATGAATTATTCTAGAAAACAATCTTGCTTTCTAAATTTTAATGAGAAGCTTATGCGCCAGTGACTAAGAATAGTATATTAATCCATAGTATTTATTCAATTTTCAATGTTACACTGAATCAACCCCTTGAAATAATGGCTAACAATAGAACCAGAGATAAAATTATTACCTTAGTTTTAATAATTACCGTACTACTAAATATATGTTATCATGTAAAATACCTTATTCATTATTCTATTATTATCAAGTAAAATGCCTTATTCATTAACTGTTTACACCCACATGAGCTCTGAATTCTAAAAACTGGAGCTCAAATTAAAACAGGCATAGGGTTTAATCCCCTTGGTTCTTGCACAAAGGGAATGTATTTAGTTACAGACTAGCTAAAGAAAGATTCAAGTCCCACCTTGCTATTAAAAGGGGTGGCCACTTGTAGATACCGCGACATTATTATCCTACTGCAAAAAGTGTTTATTAATTAATATTAAGTAAATTCTAATAATTCATGCAAATGTTAATTTACCATAGTTCAAAGAATACAAGTACACACACAAACACACCCGCAAATACAGAACTAACTTATGCGTTGGGATTAGTCTGTCATACCAATTTTTAAGGAATGTTCCTGCAATTTACTCCTTTCCTCGTCGCTCTGAGAAAATGACGAAATATGTCGAATAGCTACAGATTGACTGCTGCCCGTGAGGTTAGTTTTTAGCTTCAAGGTTATGAGGACAATGAATAAGACTATTATTAGCTAAAAAAATTAAAAGAGATAGCGCTTAATGGAACGAAGATATATGAAAAAAAGGATGGGAAGGGGGGAGCGCTCTAGCAGAAAACCGTATGGTGAGTACCAGTATGGAGAATCCTAATCATACTGGTACCAGCAGGGCTGGAGTATATACACCGCCCAATTCTCTTGAAGTAGCTTGTACCCCGGACCTTAAAATGCCATAATTTTCAAAATGCAAGAGGAAAGACCTAGCAGATGCTCCGAAAATTCGCATAATAAAATTTGTATCAATGCAGAAGCCACTCGAGCAGAAATCCAAGTCACTGGCATCACATTCCTCTGTGTTTCGTTGAACACAGTCTGGTTCTGTGCAATTTATATGCATATAAAGTTGTTCATTTTATGTCAATAGAATAGAAGTCTAAAGGCGTCTATGAGTTTGAATGAGGGTGTTTCACTTAGATCTATTTTTACTTCAAATTTCTTCCTTGATAGCGTAAACAATTGAGTGCGGTTACCTGACATAAAACTCATTGCGTTTCCATTGTCGATGGCTTATACTGTATATATGCTTGAAAAAATTCATCCACTTCGAGTAACCAGGTGCATTGTACTTGACCCTGAAACACATGGTAATAAGAACAGCTGATATGGTAGTTTTTTTGTATATTGGATTTTTGAATAAGTACTAGTTGGAATAATACAGTCTACTTAATGCAGTTCGTCAATATCTAAGTAAACAAATGTGATTCTGATTAGTCCATTATTTAAGAGTTAAAATGTGGAACAGTGCTTATAATTCAAAAGACATTATTTTTTGAACTTTCATTGCCAAAAAAAACGATGACATACATACTAATTTACCTTAAAGAATATTTAAAACAAATATTTTTGGGGGCTCAGGTTAGCCATGTGAGTTAAAGCGTTGACCTTGTTGATTGTCAAAACGATATGATAATATATACATTTGAGTTTATAATCTTTCAATTTGTTATAGATGAGAAAATTATTTGTTACTGATAAGAACCGTTGTAAAGTTAATTGTTTGTTATAAGGATTTGGTTTCGAGACAATTAAGTGAGTTAAAATGTCAGCATTAATAAGTCGGTCCAAGGGAAGGCTTAGATAAGACTCTTGGGCTATTCAGCCTTCATCAAGATTAAGGGAGGAACCTCTTTATCTCGCTGTTCATTTCCAAGTCTTAGCACGACTAACTTAGGCCATGCCCTTTAAAGAGACGTTTACGGTTTTTGTCCTTTCTAAGGCTTGTTCACTTCCTTCCTTAAACGTTGTTTTTAATTAAAGGTGATGGCAATGGAGTATAGAAATCTTCTCCTGCATTCAGAATTTTCTAAAGAGATCTAAATTCATTAATTTCAGCTTAATAAAATAACATAATTAGAAATAAAAGGCTTTAATGTTTTATAAATTCTTCATTGAGTGTACACTCATTGCACTAAATTTGTGTAATCTACAAAAGTTTATGACTTTCAACGGAGTTGCATATTTTGCCCAGCTAAATTCCGTTTTGTCATCTTTAAGTTTTATAATTTTTTTTTAGCAGATTTCCCCTAAGGGAAATTTCATTAAGGTTCTGCTCATGACGCGATTTTCGAAAATATTTCTCAAATGTCCATGGATCCCACCTAGGAGATGTTGAAAATGAGGTCCACTAAAAGTTACCTCTCTAGCGATCGCGATTTTTGTCAGATCTTTACCAAAAACTCTATATAGTATTTCAGTCAACAATTAAGATCGTTGGGTGAACTGAAACGCGGAATAGTGGGGGCTTAGAAAATTTAAAATATCTTCGTTATAATGATTCCGATTGTAAATAGTTGTAGATCCAATCGTGTTTGAACTGATTTGTCTACTATTATAGTTGTTTCGTCCAATCGTTCATTGTACTAAGCGAGGTTATGGTCTAATTTCTTGATTCGTAACTTTCTTGATTCAACTCAAGACCCCCTCCCCTGTATTGCTCTCGGTTTTTCTTGATTTGCTCAGAAATTTCAGTTTATTTTATTTTTCAGCAGGGATGTTGATTGAGAATTTGTAGCGAGATGAGATTTAGTGTGTTATACCAGCACGTAGGAAATCGGCTTAGTTCCTTTTTATGTTATAATTTAAAAGCGACAATTTATTAATTATAATTAATATTTGAATAAATTCGGACGGTTAAAAAAGTGTAATATGATTTATATCTCAGATCATGTATGAAGCAGATTTCTAAATTTAACTTTCTTAATTTAATATTTTATATATTTTTCATATTTTATGGTAAGGGTCACCAAAAGAAACATTTTTTTCGGTGCAAACGTTATTGAAACTGCCCTACATGTTTCGTGGCTTACTTGCCAACTATTCAGGGGCTATTTCTATTTTCAAAAAAAATATATGAAAAATGAATAACGTTAATTTAACAAAATCCTTAATAGTTCTTCTACAAGATATTGTATTAATAGGTGTCTAAATCAATGACATATTTATTAAATCTAATTAAAGATTGCTACTTACATTTCAGAAGTATAATTAATTAATATTTGAATGAAAGAAAATGTGTAATATGATTTTTATTCTAAGATCATGTATGAAGCAAATTTCTAAATTTGGTTTTCTTAATTTGTATTCTTCTTCAATGACAATATTATTTAAATATATATATATATATATATATATATATATATATAATTATAATATATATATATATATATATATATATATATATATATATATATATAATTTTGTTAGCAAACGAATGCCGTTGATACTGACATAATAAAAATAAATGTCTAATACCTATTGATAATAAATGTCTAACATGCCCTCAAATTTATTTAATTTAATATATGTTAGCAGATTCCCCTTAAGGGAAATCTGCTATTGAGGTCGTACTCGTGACCGAGTCGAGTTTTGAAAAATTTCCTCAAATGTCACATCGATTCCTACCCTGGAGATGACGAAAATGAGGTCCTTTCCAAAATATATATATATATATATATATATATATATATATATATATATATATATATATAAATATATTTGTCTGTTAACGCTCCTAGCGGTCCGAAAATGTTTGTTTGATCGTTACCAACTTCAATATTTAAGCGCTTTATGTAAAAAGAAAGATCCCCCCAATTAAAACGTTAATGGCTGAAATCCTTAGGACCAGTGGGATGGGGGGGATTTTTGAAAATTTAAAATATCTCCGTTATTATGCGTCGGATCGAAAATTGTATAGAGCCAATCTTATTGCAAATTAAATTTACTATAAATATTGTTCTATACATTTATTCTGTATCGTGAATATTAACCGAGATATTTTCATTTGTATTGTGTGTGTGGTCGGCAGGAGTCGGCTGTGTTCGGGACTTTCCGCCGAGAGCTAGGGCGGGCGTTTCCGTAACTATTCTTCCCTCCTGAATAGGTTTAGAGATCACTTACTACTACTGTTATTATTAGGCAGATTTCTCTATTGTAAAACGTGGGAAATCTGCTTAGTTTACGCAGCCCCCGCGTGACGGACTTTTTTTAACTTTATTCCTTATATGCCTCCAGTATTCACAAAAATAAATAAATGATCTTTTGGAGTTAGAAGGTTGGAAACTATATTGGCTATGTTGAAAAAAAATAACCCGAGGATGTAAAGAAGCGCCTTTGATTGTTGGAAGTGGCAGGAAGGTGACACTGCAAGTGGTAAATGGTTGTGGCTAGGGTGTAATGGTTATGTCTCGACGTCTTTAATGGCGAAGTGGGCGTGGCTGATGGTTCCCCTAGCCATTCATCTCAACATGTAGGTCCCTGCCTTGGGGAGATAGTCTCCTATTATCACCTCCATTCCACACACCTTCTCTAAAAATCATTGCCTTCTCAATACTAATTAGTCGAGCTCATTCCCTACAATTCAGCTATTAGTCGAGTTCCCTTAACGAAATCAGCTATTGAGGTCGTACTCACGACGCGATTTTTGAAAAATTTTCTCAAATGTCCATCAATCCTACCCTGGAGATGACGTAAATGAGGTCCGTTCGAAATTATATATATACTAGCTCAGATACCCGGCTTCGCTCGGGAATTCAATTGAGGCTGAATGGTGATGGTATATTTTTGGCAAGGCTTTACTTTGCACAATATTTTGACATTTACCCGTTCCAGTGTTTAGGGTTAATACCCGTTGTTGGCATTTGTTAATAATAAAATTATTTTTTTATGTAAGACTTCACTGTCCTGCATATTGTCATATTTCCCGTCTCCTGTGCATCATGCATAGATTTGAATTATTAAGGAGAAAATATTGACATACATTTGAATTAATTTTTTCAGGTGAGGTACCTGGTAGTTCATATTGAAAAGAAGTGTTGAGCAAATTTTTCTAAATAACAAAATAAACAACTTTTGTTATGTGCATATTTGCCGAAACCCCAATAAGGAACGAAATATTAATTTCAGGCCTCCCTTATAACCCCCACTCCTGCGCGTCCCTAGAAATGTTAGGATGGCTTATTATAAGGAAGCCGTTAATGCTAATTCACATACCGAGTTTTATTTAGTTCGGTTGGGTCTTATGTCCCAAATAAAATTGTTCACTTCCGCTATAGGTTTTAGCGTATATCTTGTTTATAATTCGGTATACGAAAAACGTGTATATAACAAAAGTTACTCTAAATAACAAAATAAACAACTTTTGTTAGGTCCATATTTGCCGAAAAACGAATAGGAAACGAAATACCGCTATTTTAAATTCAGGTCTCCCTTACAACCCCCACTCCTGCCCATCCCTAGAAATTTTGGCATGGCTTGTTATAAGTTTGAAAGCGTTAGTGCTAATACACATACCGAGTTTTATTCATTTCGGTTGGGTCATTCGTCTCAAAGATAGAAATTGTTCACATTCGTTATAGGTTTTTGCGTATATACCTCGTTTATAAATTCGGTATACGAAAAGAGTGTATATGACAAAAGTTACTCTAAATAACAAAATAAACAACTTTTTGTTATCTTATATTTGTCGAAAAACCAATAGGATCGAAAATATCGCTATTTTTAATTTCAGGCTTCCCTTATAACCCCCACTCCTGTTCGTCTCAGAGGTTATTAATATAGCCTAAAGTCTAAGTTGGTTTAATAGTAATATACATACCAAGTTTCTAAAAATTCGGTTCTGCCGTTTATGCGTGAAAGGTAACAAACAAACATACACCAAAGAAACAAAATGCAGTTATTGGTGTCTATGACATGTGAAACGAAAAAGTTATCGTGAAATTTCGCGAAAAAAATCAATGTACAGAGGTTACAATTTTATATAAATCTAGATATATAAAAAATTGTAACCTCTGTCTGTACATTGATTTTTTTCGAGATATTTCACGATAACTTTTCTTTTCACATGACATAGACACCATAACTGCATTTTGTTTCTTTGGTTGTCTGTTTGTTTGTTTTTGATTGTTTGTTTGTTGTTTATTTGTTTGTTTGTTTGATTAACCTTTTCACGCATAAACGGCTGAACCGAATTTATGAAACTTGGTAATGTATATTACTACTAGCCCAACTTAGACTTTAGGCTATATTAATATTCTCTAAGACAATCAGGAGTCGGGGGTTATAAGGGAGGCATGAAATTAAAAAATAGCGATATTTCGTTTTCCTATTGCTTTTTCAGCAAATAACCCACATAAGAAAAGTTGTTTCATTTTGTAATTTAGAGTAACTTTTTGCTTTATATGCACTGTTGCCGTATACGGAAGTATAAATGAGGTTATACGCTGTAAACTAAAGCGAGGAGTCCACAATTTTATTTTGGCACTAAAGACTAAACCGAATTAAACCAAACTCGGTATAATGAATTAGAACTACCGCTTTCATTAAAATAAGCCATACTAACATTTCTAGGGACGGGCAGGAGTTTGGGGGTTATAAGGGAGGCCTGATGAATTTAAAATAGCGATTTATTTCGTTTCCTATTGCTTTTTCAGCAAATATGAACATAACAAAGTAGTTTTATTTTTCTATTTAAAATGGAACTTTTGTTTTATTCACTTTTGTCGTATAGAAAAGTATAAACGAGGATATACACTAAAATCTAAAGCGGGAGCCATCAATGTTTGTTGGGCACTAACGATTGAACCGAACTTAGCAAAAACTCGGTGTGTGAATTAGCATTAATTCTTCCATGATTATAAGCTATATTAAAAATTGTAGGTTCAAATGGAGTTGGGGATTATAAGAGTAGGCCTGAAATGAATAAACTCGCTTTTTCTATTTTCTATTTGTTTTTTCGGCAAGAACATGCACATAACAAAAGTGGTTTACTTTGTTATTTAGAGTGACTTATGTGTGCAATTCACTTTTGACGTAAAATGAAGTAAACACGGGATATACGCTAAACGGGAGTCAATAATTATATTAGTTCTCATTTAAGGGGTTTTAATAAATGAAATATTATGACACATGATGTTATGTTTTCGTATTATATGATAGTTCAAAGTATGATTCGGAATTAGTGAGTTCGTCACCCCCTCCTCATTTATTTATTTTTTTTTTCTTCCTAGGAAAATACTTTTTTTATTTATTGCCAATGGAAAATAAACTATAAGAGCATTTCCATTATTTAATTTGTATAATGTACCTTGATGTTATTGAAACAAATATGTGCTATCATAATAATTAAACGTTAATGGTTAATGTCATTATGACAACCAAAAAACAATATGCATATATGATATGATATTTTCAGGGTACCTCTATTATTTAATTCCATCCAGTTAGCTAAATTATTAAAATAATGTTTTGAATCAATAATTTAAGTAGAAGAAAATTTTGAGAAGTCACAACATGCGGGAGGCGAAGATGAATGGAGCCTTACTAGATAATTGAGTTTACTAATTTCCCGTCTGGCATTACTGAAAGTAGTTTCCAGTGTGATTCACTATTACAAATTTATAATCTTACGCTTCTAAACTTTGCCTAATATTATATGAGCTCGGATGGGCTTTTGAAAAGGAAATATGTTCATTATAGATGATATTTTAATTGTAATAAAATGCTAACCCATGATTTATGGTTTGAATTATTGAAAAAAGGTGAGTCAAAAAGTGTAAAGGGTTAAGATTAGTGAACATATTTTTCATTTATTTCTTCAAAGCTAAAATTTCTATTATATCAATCCCCCTGAAGTTACCTTTCAGGGATGCTATTTCGGAAAACCAATTACGTCTTGGATGGAAGTGTAATTGTACTCATTGAAGTCTTGCTATCAAAATACCATCATTAGTAAGTCAACAATGATTTCCCGGGCATCGCCGGGGGTACCTAGGCTAGTATATATATATATTTATATTATATATATTATATATATATATTATATATATACATAAAATTGTAACCTCTGTCTGTACATTGATTTTTTTCGCGAAATTTCTCGATAACTTTTCGTTTCACATGTCATACACCATATCTGCATTTTGTTTCTTTCGTGAATATTTGTTTGTTTGTTTGTTTATTTGTTTGTTTGTTTGTTTGTTACCTTTTCACGCAGAAACGGCTGAACCGAATTTTATGAAACTTGGTATGTATATTACTACTAACCCAACTTAGACTTTAGGCTATATTAATTTTCCTCTGAGACGAACAAGAGTGGGGGTTTATAAGGGAAGCCTGAAATTAAAAATAGCGATATTTCGTTTTCCTATTAGTTTTTCCGCAAATTATAAAGATAACAAAAGTTGTTTTTATTTTGTTATTTAGTGTAACTTTTGTTATATACACTTTTTTTCGACTATACTGAATTATAAACGAGATATACGCAATAATCTATAACGAATGTGAACAATTTTATTTGTGACGAAAGACCCCAACCGAAATGAATAAAACTCGGTATGTGTATATTAGCACTAACGCATTTCATTATAATAAGCCATACGAACATTTCATAGGGACGGGCCCAGGAGGAGTGGGGGTTGCAAGGAGGCCTGAAGTTTAAAATAGCGGTATTTCATTACCATTCGTTTTTCGGCAAATATGAACCTAACAAAAGTTGTTGTTTATTTTGTTATTTAGAGTAACTTTTGTGATATTCATTTTTGAATTTTAACGACGTATAAACGAGATATATACTATAAACTAAAGCGGGATAGTCAACTATTTTATTGGGCGCTAACGATGAAAACCGAAATTTTTTTATGAAACGAACTTAAAACAAAACTCGGTATGTCAATTAGCATTAATTCTCCCATGACTATAAGCTATATTAAAATTTTAGGTTCGAACGGGGGAGTGAGTGTTATAAGGGAGTCCTGAAGTAAAAATTCACGATATTTCATTTTCTATTTGTTTTTCGGCAAATGTGCACATAACAAAAGTTGTTTACTTTGTTATTTAGAGCAACTTTTGTTTCATTCACTTATGTCGTAAAATGAAAGTAAATACGGGATATAAGCTAAATCTATAGCGGGAGTCGACGATTTTTATTAGTACTTATTTAAAAAGTGTTTTTAATATAGGCATATTATGACAAATGATGTTATGTTTTAGCCTTATCTATTTCGATTATTTAGTACTAAGTATGATTCGGATAGTGAGGACTATAAATCCCCCTCCCCTTCCCCTCATTTATTTTATGTTTTCCTAGAAAATAACTATGTTATTTATTTCCAATAGAAATTTAAACTATAGAGAGCATTTCCATTATTTAATTTGTATAATGTATTATTTCAAAAAAAAAAAATCGTTCTGAATTTCCTCAAGGGAGTGAGTGTTAGGGGAAGTACCTACTAGGAATCAAACTCTTTGAATTTTGGTTATATACTATCTTATTTCCTATATCTGCATGTTATTGAAACAAATATGTACTATCATAAAACCATTAAATGTTAATGTCATTATGACAAAAGACAAAATGCTCTTTAAACTCGAAATGATTGTTTAAAGTATTACTTAGGTTGCAGGGACGGCTACGATCTCTTGTCCCCTCGACTAGCATTTTGAATATAATTGAAATTATTTTTTAGGGGTAAAAACACTATTATTAATTCAATCAGGTAGATAATTATTATCAATAACATTTTGAATTAATAATTTTAAGGAGAAGAGTGTTGATAGCTCTAATGCGAGAGCGGAAATAGACGGAGGCTAATAGAGTTAGTTAATTGAGTTTACTAATTTCCTGTGGAAATGCTGGGCATTACGGACAGTGATTACCACTGAGATCTACTATTATGAATATAACCTTACGTGCTAAACTATGCTTAAACTATATGTGCTCGGATTGGTTTTTGACAGGAAATAAGTTTCATTATAGACGATATTTAATTGTAATAAATACTATCCTATGATTATGGTTTGAAGTATTCAAAAAGGTGAGTTAAGAAGTGGCAAGGATTAGATTAGGAACACATTTTTATTTATTCTTCAAATATAAAATTTCTCATTTATAAGTCGCCTGCCTGACCCTCACAGCAAAACAATGCGCGCCGACGGAAAGTGTAGTTGTAAACATTGAAGCCTTGCCCAAAAAAATACTATCATCATTCAGCCTTAAATGATTTCCCGAGCGAAGCCGGGTACCTTAGCTAGTATATATATATATATATATATAGATATACATATATGTGTTTGCTAACGCTCTAGCGGCCGCAATTTTTGTTCGATCGTTACTAAACTCTCTATTTAATCGTTTTATGTAAAAAGGAAGATCAAGTTCGTTAATTGCTGAAATCGGACCAGTGGGAGGGGTGGTTTAAGGGGGAGTTTTGAAAATTCGAAATATCTGCGTTACTATAAGTCTGATTGAAACATTGTATAGAACCAATCTTATTGAAAATTAAATGCACTATAAATATTGTTTTATACATATTTTCTGATTCATGAATATTAACCGAGATATTTGGATTTTATAGTTTTCAGCCTTCAGAGAACCCCCACTTCTACTCATGTTAAACTAACAATACCTGGTTATGTAATAAACCACATTATTCGAACTTTAAATACCAAATACTGTTTTCAAGAGACCTCCATTATACGACATATATACAAATATGTTCTGGTAACCGTCCCCCGTCTTAAGTTTTTGGACTACATAAATTTGATTGATTGAGATAAAGATTATTCTGATTCATTATAAATTGAAGTACTATTTATAGTAAATTGTTTCCAATCAAATTAATATTTTATATTCTAATATATTTCAGCAATTGTTTTTCTTTCCGGTGAGAGGCGGATTGGCAGTCCTGTTTGTTTACATTTCAGATGCTTTTTTGCCAGGAGGGGAAAGATTTCTTACTACCGTTTGTATTTATTCACTTAATATTCAAGGTGGTGTTTAGAGTATGTAGATTTATCTATTATTAAACTTCATGAAGGACATCTGCTTAGTTTACGCAGTCCCTGCGTGACGTACTTTTTTTATTTACAGCTTATCACAATTCGTTTAAAAAGATTTCCCTTGTCGTGGCTGAGTCCAGTCAATGGGGTGGTTCTTCGCTTGCACCACGACTGTATTGTATTTGCTTACAGTAATAACTCGATTCACTATCTACCAGTTAAACAAACTTCAAAAATGTGAAAATTGTGCCTAATATGTAAGATAACACTTTTTTTAGCTGATTTACCTATATAAATGGTTTCGTTGTTTCATTAGGCTTCTGGTCCTTGTTTGTGAAAGAAGCTGTTGTCTTCACCAATATTTAGGGAATTTTATTTTCTCTTCCTCAGGGCTGTACTTATGTATTACATCAATATTTATTACAGGAGAGTAATATACAAAATCATTACGGTTCTGCAAAAAAAAAAAAAATCCTTTAAATTTAAAAAGCTTAAAACATTTTTTTCCAAACTATACTTAATTAACAATTTAAATTAAATTAAATTTCTATAATCATATTGTCATTTAGTTTATTAAAATGAAAATAGGAACCATTATTTTCAAACCCATGAATTACCAAATAAAATATTACAAAATATTCTCTATAACTCTATCAATAGTAGTTAAATAAATAAAAGTTTTTTTCGTGTTTGATGTAATTCATATTAGTAAAAATAAATTAGAATTGACCTCAAACTGGATTATAAGCTTCGGTTTAGGAAATCCTTTTGGAGGGGGGGGGGAGAGGTTTCGAGAAACCCATACTGCAAAAAGTAATGCTAACTAGGCATGTTTTTTGTTGTTGTTTTTTGTATAAAAATGCTTTTAAAATACTGTATCATTTAGTTATCAAAAGGTAGGATGGAAAAACATATTTGGAAACTTTGTTAGTTGATAATTCAAAAGCTATATTGAAAACGATGCTAAGGGCTCGAGGAACCATCCCCTCCTCCTTTGGTATTTTTAGGGTTATTTTTGTTTGGATGTAGATCAGCCAGGAGTGTTTCAACAGGTAAAGGAGAAATTCATCATCTCGAGGGCAGTGCTTCATCAGTGGGTAGGCAGTAGGCATATTGTTTTTCCGTTCTCTGCATCCATCTAGCAGAGCTCTTCTTGGCAACCACCACTACACAAGTCATTACACTACGAATGTTCTCGTTGTATTTACACTGCGTCTAAAAGCATATCACCTCACTGCAGCTAACCAGAGAATTCAACATACCTTCTGTACGCAAACATTTTTTGTGTGCATCGGGCGAAAAATATTACACGAAGTAATTAGCAGGTTTTAAGGGGGAGGGGCTGCTAATATACTTTTTTTGCATCCTACCCAGAATTCATTTTTATTACTAGCTGGATTGTATCTCCATTTTATCCAGCTTAATATACAGACCTTCAACCGTTTTCTGCTTCTTTTTGTCATAGAGGAGTTCATTTTTAATTTTGGATGAGGCCCTCTTTATTGACTTATTGCTCTCTGAAAGTGCAATTTGCATAGTAGATTCTGAAGAGGACAGGCCTTTTTCTTGATCCTGATTAATTTGAGTAATAAATAATGCTACACTATTCAATAGATTTATCTCTAAATAAACAATAAATTAATTATTATTCTCAAACATGTCTTAAATAATAATAATTTATCCCTTATTAATTATTTGTTATTCTAATGAATTTTTCTCAACACTGCTGGACGTTACCTGTAGGAGACATTGTAAATATTGTAGATATCTGGTACTATTAGTGTTCAGTCGTACTTCCGCTTACTTAGTTCACTAACCGGCCATACATCAGGAGGTCGCTGTAGGTGGTGGCCAAAAGCAGAAACTGCAGCGCTGGCGTACAGGATGAAGCACCCGCTTTTAGGTTGAGCGGCCATTGTTGATTCTATTGTCCCTTTGTGGGTATATACTTGTGTTCTGCTCCACAAAAAGGTGAACATTGTTTGGCACCCACAGCTCTTGTATTCAGAAAGGATCTCCGCATCGAAGATGGAGGCCTCCGCTAACATTCTGCCCCAGTTAGAAGAAGGAGTCTGATTTGGAACACAAATAACACTGGAAGGAAAATCCGTTTCATGGAAAGTATATTTTTCTCGAAGGTACCTCTTTCTTTACTATAATGCTTGCATTATCGACGTGAACAATCGAATGAGTACTCATGATATAGGACATTTCAATAATTTTCTAGTGTATATATATAGTATTGGCTTGCTGCTAAAGTTTACAAACAAAACAAAGGGTAACCAAGGCTAGTTCATAGGTTTATATTTTATCAGGTTTAAATTGTTTCAAATTATTATCATTTTGTTCTAACTTATCAGAACGCTCATTACTATAAAGTTTATGTATATGCTATCACTCATTCAATATATTTTGATTCTTTGGAGAACTCAAATAGTGGCTTGTATTATTCACCCTCATCTTTCAAAGAAAATAGTAAATACTTCGGTATAATCAAGGCGAGGAAATTATCTCATTTATTAATTTTATTACAGTCTAATGCTTTCTTATTATTAACACAAAGGCTAGCCGCACGCCCTAACAGTTAGGTTAAAAAAATTATTTTTGGACTTGAGTTATCCTATGCAGTCCCACAAAATGAGCTGTTTGTAAGTAATATTTATTTCTAAATCATCGTTTATACCTGAATATTTTATCTGATAATGTGCAAGTTCAGACTGGCCAAGAAGCATGATACAGTGAACCCAATGAGCTTACCAGCCACATTACAAAACATAATCTGATATGGTCGCCTCATGACATCCTTGTGCTCACATTAAATTAAATTAACAAAATGTTTTGGTCTTTTTTCTTCAAAATGATCTCATTTGAAAATCATGTACGCCATCTCCGTTCCAATTCCTTGGATCGAAAAATGTTACAGAATATAATTTATAACATTATTTTTATGATCAACAAAAGATACCCTAAACATATCATTTGTATCTCTGTAAGTACGGAGACGTTTGCAATTTTTTTTTAATTTAATTTTATTTATTTCTCTCTAAACTCACCTCGTGTTCGATTAAAAGTAGAAATGTATAGCGAGACAACAGTCTTAATTACGAAATTGTACCTTTGTAATCCCTACTCGTTTCTGAATTATACGGTACAGGTACGTAAGGACAGATCTCGATGGAAAAAATTAAAGATATTTTTAAGTAGGGTCACAACAAATTGTTCTGTTGAAATCTGAAAATGTTCTCCATTACAATACATGGAATAAAAAAGTATTTAATACAAATAAAACATTACATCAGTTAATCATATCAGTTAATTATCAAACGCTACCACTTCCTCTATTAGGTAGACTATATATAAAACCTTTTTAAAAGCAATCGAGGAATATCGAGTATTGATGTGACCTCACAGACCTAGTAAAAGGTCAAATACAAAAAGAACAGAAAGAAAACCATACCACTTGTTTGGGTTCCCACACATTTTGGTTTAGAGGGTAATGAAATGGCGGATTTGGAAGCTCATATTTCAAAGGTGGAAGTGAGACTGGTCGAAAAACCATGACAATAAACTGCGAGACAAATGAAAGAAGTTACTGAGCTTTGGAATACTGCAAGTAGAAAAATCAGAAAAGAGGAGGTTGTTCTTGCCCGAGTCCGAATTAGACACACAAAACTAACACATAGTTTTTTATTGAAAGCCTTATTCCCACCAACCTGCGATTGTTGTAATGCCCATCTTACTGTCTCACATCTTCTCCTTAATTGTAAAAAAATACGACCTTCCAAGAAGAGCTTTGAACCTTAAACCGAACTTAAGAGAACTCCTTAGAGACGACGAAGAAGACATAAAAAGGCTTTTTGCATTTTTAACTAAAACTTGTTTGTTCCAAGAAATATAGATCCATATACCGCTAAGGACAATAGTTGGTGCGTTATATTTCGATAAAGAAAAAAAAAATAAGGAATATCTTCATTACAGGAAAAATGAAATAACTTAATGTTTCATTCTGGTCTTCTAACCATCCATACATCTTTTTAGTTATACGTATGTATCGAATCTCAGTATACAAATTCAGAAACAAACCTTACACAATTCAAGTGCGATTTGTTCCTGCAAGTAAAAGATCATTGTTAAAATCTCAAAACCGAAAAGAATCTTCATTGTCTAACTAAATAATTAACTGTAATAAGACTTATTTGGAAGATAGCTGTAAATGATATTGCCTTGTGGTAAATACTGTAAGTCATTGAGCTGGTTCGAGTGGCAGTGGTTGGTAGATATGGACTGTTTGGTGGGCAGAAGATGTCAATCTGGACAGTATGAATAGGCGAATAGTATTCACCTAGATCATCTACCTTGTCCACCATTTCACTTCAAGTCATTTACCCTATCTGTGCCATCCGATATTACACGATATTTCCGTCAGTATCAATAGTTCTATTTTTCCTGTCAAATTGTATACTTCCAACTAAACTGAGAACCTCAGATTAAGCATAATACCTTGGGGAATATACTTAAATCATTTTCTAGAAGGAACAGTTTACGACAGTCATAATAAAACTTTATAACTAAATGTCAATATGTTAACAAAATTTGAAAAAAAAAACATCATAATTTACACGTATAAATCGTTTTAACTAATTTAGGAACGCTTCGCTGGTACCACTGCGACGGCTCTATCAGAGGTTGGCGTCATTTCCCTTATCCTACTTGGTGCTTTCTTCTCCTAATTTCTCTTATACTTACTCATCCTCCTTCTATTCACCTTTCTTTTCATTTGTTTTCTTTAAGTATTCTGTAGAAGAATATTTCCGGACATTAAGGCATAAACCTGGAGTGTTGTAGATAACAGATTTCTCAATTAAATCAATTTTAGGTTTCATGTTGTTGTTGAAGGAGTTTACTATTTTCAGAATCAAACCTTATTGTCAGAGGTGAGAAATTCTTCTACTCCTCAGAAATCTCATTAATATCAAAGGAATCTCTTTTAATGGGATACACCTCCTACTATTTTTAGTTCCTTGGATGTAGTAAATGCAAAAATTTACGGATTCAGATTTCATCGGGTTATCCTTTTGTCTTTCCCTTGCCACATTTTGATCAGTTTCGGCGAGATCTCTGTACGTATACTTGTGCACCTCCACATTGATCAAATCATCTAAATAGGCATCGGGGATGAGAGGAGAGAGACAATAAAAGATTTCAAATTTCTCCATTGCTATTACAGATACAAATGATTTGTATAGTGCCTTTTTTGTGTAAAGAAATAACATGTTTATCTCGTTTTATGAAATGTTCCAACCAATGCATTGAAAGAGAGATATTGTAAGCCGCACGTAGAGCAGAAAAAAATAGTATTTATTTTAATACGAGTACGAAGAAGCCATATGTTCTCCTTAGATTATGTTTAAATTTTTGTTATTGTGCCCTGTCTTTCAACTTTCTTCACTGGGCTCTAAAAGGACTTATCTCAACCTTACTTGATTGTTGGCACACATAAATTGACTTTAATACCTAACTCCACTTGATAGTTTTCTTTGGCATGGCACTTGCATGCACCCTACGCAATATCATCAGTGACTAGCAATATACAACACAATTACAATAACTAGCGAGGAATTGTGTCTTCCTTCCTTGTCCAGCCTAGGAATTATTTTATTTTATTCTAGTTTGTCATACAACAGACATTATATGTGCCAAGAAAGCGACCAAGTCTATAACTAAAAAATCCGTCATGCAGTGGCTGCGTAAACTAAGCAGATTTCCCTCGTGAAGTTTAGTAATAAATAAATCTACATACTGGTAACATAACAGCACCGTCAATATTAAAAGAATAAATACTAACGATAATAAGAAACCTCCCTATAGGAAGCTTCTGGAATGTAAACAAACAGATCTGCCAACCTTTTACGGGAAAGAAAAACAATTAATATTTCTTTTCGCGGAAGAATCGAGTTCGCGAAGAGTAAAGCCAGTGCACGACTTCGATGACGTCCACTCAACCTTGCCATGGACTGGGGCCTCGCTGCCAGCTTATCCAGCCACGAGGGGGACCGACAGGAAAGGGCAAGGACACGGGAACAACAGGGTCTAGTGCGGCACGTAAAGGAGCTCTCTCATCATCGAGGTGAAAAAACCCCCTCAAAATGCACGAGTAGGCGAAAAAGGGCCCGTCGGGCGATGAAGCCGAGAAGCGGGGAAGAACCACGAACAATAAAGTGAGTACTCACATTTATGTAACAACTTCGTCACCCATCGAAGCCAACTTCACCCTCCCCCATTCAGCTCCAACCAACCCACAGCAGCTCACCACTTGGAATATTATTAGATTTTAAGAGACCAACAATTTCATTTCATTATTTGTTCTTTTTATTATTAACATTACTTCATAACGTCTTATTTATATCCATTCATTCTTTATAATTTACACCGCCCTCCTTTTACTATACAGCCCACTCTCACAAAGTTGCGAAGGGGCATCTCCCTATACTTCTTTCCAATGGGAACCTACCCCGAAACACATCTCCATACATCTCTTTATGGTAAGCCTGATCAAACCCGAAACAATTTCAGAATATCACATATTAATTTCATTGAAAACTATTTACAGAAAACTATCAAGCACTGTAATATATAATGAATCAGAATAATTTTTATCTCAATCAATCAAGTTTTAGTTCAAGAACTTAAGACGGGGGGAGGGGAGGGGGTCATCAGAACATATTTGCATGTATAATGTATAATAAAGGTCTCTTGAAAACAATATCTGGCATTTAAGCTTCGAATCATGTGGTTAATTACATAACAGAGTATTTTATGTAAAATGAGTAGAAGTGTGGGTTAGCTGAAAGCTGAAAACAGAAAAATGCAAATATTTAGGTTAATATTCAAGATAGATAATACATGTATATTGCAATATTTATATCAAATTGAATTTTTAATAAGATTGGTTCTACACAAGTTTTTGATTTCATGTATAGTAACGGAGATAATTCGTATTTTCGAAATTCCTCCCGTCTAAACCCCTCTCCCCCAGGTCCGGTTTCTGCCGTTAACAAATTCTTGATCTTTAGTTTTACATAAATCGTTTAAATATCGAGTTAGGTAACGATCAAACAAAAATTGCGACCGCTAGAGCGTTAACAGACACACACACACACACACACACACACACACACATATATATATATATATATATATATATATATATATATATATATATACGTTCAAAGAAAATCTTTGAAAATCGCGTCATGAGTACGAAATCAGTAGCTGATTTCGAAGGGACATCTCCTAATGAATTTTCTTATATGACTGATTAGTCATGCATCTGGAATCCTACATTGGGCCTGCAGAATCCTAGATAGTTATTTATATTTTTAAATGAGAAACTAGTTAACATTTGCAGTTGATAATAGGGCATAAAGTAAGTATAAATGAAATGAAAATCATATCAATATTATGAGTCTCATATCCTCTTATTAACATTAATTCTTCATTAGCTATAAAGCTAGCGATATAAAACATGTATCATGGCCGACTGCACAATGACATTATTACAGTGTAGTATGAGGTAGCGTTGTAATTTTATGCTTTTGTTTATTGATATGGTATTAAGTAACGCCCACTTCATTTTACTCTGGCTAATTGGGGCGAGTTATCACCAGGCTTTTCGTTAATATACAAATCCGTGTAATCTTCATCAGTAATATTTCTCAAACAAGTTGTATATGCTATGAAAACCTTTAAATTTACATTATTTCACTATTTGAATTCATATACATAAAGCGACAATTTAAATGTATTACGATGGAACAACAAAATTATATTATCTCTTAAAATATTAACTTGCCAGATGTGTACCAACTCAAAGTTCTATTATGGGATATTTTCTGTTATGTGTAAAATACAGAAAACATTATTAGTTCTATCTTATTAATGACAATTAGTTGATTCATATCTTGAGGCAAATCACCACTGTCTATTAAATTAACAAATTGTTACAGTAAATTAAAACGAACCGACCACGATTACGATGATTGATGCTATTTTCATGCATAACCGCTTTAAGAGGTAATCACATAAATTATCTTCCATCCATTCTCCCCATTCATCCCATTCCTCATTTCGTAATATTAGTGTGTCAAACTTAATTTTAGAGTCATATCTTTCTTTCGTACAGCTGGCATGTAGACAATAAATGATGAAAATTCTATGAAACTTGTTGAATTCATTCCAATGAGAATGTAATCATCTTGTACTTCTATAACACATCAGGAGTACATAATAATTATGATTGTTCATTAATGAAAATGCAATTTTGGTTGGACCAATGTCATTATCAAACATATTCAGATATAATTCAATTTTTTGTTTATGGTCAAACTGGATGTGACAACTCTGAGAGATGTAAAAAAGAATATATTTTTTGACTGGTTTTGAAAGTCCAATCAACCTATTCAACTTTTGACCTATAAATAAAACAATTTTTTTATGCTCAATATAGAAAATCACTTCAATCGACCAGAACAATTATTAAAAGTCCGTTACGTAGGGGCTGTGTAAGTTAAGCAGATTTCCCAAGTGAAATTTAAAAAAATATAAATTACACACTTTTACACTTAAGTGAACAAATATAAATGCCAATGAGAAATCTTTCAATCAGTTTACATTTTAATAACCACCTCAGCGGAAAGCGTCTGAATTTTTGAAAATTCGAAATATCTCTGTTAATATACGTCGGATCGAAAAATTGTATAGTACCAATCTTACTGCAAATTACATGTACTATACATATTGTTATACACACATTTATTCTCTATCTTAAATATTAACCGAGATGTTGGCAATTTTCAGTTTTCAGCCTTCAGAAATCCCCCACTTCATCTCATGTTACTTAAACAATACTCTGTTATATAATAAACCACTTCATTCGAAGCTTAAATATTAAATATTTTTTTCAAGAGTTAAATGCATATATGTTCTGTTGACCCTCCTCCTCCCCGTCTACGAAAATTTGAGTGATTGAGATAAAAATTTATTATAAATTACAGTACTAGGTATAGTAAATAGTTTTCAATAAAATTATTATGTTGTGTTCATATATATGTCAGTAGTTTTTTTTCTTTCCGGTGCAGAATATTTCTATATATCTGTCCAGCGTTGAGAGGTTTCATTTATTCAAGGTGGTCTTAAGTGTTACCAGTATGTAGATTTATCTATTGTAAACCTTCACGTGGGAAATCTGCTTAGTTTACGCAGCCCCTGTGTGACGGACTTTAGTTTATTTAATTTAATAAGAGTACACGAAAGTCGGGGTGTCCACGTCATATGTGTAACGAATGCATCTCATTTTCGTCACACTGAGACTTGTGACTTTCTTTCTATTAAAACAATGAGCGTAAACATAAAATTGAGAGGGTAAGCCTTATGAATTGATTATTGAAATAAGGATCAATAAAAACTCCTTGTCCTCTACTGATTTTTAATCGACTCACCCCCCTCCCCCTGCCCGTCGGTCGTGGTCCAGACTACGCAGCTTCAATCAGCAGGGACTGATGATGGAGCGTTGACTCTGAAAGTGCACTCTGCATAATATTAAAAATCAGTAGAGGACATGGCATTTTTATTGATCCTTATCAATTGGTTCCTCTACCATACAGTATACTCCAGAGGTTATTGAAATGTGCACCCAGGATCACCTTAAAGCTCTTTTTGTTTGGAAAACATGACTAAAGTACAAGAATATAGAATTAAATAGTAGGTTAAGCTGTAACATGGAGCTCATTACTTTACGAGTAGCAAGAAAAGAATATGGAAAGTTTGAAATCCCTTGAAATAGGGAGCAGTAAATTCTGACGAAGGCTGGCTGAGCTAAACTTGAAACGCTGATAAAATATTCCGTGGCCAGCAGACGCCTGTGGCACCCTTATATATTCACAACCTTCCCACATTTCATCTTGTCCCCATTTTGAACATGACCAAATGGATTTATAAAAAAATACATTTTCGTAATCGAAAACAATTGCGTCTTATGGCCTTGAATATTACATTTCATTGGGTCATATCAAATCTTTCACAATAATACTTAAAATTTATGTGCACTAACATAAATGTATCAAATATACTTACTCCAATATATTAACTTATACTTACACTACATCCGGTCATTATAGCATTATTGATTCTCAACCATAGGCATTCTTCTTGAAACCACATAATTATTACTATTTTTTAATCATTTGTATCCATTTTTTCCATCACATTAAGCATTTTATTTTGTAGTACATTGCTAAATCATCCACTTTTTCTTGGCTTGTATGCTCAAAAAGGTTCACAATTTGCGTCCTGGAGCTCACTTGTTACGTTCAACAATGCAGTTATTATTACTAACTAGCAAACCCGGCGAACTCCGTTTCGCCACCAGATGGCTTCGTTTTATGTAACATTTTGTTTGGTGATTAAAAGATTAAGACAAATTTTTTTTTTGTTTTATATTTGAAAAGGAAAAATTTGATTTCATTTCACAACAGTAATGAATTTATTTCGATTACAAAAATGAAGTGTTATTTAGTTGAACTTCTCTAAGTAAATGAAAGTGAATCCAAAGTAAATACTGAATCGAAGCGTTATACGTGTCCGCAAATTATCCGTTTCATTGAAGTGCTCTTTGGTAAACCACATTTTTTGTTTTTTGGTCTGACGTTAACACAAACAAAGCGGATGGTTTCCCAACTGGTGAACACGCAACGTATAACTGCACATGTGAAAAACAATGATTTTCTAAATTTATCCCGCAAACACTAAGCGATTGGCCTTGCGACTTGTTAATTGTCATTGCGAACGCAAGGCGAACTGGAAATTGCAATCGTTTGAAGTCAAACGGAAGATCAGTCGGAATCATTGGTATTCGAGGAATACATACATTTTCATCTGCGTACTTTCCGTTAATAATGGTTGCCTCAATCAAATTCGGCATAAGTCTTTTTACCGAAAGTCGAGTACCGTTGCAAAGTCGCGGTGGATTCAAATTACACAATATCATAATAACTGTACCAACTTTGAGTTGCAAGTTATGTGGTGGAAATCCTGGTAACTCCAGAGAGTTCAAAAACTCCGTTGGATAATTTACTACATCATCGGGATTTGTTATGGAATCAACTGATTTTTATGTCACCAAATCGCCAGCAATTTTTGATTGAATGGTGAAATTCAGTGCGTGTACATCATTATTCTTTGCGGCAAGAATTGCTCGTTGACTTAACCAAGCATAATTCTGATAATTCTCACTAATGTTTGGGAAAATATTTTCAATAAGAGCTAATTGAGAGTCTACTAATCGGCAAAAGTCGTTGGTAAGAGTAATTAATCCAGATGTCGCAACAACTGGGACTTTTCCATTTCCAACAGCTAACAATTGTTTGGAAAATTGTGCAGCACTTTGATCATTTTGAAGTTGAACTCTCATATTAGTGGTTAGCGATATTGTTTTTACGTTATTCCATAAAGGTGATGCATTCAGGCAAGCATTCAATTCATCTGCAGGCGTTCCACGGGGAATTACTGGCAACGTCTACCTGAAATCGCCTGCCAACAATATCATCAAGCCGCCAAAGATGTTGTTATTTCGCCGAAGATCCTTCAGTGTGAAGTTAAGTGCTTCAAGTGATTTCTTATGTGCCATTGTGCACTCATCCCAAACAATGAGCTTGCATTGCATTTTCCCATTGCACTGGATCGGGAAATATTGCATGTTGGAGTATCAATTGTGTTTAAATTGAGTGGCAACTTAAGCGCAGAATGTGCAGTACGACCGCCATCTAGAAGAGTCACCGCAATTCCAGATGATGCTAACGCCAAAGCTGATCTTGATCGAATAGTGGCCAAAATCAATGAAATGACAAATGTTTTCCCTGTTCCTCCAGGTGCGTCCAGGAAGAATAGACCACCAGTATTATTGTCCACCACTTGCATTAATGTTTCGTATACTTGTTTTTGCTGTTCATTCAGCAACGGCACATTATTTCCTACGGAACGAATTCCTGCAATGTATCAACATTGTATTGCAGCTCTCGATTTAATTCTTAGTTGAATGCATCGTGCATCGATCGATTTGGCGCAATCATTCCTACTTCAATCAGTAGCTTCTTTGCAATAGTCAAGCATTGATCCTCAATCAGAATCAATCCTTCATTGTAGATTTCATCGGTTATTTGGATGTCAGGATTATTCGTTTGAATGCGCAAGCGATGCAAGATATCTTCACATATGTCGTCTTTGTATTTGTTCCATAACTGAATTGGTTGAGTAGGAAAACATGTGGTGATGATAATTGCGAACAGTGCTCGTATTTGGTACGCATTTGATGAAACAACTGAATCCGCAAGTGTTAAATCCCAATGAGAATCGTTCTCCAGCAAACCCAATAGTTGACATGCTTCTCGATATGTTTGGCATTGGTGGCCATTCACAGTTTTCAAATGCGCAAATGATTTTGGTCCACGTACATTTACCAACAGCAGTCGCAAATAAAAACATTCATCATTTCTAGGATGAACAGTATACATGCGACCTAGTGCATCAGTGGAAAACACCTGTGGCCAATCTGGAACTGGGGTTCCTTGTTTGCGACGCTGATCCACCATCGACGAAATGAAATATATTTGCAGACATTTATGCGGTTCTTCTGGTGTTGGCACCATCGAGCCATGCAAATGATATATTTGTCCTTGTATCTGTAATTGCAAACAATCATTTGTTAAGAATACGGTGTAACTTCTGATCGTGTGATGGTGTAGTGTGTGGTGTATATGTAGTTGTTATGTGTTGCAATTCATTGTGTTGGTGTGAGTGATTGGTTATGTGTGTTGTATCTTTTACCTTGCAAGTCGGCATGAAGCCGCCTTCTCGAATGATATTAGCTCCAAAGGAAGTCATGCGAAAGTAGTTATTGTATTCAAGGATGTGTTGAAGAAAATGGCTGGAATCGGGATCACTTCCATCGAACAATAGTTTCAGTGGCTGTGGTGGTGTAAGTAATGGATCCAGTTTGACTTTTCCACTTGCGCAGCACAATCCAGCCGTTTCTCTTTTGAACTTTAACGCATTGCAATATCGGCATATAGTCGTCATTGGTCCAATATATAAATTTTCATCATCACTGTAGTTCGCAGTGGGATCATATTGGAATGCCAAGCGATTGTATGATGCCAATGATCTTCGTGTGCTCACGCGTTGTCTCAATCGGGCATTTTCTCTTATTATATTTTGTCTTTCTTCGCTTAAGTTCTGTGAATACACTTGTTGCTGGCTTGCATGTCTTGTGCGGTGGCCGATGTTCGCAAGTGGTCCTCTAGGCATTTTGGACTATGGACAGAGTGGTGAATTTAACCTCAAATGCACGATCCACATAATTCACACAGTTCAACTTACCACCTTAAAGACAAATGCCTGCTGTTGAAATTGAATAAAAATTTGCACAATACACGTGATTGATTTGATGGTTTCCAATTGAAATGTTAGGAAACGAATAACTTATTTTTTTTTCACAGTGAACACAATACCGGTTTGTCACATGAAATTAACTGAGCAGAGAACAATGAGCAGCTGTCAAACAATGTATCACGCACCGGCGCCATCTACTTAAAATATTGGTTTGTAGTACATGCTATGTATCAGAGATGGCGCTGCATGTGAAACTTATGTTTATTAAACTGCAAAGGTTATTCAACAGATAAATAGAATTGGAAATAGACCTATAATTTAAAATTAATATTTATTGATCAATTTTTATTGTTACTTATATTAATACCTTTTTGCGGCATTGATTGCTTAATTATTGACCAATTTGTGTTCGTTTTGATTTAATAAATACAGGTTAAGTAAGTATGCAATATACAATGAATGATAGTATAATGAGGAATATTCCAATAACAGCTGTTACTTTTCTGTACTTTGCGTACTCAAACGATGCACTGAAAACACATGTTATTTTACCAGTATAATGAAAAAAGATTTTCCCGCTTTTCTGTTGAAATTTTTCCTGAATTTTCTTTGCTATAAACCTCACGGAGCCCGAGACCTTTCCAACGAATGCAAAACCGTGGAAATCGGTTCGTGCGTTCTGGAGTTATAGCGTCAGGAAGGAAAACCCGACTTATTTTTATATAGTAGATTACTTTTTAGTAGTATTTAATACCTTCATTTAGTTTTGAGCATACTCTAATACCAGGACGTTCTTACTTATTCTAGTTATATTGGTCAGAGTTGCATTAACCCCACCAAAATCAATTAACTCAAGTGAATAATCGCATCCGTAGTTTGCACAAATGAGTGTTGGTACTTTCTGAATTTAGTTTTATTGTTTTACAAAAACCCAAATCACACTTTCTCCGTAAGTTACTAAATTATCTATGTGAATGACAATATCCTCAATTTCCCACACTTCATATTCTGTTACATTCCCATCTTGAGACATTTCAAACGGCATTGAAACGAGGTTGCTTTGGTTAGAACTAGGTATTTTTAAAACTTAAAACAATTGGATTAAGAAATTGCCATTGCAGGAAACTTTCCGGATTACCTGGATTTTTGCCTTGTGTATTTATATGTTACTAATTCTTTGTACATGTCATGAGTGACTATCATGGAAATATGCTGGTATATTTCAAGAATTTGAGTGAAAACTAACAATTTTAATTCTAAATTCCAAGAGTAGTTTTCGGAATGTCATTTTACACGAAATTCTGACATTAAAGAAAAATTGTCTTAGAAGATAATTACTATTACTATTACCAATTACTATTGGTTTACATCTTACCCCAAGTGAGTAAAAATGTAGAAAAAAAAGCTTTTTGATGAGAGATTTGAACTATTGGCTATCCCTTGTTGTGATAGAAGTTTAGACGATTTATTTAGTGTGAATATGCAATAGTATTGATAATAATCCATTAGCTTATCTAACTTGCTAAGTGACTATGTACTTCAGACAACTTTCTTGCATCGTTTTGGAATGAGAAGCTTGTCGCTGATTTATGTTCATTCTTGTTTAGATAATATTGTTTAGATCGTTTATATTAAACTTGTGGTTTCAAATAATTAATTATGTAAGAACAAAATCGTAAATTATAATGAATTACTATTCGCTACTTTATACACAATCTTTTGAAAAATAAGAGTTGGTACAATGCAAGCTTGACAGCAATTGAGTACCACTGTAGAATGCTGAACTCTACTTGAGAGTCGGATAAACATGGAGTAAGACTGAAAATGTATAAGAATCCAGTATGTTATCCAGTAAGTTGGAATAAAATGCACTTACCTGAAACACTTATTTCTGCCTCCATAGCTTTGATTCTCTACCTGGTGGATTGACAAGTATTTCTGAAATATAATAAATACATTAAATAATAGTGAATATAAAGTCTTCAAATAACTTAATGTAATTCGCTTCACATTCCATAGATTCAATTTACATTATTATACAATACAAGAGTAGTTTAAAGAAATATAGTTTTATAGAACTTCTTATAATTAAAATTAGAGGATTCATTTTTAAATGCTCTACACTTGAACATTGTAAATTTAATCACTTATGAAAGATTGGAAAAACAAATAAAAAATCATCAATTTTAGAAAATAAGCTCTTGCAATAAATTTGCTAAGTATCCCTTAAATTTAGCAATTCAATAAAAAAATTATTAAAAATATAACATTAAATTTAATTTAAACACACTCTGACTTTCCCAGTTCAGTGAAAAATAAAATTATTTAACAACTATTGTCTTAACTTAATTAATGATTTAGCAAGAATTGTTTTTATGAAACTCCGTAATGGATAAGGATTCAATAAATAAGCCTATTAAGTTATAAAATGAAGAATTGCACAAAAACATTCAAAGTTACAAAATTAACAACTATGAAATCTAACTTCTATAATAATCACTCTAACATCCTTATTTCATTTCATTATTTATTTATCTTTTTTGTATTAATAGATGATACGTTGAAACAGAATTATGCAATCTCAATCCATGAATACAATAAAATAGGGCTCATTGCTGAGTTTTGTCATATATAATTACGTTATAATACATCACTTTTTATATATTAATAGTTAAGTTCGCCCGGAAATTCATTTGAGGCTGAATGATGATGATAGTATATTTTTGGCAAGCCTTTACTTTGAACAATATTTTGACATTTCCCTGTCCCAGTGTTTAGGATTTATACCAGTCGTTGCTGTGGATTTTTTAATAATAAAATTATTTGTTATGTAAGGTTTCAATGTGCTCAACATTTTACATTTCCCGTCTTCTGTGCATGTAGTTTTTTTATATAATGTAATGGACCATATAATTCATAATCATAGAAAGTATTTTGCCTCCCAAACCATGTATGAATAAAAGTTTTATTCCCTTGGAGCTGTACAAAGCCCAACGGTGACAGCTGTTTTAGATACGTCATAACCGCTACTAAAAAACTCTTTTGTAAATCTCGACTGTAACCTGCAAATTCATATTGGTACATAGTATGTTCAGTAAAGTATATCATATATTAAAGGAGCTTAGTTTATAAATACCAGAACTAACTGGGTGCACCTCCCCAGCGTTTATCCTTTTAAATTATTTATTTATGATAATTAAAAAAAATCAAATTCCTGAGAATAACACTACATTGCTAAAAGTATAAGCATCAAGTAACATGTAAACATAGACCAATACATCGCCAGGAAGGCGGCAGAACTAAAAGGACAAAGGAAGCATCCCCACACCTCCCTAGGCTCAGTCGTTATAATTTAGGATCTCAATCATGTAATAGATTAAATTATATTAACATTATCTTCACAATACTAAAACTGTTTGTTCAAATAATTTTCACGTTTTAATTTTAGTTAAATAAAGTATTAAATACACTCAAGGGGAAACTGGCGTTTCTCATGAAGTAAAGTTTAGGAGAAGAGAAGGGGGGGGGGGCAGTAAACAAGACTGGAGCAATATAGGGAAGAAGGACAGCTTCGTGTTAACACGTTCAGACGCGGGCGGGTCAGCCTGCCCCATGTTAACACGACTGGACCACTTGTGTGCTCTCTCGCCGAAGCCGTTTAACACGACCAGTGGCGTCAAAGGGTTAAACAAATAATATACATATAACTCTCAAGTATATTATATATTACAAGATTTTCGTGTGTTGCGTACACACACACACACACACACACACACATATATATATATATATATATATATATATATATATATATATATATATATATATATATATATATATATAGAGAGAGAGAGAGAGAGAGAGAGAGAGAGAGAGAGAGAGATAGAATGTGAGTGCGAATTCTACAACTTTCTTACTCTACGAATCTTATGTCACTGTGTGTGTGTGTGTAAATATATATATATATATATATATATTTATATACACACACACACACACACACATATACATAGGATAGTTAAATTGAATATTGTGATACCAGTACGTAGGTTTCAAGGCATACGGCCGAGAACCCCCACTTACCTATGGGAACTCAAATACAGTCTGAAGGGCATTGATGAACGTGATGTTTTTTTCCCAAAATCAAACAAACATACAAACAAAATATCTATTGAAATTATGTTTCGTAAAGTACGATTTACAGAGAGACAGAGAGGGATTCCAAAAATCAAACAGTAATGGATCTATGAAGACTGTTCCGTAAACTGAGGTGATTTAGTGTGGTGAAAAGATTCCTTTTTTTCAAGACACTAAATGGCTTAAATCGGTTGTACCAGTGCGGTGAATGTTTGAGCATGCGTTGTTCATGAATGATATAGTTTTGAAACAATAATAAACTCTGCAGTGAGTCTTTTCAGGAGAAGAAATTAGTTAATCAGTTTTATAGTTCCTCCGTTATATATTCCTTCAAGCCACGAGATTTTCAGAAAATAATCCTAAATATTTCTCGAAAATGATTCTTAAAAAACTTACTCTTGCACACACACACACACACCCATTTACAGGCCATAACCTACTCCCACGTACAATCACACTCACATTTTGGGAGTCCCATACACTCTGTTGTCATAAAAATGTTGGAAGTCCCGCTTAAATATTTCTGCACCAATGGCTGTTCTGAATACTTCTGAAATACCATTTTAGAAAACGGACGAGGAAAGTAATCCTCAGAAAAAGTGGTTTGTTACCCCTTTCTATAGCGCAGTCACAAAAGAAAAGCCGAGGAAAGGGAGGTTTTATAAAGAGGGCTAATCCCTCCTTAACATAGATACAGGATATGATCTCATATCTTTAGTGGAAACTTCATGAACTATTCAATATTTTCATTATTTAGTCTAAATACACAGAAATATTTAGGATGTAACTATAACTTATACTACGCTGAACACCAATTCACTTAAGAATCCTAGTTTTAAGAACTAATAATTAAGAAATAAAAGAAACAGTTCAGTGATAGTCATGTAAAGAAAAGTGGTTCATTGGTTTTGTCTGTACATATCAATATACACTTAATAATTGGGTTCTAACTTGTTAAGGCTATATCGATATTTTCCAGAACTTATTATAGTGTAAAACTATTTTCAAGTGGAGCTACTTTAATAAAATCATATACATTAATTCTGTAATTCTCCACAGTAGAATAACGTGCACGTTAATGAATAAATAAATACATATTATACCTAGGAGACGTAAATTATTGCTAGAATGCACCTTAGCAATTCTAAAAGGTACTTTTTTCTTGGAAATCATAATCATTAAGATCAATTTTCTGTGAAAGAAAATAGAAAAATATAGGTCTGAGTTTGAGTGGAATACAAATAAAGGCTTTTAACACTAGCACAAACACACGCGCGCACACACAGAGTTATTTAGCATTCACTTCAAGGGATCTTTATTTATTTGCATTAAGCATTTAACAGTCTAAAAGAGGTCGGACAAATTAAATCTCTTCCACGCATGGCTGGAAAAATAATGCAGATCCCACTGGGTGGATGGCACAACAACACATGATGTCACAGACTTATTTATACCAGCCCAAATACCCATTTGTTTAATTTGTCTGTTGCAGCTATAGCGGTCGTCATTTTTGGATCATCTCAACCAATCGCAGTATTTGAGCATGTCATATACATTTAAAGATCAAATTCGTAAATTACTGAAATAAGAGCGAGGAGGGTTTAATAAGCACAATTATGGGTAGTATGATAAATATTATATCAATAATTGTGTTACGAATTACATTATCCAAAGTTGTACTCAATATATTTTTTTTGTCTAACTTCAATTTTAACCGAGGTGGTTTTATTCTATTGTTTTCTGTTTTCAGTCAATCCCCAGCCCTGCTCATTTCACATTAGGAATAAGCTAATGTTAGACGAAACCTCTTATTTCAAGCTCAAAAAACACGAATTGTTTTTGCCGGACAGTACGTATTTACTTATTGATAAATTCGCGCACACACCTCAACAACCAACATCCTAGTTTTTGACAACTTCTATTTTTTTTCATTATATGATCGATGATAGATGCCATTGTTTATATTTAACCATTAAATATAAAAATCAAAGATTGCTGTAATTAATAATTGATATCAAAGTAGGAAGGGTAAGACAGCAGTTATTTTATCAGAAATTACCAACATCTCCGTTGTTGTGAGCTGGATCGAAACTTATATATAATCAACTTGATAAAAATGTGTTATTCTAAAATTATTTATAGAAACATTTCTTCTTTAACACGAACAAAAACTGAATTATTTGTACATTTTTTTCCAATTCTGTGTAATTAAAGCAATTTAATGGAGCTGGTGGAGTTTTTTACGCTAAATTCGGAAAACTGGTGCATGTCTTCTGTAGAGATTAGTCCAACCCAAAGTTTTTCAAAGACTGTACCACACGAGGGCATGGTTAATAATGCTTAATGCATTAATTAGGTCATTTTCATCATTGGTATTGTTATAGTCAGTTTGCATATTCAAATGGACGTGTTATTCAGAATTGAAAACCTAATAAGTAAAACATTTTATCAGGTACCTTGAATAAAATTTACGTTGTTGGTTGTTCTAACTTCATATGAGAGTGTTTATTGGGAGTATTTTTGTACTCTTACTACAAAAGTTTGATAATACCACCGTGAACTTCACCCATGCTCTTCATTCGAATGCAGGCTTTAACCTTTCACAGGCTGAAACCTAAGAGAATGTGAAACGTGGAAATACCAGTGTTCAGATAATAAGTTGGAACTAAAACCATTTACGCGATCCCGAGGCCAATGGCTATAAATAATTGAAATTTAGTGAGAGAGAAGGTGAGTATAGGAATGTTCCGGCTGGTTCCAGATCCAATTCCCCCCCCCCTTCCCCGTCCTAAGTATTTTGCCTATAGAAATTTCATTACCTCCTGACCGAACGCATTAACTCCCTTATCCTTGTCCTAAACCCATTATACTCCCAGTGGACTTTAACCGCTTCAGGAACTATATCCTACGATGATAGCCTTTGCCATTGTCTATCGAATTCGTGTTTCATATTCACATATATGTAAATCCACTACGCAGTTGCTGTGCAGACTAACAAAAGCACGCTTTTCCACGTGCTAGAATTGTATATTAAAGTGGTCAAATCAAATTCTGTTTGCTATTTCGCCACCAATAAGACCCCTATGTAGCCTCAATTTTTAATTTAAATTGGACATGAGATGATTAATGATGAAATTGCTGAACAATCCTATGAATAAGAGTGGGAGGTTAGCTACGAGGCGAAGCGCGAAAATTCATGTAACTTTCTAAATATTCAAATTAGAGGAAAAGTAAAGTATATAACAAAACTGGTAGGATATTAATGATTATCAAGTTGGCTCTATTACATTTTTCGACGCTATTTCAAAAATACGAAGTTATTTTTAATTTTACAACCATTAACCCACTTTTCTCTTCTCCTCTTCCAATTCCGATCATATCAACACATTTTTTTTTTGCATTCAATGGATCATTTAAATATTGAGTATGGTATTGATCAAGTTAATATTGGGGCCTCTAGAAAATATAATCTTTATTGATGGCGTCACGTCGGAGAAATTTGCACGTAATCAAGGCAAGTAAAACTATTAACAATTCCATCGATTTGGCTATCTAAGAAATATGGAGTGTACATCAATAATAGATAGGAATTACTCGTTGGTTAATGAAGGCAAACTATCAAGAGTAGATATGCAGACATAATGATACCGAACATTGAAGATAATAATAACATAATCAAAATATAGTGTTCTAAATATGTAACAATTTCGGTCTGAATGCTATCCAGTAATCAATAGCATTCCTATCAAATTTCCAACATTTCGGTAGAGGTAATTTGTTTCCATGTTAGCTTCTCAATTGACTAAACTAGAAACTTCATCATACTCACTTTGGACGATTGTAAATGTTTTTCCCCATTAATTGAAAGTAAACCATTTACAACTGATACCTGTGTTCAATGATATATGCAAATTTTTCTTTTAATATAGATTAAACTTTTAATGTTATCTAGGAGCACAGATACATGTTCAAATATACCACTCTATAAACGAGTATATTTTGTTTCGTACATATATCTTTTACACATATTTTAGTCATATTTATGAATTAAATAAAAAGACGCATTAAGCCTAAAAGTCGGTAATATTGTTAACTATTGTTACTTCAATAATTTAAAAGCACAATAATATTTATTTTCTTTTAGCGTTGTTCTTCTCTTTTAAATTATTTCGGGTAAACTTTTATTGCTGAATTATTTGGTTCTTCCTTTATTATATTTAGGCTTTCAGTGGTTGAGACGGTTAAAATGTTATTGGATTTGTGAAAGGACCTCTTCAAAAATCTCAGAACCCTGCTCACATATTCTTTGGAGTCATGCAGATAGTCCAGTACCCAGCAATTAACAGGTCTTTATTAGATTTTAAAAATGGCCAATCTAGTAGACCATTACATCACGGGAAAAGGATTTTGATTTTCTATGGTTATAAGAAGATTTGTTTTGTATTAGTAAAGCCTTTGACGATACAAAAGAGAATTTTTTCAACAAGAAAAAAAACTATGAAAGAATGGCCATAGTACCTTTTATGAATCCACAGCTCTCGAAATCGAATATTAATTTCTCTTATTGGAATGATTTCAATTATTTCTATTCAAGAACACTTATTTGTGGGCTTTTTCGGTATTTTTAATTATGCTCATTCGGTACCTCATCTTCTGAGTTCTAGTGGAGACAATGGGTTGAAGAAGTACTTCATTGGACAATAACCAAAACCGTACGTTTCACCATCATATATATATATATATATATATATATATATATATATATACATACATGTATAGCAGTCTGTTAAGGTGGAGTACATATAGACGAGATGTGTTAAGTTATGCACGTGATGTAGCTCTGTTTGGAAGCAAGAAAAATGATATGATGTCCCTTGCCAGTTCAATGATATCGGCTGCAGAATATGTGTGCTTGCAAGTTATCCAGGAAAATGATACTAAAAATTGAAACCTTCAATTTCTCCGTAGCTGCAGTAATATCTATTAATGACATAATTAATGAAATCGTCAAAAAAATAACAAATGCCAACGGCGCTTTCTTCTCGGTTTTCGAATCTTAAAATCAAATAAAATCTCATGCTAATGTGTGAAGAAGTATCCCGACAGGATCGCAAAGAATGCATCCGTAGTGGAGCTATGCAATAACCAACCCCAATGGAAATCGAACCTGATATTTGTTTAGGGGATGCTACAGAGTCTTATGTATTAGAATGGATAACTATCGTCTTGGATAGATAAAGAAGGTGGATAATGCCAATTATCATAAATATTTAAATATAAAGCTAAATGCTTAGTGTAAAATTGAAAAGAAGTTCTTTAATAGACTGAAATCGGACCTAGAGGAATGGTGGATTAGAGAAGATAATATTTCATCGTCATTACGCTTAGGAACGAAAATGGTTATATAATCGATCTTGTTAACAATGGATGCCCTACAATTATTGTTCTCTACATTGATCTCCTACTCAAAATCTGTAGGATGTGTTTTTGTTTTATTCAGTTTTCAGCCTCAAGTAATCCTCTTCATCAGTTCACTTTAACAATACCTAATGCAAAATACAATTGATCTATTTTCAAACACAAATGCAACAACTTGTTGTCATCAGAAATTTACTAAGCGAAAAATATTAACGAATGTGTGGCGTAGAATCTAGGAGATATTTATTATTGTTCGTTGGGCTGCTTGATGAATTTCTTTTGTTTTATTACTACAATGATCCTGAATTTTAGTCCAATGGGCACTTCAATCAAAATCACTTCTTTATCTATCCTGGATATGACTAGAACTCAATTTTCTTTTAATTGCTTTCCAGATTTGACCAATTCACCTAATTATGCCTTTATTAACTAATCGATCATTTCCATATTAAGCTGGTTAAATTTGTTATTTATTGTTTAAAACCCTATCTACACATAACTATTTTAGTTTGTCCATTGATTGCCAAGTGAAATAAGCTTTTATAATTGGTGCCCAGGAATAATGAGCGAAAAGTCTATCATTTTATATTTTAATATTTAATGTTTTTTTTAAATAACAAAGATAAGATATTTTTATCACCGAATGTATTTATAATAAAAATTTAAGGATAGTATTACATTTCATAGAATGCATCAATAGTCACATTTAATCTATTATTAATACAATATTTTTTAGACGGTGACACCCTCTGTATTAAGTTATTTGATGTAATTTTTCAGCGTTTGTCCATTGACAACTAACTAAAATTTTTAAAACTTCTATTAAAATCACATTTTTTCGACTTTGAGTACTTAGTTCAATATCAAATACTTTTCCCGATGGCTTTATTGTCTAGTCTACATGTTTGTGGCTTCTTTCCTTTCGATTTTCGTGAAAGTCAGGCAATGGCCATAGAATGAACTGAAATTTTGTAGAGACATCATTTCTTGTATTCTTTATAATTATTTTATTGCCCTACTAGTTTCGCATCCAGTTGGCGCCTCATCAGGAGAAATATCCCATAGGAGTAAATGAGTTTTATGGTACGGCCATCAGATAGCTCAGTGGGCCTATAAAATGGTTAAACAAATTCATTTGTATTTTAATTGATCTTCAAGTTCGCCAAACAATTTGTGAAGTAAATTTATTTAGGCCATTATTTACCCAATTAATAGAGACGGTAAATTATAGTCAAGGGTTGGTGGCTCACAAGAATTTATTATAATTACTAAACGGAAATAAATAAAATCATAGTTGCACCCTGGTAAGAAAATGAAACCAAACAAATCAAAAACTAGATATTAAACTTCCGGTTGAGCTGCCATACCGTAGAATGGAAGTTAATGAATAAAGAAATATATTCACGTAGTTTCTTCTATAGCGGAGTGTCAACAAAAAAGAAAAATGTGTCCTTCTGAAAACATTGAAGGTTTGTTGAAGATATAGTATTTTATTTAATCAAGCTCTCATTAAAAGACCTTCTACATCGCCTCAAGGAGTTTTTGGAGGACTTGGATAGATTTTGTGTTAATAGGATAGAAACATAATCATATGTCAGAGCGATCGGAATGTCTGGGCGAGATTAATCGAGCTCATTACAAAAGAGTGCCAGATCCATTCATAAGCAGTGAAGATTGAGACTCACAATTTGCCTTTAAAATACGAGTTGCTCCATGAAACAAAGAAATGGGAGACACTGATAACAGCTGAAGTATTACAGATTAAACTGGATAAAACTGAGGATGACAAGAAGAACAGGGGGTGTCGATGTGTAGATTCTATTAGGTTGAGGCACAGTATTAAGCCTTGGGGGACAGACCTCTTTATCGCCTGAGATTAAGTCACAGGGACACTTATCTGGTGTCCTTTTTCTGCAAGAGGTACAGCCTCACTAGCCACTCCATCTGATTAAATGTTGTATTCTAGGACCATTTGGGCTCTTTTGCTATTGGTTTATCATTTGTGACTTAGTTATATTAATATTACATTTGATGGTTTATATTATGAATTCATTATTCTCTGAATTTATTTTAATTGAATGGTTTGTAATTTATATGCAAATGAAGTATCAATGCGTTCTTCGGTCAAACAGTTTAAAATAAAATTAAGACTCCAGCTTTGCCAACGTTTCAGGTAAATTTATTCTCTTTTTAAATTTTAAAAATCATTAAAAACAATAAAGTGAAACTGTGTATTAGATGGACACAAAAATCGTAGTAGGTGAATTCTAAAACGTCAGAGCATGAGTAATTAAATTGTTACCATCTAGATATCCACTAGATAGTCTGAAAAAATAAACCTGGAGTTTACTAATTAATTTGTAATTATTGTTAATAGCAGAAAACAGCGTCTACTGTCATTGGATTATTTGTACTTTCCGTGTAAATGTGGTGGTTTATTTCATTTTTAGTGACCGTATATTGTGATAATACTTCTTTTTCCTTAAAGTTATCTCTTTATCTTAATTTATTCACTTTAAATTATAGTCACGAAACATTTACGATGTTGTTATTTCTTTTAAAGTTACTCCCTTTCTTTTAGTCAAAATAACTTTGTTTACTTTGAACTAGAATTGGAATCTAAAACTTATACAACTGTCAATGCCTGATGCTTTAATTTTAATGTCCACCAACGAATGTGACTGAGATTCCGTATGCTTTAGCCATAAAGCTCTAATGCGGAAAGGTCTGGATTCGTGTATCATATTCATGAGGAGTGGGGCAGAGGTTATCGCTATTCTCCTTGAATTTAGTATCGGAACGTGCTGATGGTTCTCAAACTTTCCCTACCAAGAATGTGACATCCCTTGCATTCAATAAATATTTGGCAAACGTTAAATCACCATATTAACATTTACGCTTATCCATTTTACACTAGAACCTGGTCATGCTTAATTGTTCATCTCCTATCCTTATGTAAATGTGTAGGCATATTTTTGAGTGTATTATAGAATATAATAACGTTTTCCTTATTTATTCCATGCTTTCTTAATTGCGGGATACTCTTGATTAATAATTCTTAGTAAAACCTACCCCAATTTCCCTATTTCCTTGTTAATACATTACTTTGTACAATTTACACTTCTCCTAACCACTTTTTCTTCCTGCAATATTCCATTAAATGTTTCCTGGTAAAGTTTCTTCTTCTTTTAACTTACGGTTTCAGTTTCAGCTAGTGCGGCCAGCTGATCTCTCCAATTGTAGAACAAATTTTTAACCTTATTCGCAGTTATGCTGGTTATTCCAGCAACGGATACCTATTTTTCTCTTTTGTTATTTGCTTCATTCAGTTCTTTGTGTTTTTTGCCCCAACATTTGTTCTTTTAATTAGCAAGCCAAGACTTCATTAACTTTCATTATTTTAAAACTAAGTCATCTCTTTTTATGAATGTTTTTAAGTGTAGGTAGCTTCATTTGAAAGCCTTTTCTTTTTATGTTTTTGAAATTAAAATCTCTGATTCTCCTATTATAACTGGCTAATCATAACTGGAGATGCAAGCTTCTTTACATGTTTCATTTAGATTTTTTAACAGATAAAAAATCAACTAACTCTTTACAATACTCCTTAAGAACGTCAACCATTTACTCCAAAATTTTAGAGTCTTCACAGTGTGAAAATCAACATCATTTTTTAGTTAACAGTTTTTTAAAAAAGTATATTTGAATTCAATCTTCCTCGTTCGCTTTTTGGTTATAAAATCAACCGCAAAAAAACCGGACACTTAGATTTAGTCTTATAATTTTGTTAAATACTTAATATATATGTATATTAATCTCTTTAAGGGGCTCAGGTTAGCCATGCGAGTTAAAGCGTTGACCTTTATCTCATATGGTAAGCCTAGAGTGGCGAGTTCGATTCTTGCCTGGGCAAAGGAAATTATTTAGTGACGAAATTCATTAAATAACGTCCTAAAATCCCACCCTGGCTAGAAAAGGGTGGTAACCTGTAGATAACCCGTCCCAATTAGCCTCAGTTGCAAAAAGTGGACGTTAATAAATAATAATAATAATAATCTTTTTAATTAAAATAATTGGTTAATCTATAGGTTATTTTAACAAAATCTGTCAAAAGTGAATAATTTTTATTGATTATTTACAAAAAAATACAAAATAAAAAAAAAGAAAAACATAAATTAACACATTTAAAAAAAAAAATATTCTTCATTTTTATTACAGTGAATGGTAGACTTCGCTACCCCAAGCCTTTCGGCAATGTAACGTAAGCTCCGGCCTTCCATCTAAGTTTGAAAGACCCATTATTCTGGACCGAAATAAAAATAAAACATTAATTAAAGAAAATGCTTGGTTAATAATTAAAGATGTTTAAATGTGTCAAAAACTACTTACAGTTTAGAATAGATCAACTTCACGACAAATAAATCTAATGTGAGTTTTATCTAATTGTTTACTAATCCTGAAGGGATTAGTTCAATGGACTTAGACTCTAAATTCTCTGTAATAACTAGAATATCCACATAAAGAAAATTGCTGAAAATTAGCTTTTAATACGACAAAAGTGAAGTGTCCGGTTTTTTTTGCGGTTGATTGTATATTGCTTTCGCTTGTAGGTAGACTTCAGTTTAATCTATTTTTATTTTAAACAGCGTTGTTTTATTTGTAAAATGTATTTTATTCTAAGCTGGTATTTGTTATTGTTCACATTGTTTTTCGTTTGATATTTTCTATTTTATTGTTGTGTATGTGCCATATTGATTCCGTCCTTTTTTTTATTGCTATCTTTACGAGCGATACCGCCCTTGTTGTGAACCTCCATTTAAATAAATGAAAGAAAAACTGAGGCTTACTTAGACGTAGATCCACGCTTACGTTGTGTACTTCATTGGAAACAACCATTGATTTGATATTTATTCAAAACTCCATGAAGTATAGTAGTTTAAAGCAGATATTTACAAACTTAAAATAAACAATTTATCGATGAATTAATACATATAAAACAATAAAATTATACAATAATTAAAGGAGCAATAGTTCAAAAAGTTTATGATATCTAGACTGGAGGTAAGGTGCTGAGAGTTATATGGCCGAGCTTGAGGCTAGAGAGGAGTAGTTCTATGTCCCGAACATGTCTAATATAGTGCCAAGCCCCTTGTACTTCACTCTCTCCGAGACAATACCAAGATATTTCCTGAATATATCACCTAACCTATTTTCTGTCCCCCATTTTTGCTAGCGTTACACTCTTTTATTGGATAGTAAATATAATTATCATTAATAGAACACTTGCATTTCTATCTGTATGAAATAGCCAGCAGTTACCTACAACTTTAATAATTACATGAGATGGTGGTTAGAGGCTAAGAGCGTTTACTGTTTTCATAGGTTTATCATTAATCTCATGAACGTTTTTTTAACTCATATCTCTGAAGGAATCGTTCTTTTTCTTTGGGCTTAACAATATTACTAGTAAGACCTAATTAACATTTTTATGCCTCCCAATTAGGTATACTCTATAAACCTCGTAAAAATGTCATAAAAGATAATTCAGAAACCTCTTAAAAATGATTCATTAAAGTATTCATTAAGCCTCATCATTAGATTAACCCTACCTCACATACAAATAGTTACATAAATGCATCACATACAGGTTGTCTTAACCACATTCTCTTTCCTTATTTTTTGAATAATTTTATAGGCTATTTCTCGCTTTATGTATATATTACAGTAATAATATTTATATTTACATGTTTAACCATGTTTGGTACAACGCATCTCAATATTCTTATCAGATTAGAGTTCGTATCAGATTAGATAGAGGAAAGGCGTAGATAAAAAAAAAAACAAAAGAAATATCGCCTCCTTGACGTATTAAGAAATTATCTTTAAAAAATTATGAGCATCCTATTATTGAAGTTTAATGTAAAGGTTTGTGGGTCATTAAAAATTTAACCAACCAACGCTGCATCAACAAAGACTTTCCCATAATTTAGCATTTTAGATTTTGAAAACCAGTTTATAGATTAGAATAATGAACAAAAACTGGTTGAAGAAAGACAGAGGGGAAATTTAGTTTTTTATCCACTTCTTATCCTTTTGGCTTTCATTTAACTCTCATCCTACTAAATTTTCAAGTAAAATGAATTAGTCTTGCTAAATATTAAAGATATATTATTTAAGAACTCTATACTAAAATATGTAAATATATTTGAGCGTTTTTTTTAATTATGTAAAGACCATAATCTAAACAATGTAATGGAAAAGTGTTTAAATCATTAAAAACAAAAAGAGGACATTACAGAGGGATGCTGGTCAGAGGCTGACGGCTGACTGCGGTCAAAATAATACACTGCCTAGCCCTATTTTATTATTTATAATGATCCCACTTTTTATTAAAAATACAGTAAATCACTCGTTTTAAGCTCTCAACCGTGATTGTGATTCTGTTCACTATATAAAGTGATAGTTGTGAAGAAAATGATTGATCCAACCAAATGTGTCTTTATGTTCATATATTTGTGTGTGTGTGTGTGTGTGTGTGTGTGTGTGTGTGTGTGTGTGTGTGTTTGTGTGAGTCATGAGTACATGCTTACTAACAAAGTTTTTTTTTTTTAAATGACTGCTAAATGTAGGCTTTTCCTATTTTTATAAAAAAGTTTTAAGGTTTTATTTTAAACCAACCCGGCCGCCTCAAAACTCCCTCTCTGAACGTCGATTTCCATTAAAAGGGCGCCAAGGAGCATTTTGAGCCACACGCACAAATGAATCGTCAAAACTAGTACTACATATGGATTCAAGAAAGGTCAACACGGATGATACTATTGAAATCTGAAAATGGCTAATCAGAACTGCTTACTTCAGGTTACCACCCTCTTTAGCCAGGCTGGAATTGAGGATTTTATTTAGTTAGCTCGCCAAGTGATAATCGGCCATAGGTATCTAGGTTCACCAAGTTCATTAAGATCAACGCCATAACTCACGGCCAAACTTGGTCCCCAATTGAGAACAGACCCATACCCCTGAAACAAAGGATTATTTAATTCATCTATTCTGAATTCATTAAGTATTTTTACTTCGTACTTCTTAGTTTCTCATGAAAAGATCGTAAAAATACAAATTAAGATATTTGTTCATTAAATAATGTTCATATAAATAATATATAATAATAAAACAATTTTAAATTATGTAAAACCAAACATTTTGTTTATTGTACTTAACAGGAGGACAAGGAAGTCATTTGATGCTCTCATCAATTTTTTCCCCGCTTGATAGGCAGTTTCTTTTAGAATTTGAAAAGGGTTATTTTTTTTTGGTGAGGGACAGTGCTTCAAGTTTAGGACATCGTATCAAATAAAATTCTTCCTAGGGGAGAGGCAGGGAATAGAATTTGATTTGCTCATACAGCTCGAGGAAAATCTGTTTTGTATACGGTGCAGCTGACTTTTTTTTTTTTTTTTTAACCTGGCAATATATCAGGAATAATAAGAGAGAGGTTTTGTGAGTGATACTCATTCCAGCTGTATTGGAATAGCTGCGGCCGTGTAGCATTACTAGTCTCTACGTGAATGGCGGTAGAGAGAAACTACAGGAGTTTTTAATTGTAATAATTAATCAGGTGCTACATTGAGGTAGTGTGGGTATTGAAAGGGCCTAAAGCCGAAGGGTGGGTCAGCAGCCTATAGAGCCTGCCTATAGAAAGCCACCGTATCATACACCCTTCATCCCCTATTGAAAATATCCCCGCACATGCGCTCTACCGTCGCTTCGTTTTTTCACAACTTCAATCAGAACCGAAAAATTATTCTCTCGACTTCCGTTCTCAACTTTTAATGGTCAATCACTTATTTGAACAAAAAAAAATACAGATTTAATTCCTCATATTAAATTGAAATTTATCTCTTCTCTCAAAGCTACCAATTAAGTAAGGATACGACAATGCTTAAAATATGACTTTGATTTTTACATTTCGGCTGAAGATATTTGATTTTTCGAGATGCATGTCGTTTCCATTTCCTAATTTTTAGATGTCTCTTAGAGAAATCAGCTATAGAAGCTGTGCTCCAGGCGTTTTCTTCAATTGTTCATTGAGCCTTAACAAACATTTCTACGTCATGAGTCAGATCAATAAATGTTTCATAACCAATTGTGATACAAATTTACTTTGTTTAAAACTGTTGCTTTGTACATTTGTTCTCTAACTCGAATATTAACAGAGTTCTGCTAATCCCCACTCAAACAATTCTCGTCAATCACCTGAGCCTCTTATTCGTCTCAAATCCATATTAAATTTGAAATATTGTACATCTTAATTACTCTTGTCATTATTGAACGAAAAATTAAGAGTAGACTTCTGATTGGTGGCCTTTTTTTTTTAACTAATCCAGAGAAAACAATCTTTATTCATACAGTGGCTAAGAAAATCACATTCATCAAATTGGTCAGAAACGATTAGCGGGGTGAATAATTCTACAAGTAATTCTTCCTCAATAAATCGTGATTTCCAACAAGAGAATGAAGGGATTAAAAAATTCTTGCGGTGGTTTCCTTTGCATTCTGCACCAGAACAACCAATAAGTAGGGCTTCATGAGCAAAATTTCATTCATACAAATAAGTGCATGACTGAATAAATGTGAACTAGATGCCTGAGTTGCTAGAGATCCCTTCTTCCAAAGCGTACATAAGATTACAAATGATATATGTATATGTATCCATAGAATAATAATAAAATCAAAATCATGAGCCCACAAATAAAGAAATGCAAACAACAAATGAAGCCTTCCCTTTTCTGGAATTTCCACCTCAGTTTTTAGTATTTTGCAGAAGACATAATATTGTTAACTAATGAGTCTAGGATTGTGCTCTGAACTGCTGGTGGTACTCGCACCAACGTTTTAAAGGGAAATTAATTAACAATCTGCTGAAGAAGTTATATATTGTTTCGAAAACCTGGCATTAAGTTCACAAGATCTAATTTCGCGATAACTGAGCTGATTAAGGATCATGTTATATTTTCAAAGGGGCGATCTTGTTGGCATGGAGTTGAAAAGGAGAGGATTAGAAGTTGTCAACTAATTTAGTTGACAATGCACATTTTAAGTGCGTCGCTGCAGAAAAGCTAAATTTCAAGTTTGATTGACAATGGATTTTCTTGTGACAATTATCAACATTAAAGAGGATTATGTGTTGGCAACCCTTAATGATTTCTGTTCCTGTGTGGTGTTATAATATATTGTTATATTTATTTATTTATTCTCTATCTTGAATATTAACCGACATATTTGCATTTTTATTAAGTGCGGATAACGGGATATTTGAGATCGGCTGATGTCGGGACTATTCGTGAGTATCCTCCCAAAGCTTGTTCGGCCTTTTCCGTAACTATTCGGTTCTCGTGAAATTGGTTTTTGATACTCGTTACTACTACTGTTACTAGTATGCGCATTTCTTTATTTTAAATCTTCACGTGGGAAATCAGCTTAGTTACCACAACCCGTGCGTGGCGGACTTTTTTTATTGTGAGTCTACACCCACAATCATAGCTCCACCCTTTGGTTTCAGTCTTTTTAACCAGAATGCAATACCCTCTTGCATTATTATTATTTCCTGACGTATCGTGAAAGTATGACTTAAATATGATAAAGGCATTTTATTACATATTTATGACTATTTAGAATTTTTTTTCTAGGTTGTATTTATTTACTCCATTATCAATCTGAAGTATTTGCTATCCTCTTCGAAGCAATAATATCTGATATGAATTTTGATTCCAGTATGTTAACGGTGGAACTCAGGCTCATTTTAAAGGAGAGGCTCATTTTCTCAAATAGCCATTTCTACCGTCCGCTTCTGCAAAATAAGATTGGGGCTTGTTGGCATTTATATTGAAAACAGGGCGGTCTCGAAGCGGAATCGTGCAATCTGTACTAGTGGAAGGAAAAGAGAGGTAATATTCTAGGGTGATGGTTCGGATAGCGTGACAGAGAAAGCTTTTAAATCAGTTTTTAGCGGGGTTCTTTTACAAATACTACACCAGAATGGTGTTCTTCCACAATGCTTGATCGATAAACCTCATTTCTTCTCTTTTTTACATCCCATCTCTAAGGACATTCCAAACTTTCATTTAGACATTTTATGTATTATTTAATGTTTGCCAACTTTATAAGTGTCTCAATTTATAGAGTAAGATTTTCATTTAAGAATGATATCTTTTATAGAAACACTTTCAGTATCATTTCATCAACTCCATCTTCTGCCTTTTATTATTTATCCTTTACAATAGTGAAATGATTTACTACTGCACAGACTACAATAAAGATTTACGACGAGTCGAGATGTTAACCATAAAAATGATTATATTAATATGATTCCAACTTCAGTCTGATGAATGAGTTTCTTTTTCCATTTTCGTTCTACTTTGTATTAAAAAGAATGAATCATTTCCTATGAATCCCTCTGTATAGGCACTTCTAAGTTCTCGTATTCTTTTTGAACTAAAGCTTGGTTTTGTGTAGAAGAATATTCCTGCTTAGAGCAAAAGATCAAAAAGTTTTAATCCTTCGTATTTTATGTCCATAGAAGTTGGAACATTTTCCCCCTGTACACTATTTTTTGACAGAGCTGTCAACTGTTTCCAATGCCAAATTCTCGTAAAAATAGGCTAATTGTGAGAAAGCCTAGATTTTAAATCCCAGGTAATTCGAATAAGTGATAAATGAAGATATAAATTTGAACTGGACTATTTGACATATTATACTTTCACAAGATCTAGTACTATAGTATTATGCTCTATTCGACATATATATGTATCAGTTTCCAAATTTTAAAGAAATAGTACAATTTATTGTGTTTAAAATAATGTCTATTTTCCACAGAGTTCGTTTGCATCTACGGAAATATATTGATTATATCTGTATTCGGAGTGACTGTCATATTTCTCTAATTCATTACTACTGCCATTTACCTAAGTATTTACTAACCATTTAAAATTAAATTATTTATTAACGTCCACTTCTTGCAACTAAGGCTAATTGGGACGGGTTATCCAGAGGTTACCACCCTTGTCTAGCCAGGGTGGGACTAAGGATTTTATTTAATGAATTCCGTCACTAAATAAATCGGGAATCGAACTCCCCCCATAGAACTAACTATTTATCAAAGAAGGTATGCCATTGTCTATCATATAAAAGTTTTCATATGCTATATTGCCTTTATTCCAGTAACTAGGTTTTGTGATTTAACTATGCAAAGAAAAAGTATTAAATACAATCTTTACGTGAATTATATTGTGTACAGTTTTATATATGAGTGTATATAAATATATATATATATATATATATATATATATATATATATATATATATATGTGTGTGTGTGTGTGTGTGTGTATATATATATGTGTGTTACCGTGAAAGACCGAAATCTCTGGTGAATGTCCACTAACATTGCGATATACACCAGATTTCAGTTTTTCACCATAACATATGCATATATATATATATATATATATATATATATATATATATATATATATATAAAACTGTACACAATATAATCCTCATGGATATATTACAAAGTAGGTCTCTGTAAAAAGTGCATGAATGGGAAGAAAGATTTCAAATAAAATCTTCTTTGAGTAAGTGTTATTTTATAAATAGTGAAATCATTATTATTATGAGAAGTAAAAAAAGTCAAAGAATATCATCCTGATCAAATTTTTGGACTGTTTTTTCGATGACAACATGGTTGAGTTCTTTGTACAGAAAATTTATAAATACTTTTCATAATAACTGCCCTGCATCAACACCAGATATGACTTGATGTTTTGTGTGCATACTATTGTTATATTGAGCTGTTACAATGAATTGTGAACTTGATGACGCAACAGCTTCGTATGCCAATGGTGCTTCGAATGAATTAGACATTGGCCATGGAACTGCGATGCAGGCTACAACATCGTCTGCTGTGATATATGTAATTATTTGATTTTAGTATTTAATTTCATTTTATAATTTTAAATAGTAAAAATTCATGAGGCTCGAGAGTGATGAATTATTCCTTCGCTATTTTCATAATTTTGCATCAGTTGAGATTAAATATATTTTCCATTCTAAAACCAACCCTACTTATTTCATATATTAGGTCACCCTTCCTTTTCATTATAGCATTCCTTTTAGTGGTGAATTCTAAGATGAATGGAGAATTTATACGGGGAAACCGAAAGCCAATGATAATTTCTGAAATAATTGGATTCTCGGCGTTTTTCTTTGGGAGGTTGTAAATAACCTAAAGCATGAATTTCAAGCTGTAATAAAACATTTTAAATTCTAACTAATTATGTAATGCAGACAAATAAATTTCAGCCTCTCTTTTAGCCTCATTCATGACTTCAATAAGTCTGTATAAGATCTGCGATCTATAACTTAGTTGATGCGTGTGCTCAAAACCCAGCAATGTTCTTCAGGGTAAAAACGTGTTTCCTTTCCATGGAATATTAATAATTGTTGGGCTATAAAAAATATGTTATATATGTTGGTTTTGCATATATAAGCGCTCTCTAATTTTTTATGACTTTTAACTTTTCCACATGTTCCAATTATAAACTATTTGATTATTTAATTTCAAATTATAGAAAATATCCAAACAAAGAAAGTGATAATATGTGAAGTTGTATGTTTAGGAGATGGAGTAAAGACAATAAGAACTGTTTGAGACAGAACTGTCTTGAGGGTTAGGGAATTCTGAAGTAACCTCGTAGAACTTTTAGGAATTTGCCCTTTTCCTCTGAGTACTCGGAATATAACGAATGTATAGGAAGGAATAAATTGAGTTGGAATAAATCAGGATATATTTATTTTCAATTGTTAAAATATATTTCCTTTCATTTTAAAATACCTCCATATTATTTTAAAGGCTCCAATTAAGAATTCATATCAAATATTTAATCCAATTATTATGTGGTCAAGGCATAGCATAATAATACATTTCATTAATGCTTTCACCTACGACAGTTAAAAATTGGGAAAATCGGGAAAACTGCCGGGAGAGTAATATATTTTGGTCCTTATGAATAAAAAAAATAATCCATAAGAAGATATTTTGGGAAAGATGTTTTACTCAATTGAATTTTATACTATTATCCCTTGTTATTTCTGCTGGTGACGAGGATGATGAATCAGGATCATCAAGTTCACATTTTTGTGAGTCCTTGAAATACATTTTTAAGACCTTAGCGCTATCTAAAACTTACACTGCTATCTTCAGATCTGCAAACTATAAGAATTACAACTAGGAGTACAAACAGAATTGAGTCTAAATGCTTGAAATATCAATGAATAGTCCATGGATAGACAACACTATTAAAACAAATGCGCCTTCAACAGTAGAACCATTGCAAATTCGATATTTAACTATAGATCAATAATATTAAAATATAATATTTTAACACTGCTGTTAAAAAAATTACCACCATGCAAACAAATCGAGATTTTAAATATTTTACATAAATATATTTAATTTTAGGTTAGGTTAGGTTAACTGTTTTTTTGGGCGAGAAACTACTGGGTTATTACGCCCTAAATAATGTTTGTTTGAGTGTGTGTTTAGTTTTACGTGAAAATGTAGTGCTCAAACAACTTATGTACTTTAGGAAATTACTTCTTCATTATTGCAGGTTCTATTACATGCTAATTAATTAATGATAATATTTACTTAACTACATACAGATTATATTACATGTATACATTTTCTTATTAATTTCTTGATATCTATATATTGTTTATAATTCAGTATATATTCATATTTTATTATATCCTTTTCTTTGTTCATATTTTATTATATCTATTTTTTTTATTATTATTTTTAATTATTTATTTATTTATTTTTTTTATTTATTTTTTTAAATTTATTATTTTAATTTTTTATTTATTTTTTTAAAATTTATTATTTTAATTTTTTTTATTTATTTTTTTAAAATTTATTATTTTAATTTTTTTTATTTATTTTTTTTAAATTTATTATTTTAATTTATTTATATAAAAGCTTATTACATACTTATATTGGTAAACCTATCATAGACTATAATTACATTATAATGAGAGAAAAAAAAATGATAAATTATTGAAAATACAAATATTCCTTAATAAATTTAAAATATTATTAACAGATATGGAAGAGTCTCTAATTGCGAAGGCCATATTTCTTATTATATTTAGTTTCTTGAAATCTTCAGCAGGTTCTGGGCATTCTTCTATGATGTGATATATTGATAGTGGACTCTTGCACTGACGACAGAGCGGTGGAGGCTCGTTGGAAATAAGATGGATATAGGTCATGTGCGTGTGTCCTATGCGCATCCTCGCCAATATCACTTCCTCCCGTCTCTTCCCTCTGTATGCACTCAACCATGGCTTGGTTGTATCTTTTATACTCCTTAATTTGTTGCTTAATGGGACTTCTTGCCACATGGATTCCCAATTGCTCCGAACTCGGCTTTTTAACCATGTCTTGATGTCATAAGACTCGTAAATTGCCATAAAGGGTCTTTTCATAAAGGGGCTTCCTTGGCTACCTTATCTGCTTTCTCATTTCCTGGAATGCCAGAGTGTGCCGGAGTCCAAAGGAATTGTACTGATTTATTACGAAAATATAATGAGTCCAAGTAATTTCTAATGCGGTTGAGTGTATGCCCGGAATTCTTTAAATTTTCTATGCTTTTTAGAGCGGGTAATGAGTCAGAGCATATGAGTATCTTAGAATTGTTGCATTCAATGGCTAATTTCAATGCTAAAGATATTGCCTGGAGTTCAGCTGTGTATATAGATGTGTATGGAGGTAGTTTATATTTTTTTATAATTCTGTCATTGATAACTGCAAAACCAACGTCTTCTCCTTTCTTTGAACCATCAGTATACATTGTGGCATAGTGACAGTAATGTTCTAGAATTTCAAGAGCTTTTGACCGAACAGAAATTGGGTCTTCTATCATTAAAGTGAAGTCAATTTTCGGTGGCTTCCGTTTCCAAGGTGGATTCTCTTGTATTGAGTTTTTTAGTTGTATTCCATGAATTTCATTGATTAGGGTGTATTCTCTTATTCCAAAAGGTGCTGAGGTTGGTTTTACTACGAAGAGCCTGATGTTTCTTGGTTGAAACACATTGTAGGCTGGATTTCTATTTTGGGTTTTCATATTTGCTACGTAGGAGCACATCAATTCTCTTCTCCGGAATGCCAGTGGGGGTATTGATGCTTCTGCACAGAGACTGATGACGGGACTAGTTCTAAAGGCGCCTGTAGCTAGTCTTATTCCCGTATGATGGATCGTGTCTAAGAGTTGGAGATGGTTACTTTTTGCGGAGGAATATACTATACTACCATAGTCAATCTTTGATCGAACTAAGCTAGTATAGAGCATTAGCATTGTCTTACGGTCAGCTCCCCAAGAGGTTTTGGCAAGTACTTTCAAGATTCTAAGTCGCTTGTTGCATTCTTCTTGTAGATACTTAATATTTCTTATCCATGATAGTTTTGTATCAAGGACTAAACCTAGAAATTTAACATCATCACTGAATGATAATCTATTTCCATACATGAACAGGTCTGGATGAGAGAAAGCTAGGGCTCCTTTTCCTTGAGAATAATATACATTTAGTCTTCTCAGTTGAGGAGCGAAGCTTGTTATTCTCTGCCCACGATTGGAGTCTGTTCAGAACATTCTGCAGTACTCGTCTCATCCACACTTGGTTGTTGAATTTTATAATGATGGAAAGATCATCTACTAAGGGGAATGCTTTAACCGACTTTGGGATTACATCTACGATGGAATTAATTCCAATAGCAAATAAGCTGCAGCTCAAAACACTTCCCTGGGGAATGACGTTTGCTATTTCCATGCAACTAGAAACTGAATCTCCAACTCTTACTCTAATAAACCTTTTTGACAGAAAGCTCTTAATGAAACCAGTCAATTTTCCTCTAAAGTCCCTTGCATATAGAGTCCTTAAGACGGCGTTCCGGTTGATGATGTCATATGCTTTTTCGATATCGAAAAATATTCCCACTGCTTCCTTCTGCTCAATAAATGAATTTAATATTTCTGATTCTATTTTAATCAATTGGTCTGTTGTTGCTCTATATTTACGGAACCCACGTTGAATGTTAGAAAGAAGATTACATTTTTCAATTAACCACATCAGTCGCTTGTTAACCATTTTTTCTAATAATTTTGAGAGGCAACTAGTGAGGGATATTGGCCTGTAACTTTCAACGCAGTGGTTATTTTTCTTTGGTTTTAGCAGTGGAATGATAATGGACTCCCTCCACTTTCGAGGGTATATTGAAGTTTCCCAAATTTTGTTAAAAATATATAGTAGTATATCTTTTATTCTTGGAGGGAGATTTTTTATCATTAAGTTGTGGATTTCATCCGGTCCTGGTGTGGATGAATTTATTTCGTCAATTGCGCTTTGTAGTTCATATATAGTCGTAGAGTATAGAATTTCTTGAAGGTTCTGCCAAATCTGAATCGTGGCTAGGTATTATTTCTTCATTAATATCCTGGACTGGAGATGATATTGTTGCAAAATGGTTAACGAACGATTCAGAGAGGCTTTGTGGGTCAGTTATTATTTCGACACCATTCTTCAAAATTGGTGTTTCCATGTTATATTTACCAAATATGGAGAACATTTTCTGCCAGACCTTTTTAATAGGAGTGTTTTGGTTTATGGTTTCAACATAGGCGATCCAAGAATTTCTTTTTTTCATTTTAACTAGATTTCTTACAATCGCTTTATATTTTTTATAATTTATGAAGTTTTCATTTGTGTGGTTTTGTTGAAAGATTTTTAAGGCTTTGTTTTTTGATTTTATCACTTCACAATATTCTTCATCAAACCAGGGCGGGCGTGAAATTAGTTTTATACAGCCTATTTTGGGATAGTTTCACTGGCTGATTGAATAATTGATTTAGTGAACTCTTCTACCATTTCATCAATGTTGTCTGGCATATTTTGAAGAGAGTTTTGAATTTTATCTCGAAACTCATTCCAGTTGGCTTTATCTGTAATCCACTTAGGGTGTTTATTTGTAGTAGGTAATTCCATACGGGAAGTTAATCTAATTGGAAAGTGATTGCTTCCATATTGGTTTTGACATACATCCCAATTAAAATGCAAATCTATATTGGGCGAAGAAAAGGTCAAGTCTATGGCGGATTGTGTTCCTGTACGGGCCAAATGTGAGTGATAAGGCCAGTATTCAAAAGTATAGAATCTGTAGAATCAATTATTCTCCTTAAAATATTTCCCCTGGTGTTTGTTATTGCCGGGCTCCAGGAATGATGTGACCCATTCATGTCACCAAGCACGATATAAGGAGCGGGAAGATTATTAACCAGCTGTATTAAGGCGGGTTCATTAATAGGCTCAGTAGGGGGTAAATAAATATTACAGATATGAACATTGAATGATAATTTCACTTGAGTGACTATTGCTTGCAAAGGAGTATGAAAATCTAGTTTTTCTGAGTAGAGATTATTTCTAACTGTGGTCGCAACACCTCCGTGGGCTATTTCTCTGCCCCTGATTTCTTTATCTTTTCTGTAAACCTTGTAGTTTCCAATTGTTAAGTCAAGATGGGGTGTCAATTTGGTTTCCTGGAGACATATAATGGCTGGGTTTGTATCTTTTAAAAGTAGCTTCAACTCTTCAAACTGTGTACGGACCCCATTGCAATTCCAACTCACAACAACCATAATTTTTCAAAAGGTATTTAAAACCTACGACACAACACTCTAATGGACAGTAAATATTTCATAATAATGAGTGGAATTTTACATTCATTGATATTTTTCATACAGAGTTCGATTATTACTTTGAGAATATTATCATTAAGACATATTTTTATTTCATCTATAAATGAAATGATTTTAGCAGATTTCTCTTAAGGGAAAACAGCTATTGAGGTCGTACTCACGACGGGAATTTCGAAAAATTTCTTCAAATGTCCATCGACCCTACCCATGAGATGACGAAAATGATGTCCGTTCAAAATTATATATATATATATATATATATATATATATATATATATATATATATATATATATATATATTTGTCTGTTAACGCTCTAGCGGTCGCAATTTTTGTTTGATCGTTACGAAACTCGATATTTAACCGTTTTATGTAAAAAGACAGATCAAGTTCGTTAATGGCTGAAATCGTACTAGAGGGAGGGGGATTTAGAGGAGGGGATTTTCGAAAATTCGAAATATCTCCGTTATTATGCATCAGATCGAACAATTGTATAGAACCAATCTTATTGGAAATTAAATTTAATATAAATATTGTTATATACACTTATTCTCTATCTTGAATATTAATTGAGATATTTGTATTTTTATGAAGTCTGTGGTCGGGTGTTGTTCGGGTTAGTTCGGCCGTTTTAGTAAGTCTCGGCTCTGACGGAAGCTTCTAACCTAACCTGTCGTTTCTAACCTTACCTAACCTTTGTTACTTTGTAAGATTTATGCAAATACGTTCTGTTCATCCGCCCCCACCCTTCTTTAGTTCTTGGACTACTAAAATTTGAGTTATTAAAATATAAATTATTCTTACAATTCAGAAGCCGTTTCAGTTGGGAGTTTATTAAAATTAAAAGAAAGATTTCTCATTACCGTTTGTATTTACTTATGGTGGTGTTGTGTTACCTGTATGCAGATTTCTCTATTGCTAATCTTCACATAGGAAATCTGGTTAGTTTACGCAGCCCCTGCGTGACGGACTTTTTATAATATAATACAACCAGCAATTCAAGAGTGAGAGACTGCACTATAAAATAATTTGATTTCATGTTTAAGGATTGAATAGTTTGTTGTTTGAGTAATGTGCTTTGTACATATATACGACGTATTTGTATTGTTAGAAAATCCATAGCGAATATTTTATTCTGTATTATTTAATATTAAACTGTTTCCATTTCATTACCAGTTTGGTTTTTACTCAATTTTTTTGTTGGCGGCTTAGGTTTATTACTCTGAGGGGTTTTTGATAGTAGGTTGTGGGACATTTAACAAATCATTGTTTTTATTTCCTATTTGCTTTGAGTTTGTTGGGGGCAAGGGAGAATTTGAAATACTTGGGCAGTGGAGGGGAGGGGTGGAGGGAGGGGTGTGAAAGAAGGGGGGAGGTTAGGGATTTTGGAGGGAGAGTGAGAGGGTGGGGGAGATGATGGCGAGAGGAGGAGGCGTATTTAGGGTGGTGAGGGGTGTGGAAGGAGTTAAAGCATTTAATGCTGAATTAAAATTATTAATCTTATTTTTACTATTAATCCTGATAGAGGAGGTGTTTGCGGCATGGTCCTGGAAATTGAATGCTTCCGTCTGGCGTCCGTCTTCTATTCCCTTCCTATTAGTTTTTGCTACATCTGCGTAAGATATGTTGTTCAAGTTTCCATATCTTTCCTTGAATTGTTTCTTGGCGGCGTTATAAGTAATGTTCTCTCGGAACTGAATGGTTTTTATTTCTTTTTCTTCTAGGAATTTAGGACATTTTTTATCGAATGTGTGATGGTTTTGTTTACAATTCACACAACAAGGTTCTGGAGTTTGGCACGGAGAGCCTGAGTGCTCTGGATTCGAGCAAAATGCACATACTTGCTCCTTGGAACACCTATCTGCAAAATGCCCGAATCCTAAGCACTTTCTGCATCTAATGGGATTGGGAACATGCATTTTAAGTTTCAATTTATTGAACCCAATGTTGATAGTTTCAGGTAGAGTTGGAATTGAAAAGGTTAAAATGTGAAGGTGTGTTTTCCTTTCTGTGCCTGCCTTTTTAGATATTCTTTTTATCTCAATTACATTTTTATCTTTGAGTTCCTCCAAAATTTCCTTTTCTTCAATTCCATCCAAATCAGGGCAGTAAATCACACCCTTACTAATATTTAACTTTTCGTGGGGCCTAACTTTCATGTTAATAGAGTCACTAAAGCTCTTTAGTTTTAAAAGTTTGTCCGATTGTTGTTTCGATTTTGTTTCAACTAGAATAGTTCCATTTCGTAATTTCTGTACATTTTTTGGTTCACCACAAACATTATTAATAATTTTAGCAGATTTCCCTTGAGGGAAATCAGCTATTGAGGTTGTACTCAAGACGTGATTTTCAAAAATTTTCTTCAAATGTCCATCGATCCTACCCAAGAGATGACGAAAATGACGTCCGTTCAAAATTATATATATATATATATATATATATATATATATATATATATATATATATATATATATATTCGTCTGTTACCGCTCTAGCGGTCGCAATTATTGTTTAATCGTTACCAAACTCGATATTTAGTCGTTTTATGTAAAAAGAAAGATCAAGTTCGTTAACGGCTGAAATCGGACCAGAGGGAGGGAGGGTTAAGAGGGGAGGATTTTCGAAAATTCAAAATATCTCCGTTACTATACGTCGGATCGAAATATTGTATAGAATCAATCTTATTGCAAATTAAATGTACTATAATTATTGTTATATGCATTTATTCTTTATCTTGAATATTAACCGAGATATTTGCATTTTTCAGTTTCCAGCCTTCAGCAAACCCCCACTTCTACTCATGCAACATAAACAATACTCTATTATATAATAAACCACATTATTCGAAGTTTAAATACCAAATATGTTATTCAAGAGACCTTTATTGTACGAGTTACATGCAAATATGTCCTTGTGTCACCCCCCTCCCCCGTCTTAAGGTCGTGGATTACTAAAATTTGATTGATTGAGATAACAATTATTCTAACTCATTATTAATTACAGTACTATATATAGTAAATAGTTCTCAATATAATTAATATGTTATATTCTGATATATTTCAGTAATTGTTTTACTGTGAGGCTGGCAGAACTGTTTGATTACATTTCAAACATTTCCTGTCGGCAGGTTATTGAAATCGACTGAAACATTTCTTAGTTCCGTTTGTATCTATTCACGGTGGTGTTGTGTGCAGTATGTAGATTTATCGATTACTAAACTTCACACTGGGAAATCTGCTTAGTTTACGCAGTCCCTGCATGACGGACTATTATATATTAAGAAAGGAGAAACAGTTTTAAGATCACCCTCATCTGCTTTTTCAATAATTAAAAATTTGTTGCTATTTAAATTTTCTTCCATGTTCTCATTTGAACATCTATCAAACATATTGTTCCAACCGAGTTTTGTTTTTTTGCGATTCGGGGATTTTAAATCGGGTGAACTGTTCATAGCTACTTATTTTGATGTTTATTATTAATACCTTCCAATAAAAATAGAACGATAAAGTTAATATCTAATATTAAGAGAACAGTAAGAATAGAGAATAAGAAACAAAATCTAAAGAATATTAAATTAATTTAGTTTAATTGAATTGAATTATAGAGAAAAAACATAAACAAGAAGAAAACAGCTGTTTATAAAAATAAAGAAAAATAGAAGAAACATCAAATTCTACAAGTGAAAGGAAAGGAAAAATAAAAGACGAACAACGAACAAAGAAACGCAGAAAATTATTTTATAAATTAATTATTTGAAGTTTTATCTGGTGGAACAGGATGAGCCCTGTAAGGCTGTTCAACTCCAGCCGTATTGATGAATAAAGTCAAATAAGAAATTAGGGAAACATATTTACAAAAAAAAGGAAACTACTTACAGAAACGCCAATAATGAGGTTACTTAAAGTATAATAAATAAATTCCTTACTTTTTGGAAAACTAAACTAATTCTATTAGGATATTCATATTTATAACGGTATATAATTGTAAGAAAAACATAAAAACTCCAACTTAAATAATTATATCCCGGTAAAAAAACACAAATAAACAGAGAGCACTTTTAGCACGTCTTCACACTATTGCAGCCAAACAGCTGATCCTCTATTTAATTTTAAAAATGTTTACTTCAATCCTTAAAAATTCACAACTTGGCTAGAATAAACATAAGTTACAGTAAAAAACGTATAAGATTTACCGTATTAATAATTATAATTAAAATGAAATGTTTATATATATATATATATATATATATATATATATACGTGTGTGTGTGTGTGTGTGTGTGTGTGTGTAGGTGTGTGTGTGTGTGTGTGTGTAGGTGTGTGTGTGTGTGTCTAAGATAGTTAAATCCTCTTGTTTAATGATTTCAGGTGTTGAACTAATGACACGAATAACTTAAAAAAAAATAATGGACTGAGTCATAAAATCGAACTTAACATAAATTTATGCAGAGATGAAATAAATACTTATTTTTAATCAAATTAAATACTTAAATGGTAATAATACAAAAAACACTACTAATTGGAACTTACATGAACTTGAGTGAAAATCGGATGGAACGATCCAATCTCCTATTCTTTTGTGCTTGAGTGGCTACAAGGCCTAGAAAAAGTTGAGCTTCTTAAAGAACCTAGATGTTACGTTCCCTACCTTACGTCCAACGAATTCAGCCAAAAAAATTTCTGTCACAAGAAGACGAATTGCCCCGTAGTGGCTTATATCCGTGTCGCTGGCCTAAAATATTACTGTCACTTCAATCGAAGAACTGAGATGCCCCCTTAACATATTTTTATCCCTAGGCAGAAATTCTAAGCAGCTATTCTTTTCTGAATGTTGGGGGGGGGTTGAGGAATACGAAGCAGTCTTAAAAGATGAAAAACCTAGTTTGGAGTGACTCCAAGACAGTTTTATATTGGTTTAGCAACAGTAATTTATATTCGTAACTAAATGTTTATATCTCATCGCATGAGAGAAATTTTAGAAAAATTGGATCGCACTGGATTGTTCGAGAATTAATTCCAGTTGATGACGCTACAAAATTAAAACGGAGGATATTATGGGGGGGGTGTCCCAAAAGTCTTAATGATCATGAAAGGCGTGTCGAGGGATAAATATTACAAGTCCGGAATCGGAGAAGGACGTAGAAAAAGCAAATCTGTTGTTAGTAGCTTCCGCTTTCTTCTTTTGAAAAAAAGAACTACCCCTGAAAATGTACAATAACCTGATAAAAATCTCACTCATTGACTAACTATCTGATGACTTACAAAAACCTGATACTTCAAGCCATTTTTGCTTGGCAGTAGTGTGAAAAATTGGTCAAAGACGGATTAGCAACTGTATATGCGGCAAAAAGGTGTGAGCTCAGACCATGCAAATCATTTTTGGAGGTGGTAGCTACAAGTATTCATTTGAACATTAGTGAAGAGAACTAAATGGTTCAGTGAAGGACGAAGGATCTAGTCGTTCTGGTGGTCTTCTTGGGGACGGGGGGGGGGTCATGCTTCTGCCTATTTTTACGATTTGCCAGGCTACATTAATCACTTTATTGAAAACAGACATATTTTTTGTAAAAAACTTAGTGAAAAATATAGTTGTAACGAATTGTTTAAAGAATCTATCTGTGTTTCTTTTTTATTTATTTGATTCAAATGGTTTCTGGTCAAATTCTCAACTATTACTCAAGGTAACGGGAATTTAGCTATTATGCTCAGAAATCTCCAATAGAGCTGATAGATAAGGAATTCTCGGGAGGTATTGTTAGGTATTTCAAAGTTTTGGTCCAGCTTACCGGGTTGTTTGCTGATAAACTGTGTTAAATACCTTTGCCATTATCTGAATAGTAGGGTACTTTACCTCTTACTAATAAAACGATTAAACCGTGATAACTACACTGTGGAGAGTAGTGCAATTTCTTTAACCGTGGAGTTATTTTTAAATAAATTACCTTTTAAATTCATCCACATACAAATAATATAGAGCTCTACAAGAGTTCTCGCAAGAAATATAATTCTCGAACTTCGGATATTCTTTGCTCCGATTATATGAATATTCGCAATGTGCAATAATGCCCATTATAAATGTGTTTTTAATTATCTATTGTTTTAATATTTTTAACTCTGAAAAGCAATTTTATATTTGATTACCATGTAGCATTAATTTTTTTAATACTCCTTTATCATCTATTTATTGGTTTTATTATAGTCGTTTCTTTGTTGTATTCTGAATTTTTGTTCAATATTGCTCAGTGTAGGGTAGTTTTTATTTTCTGATTTGTTGTGCTTTATGTTTTACTGGTTGGGTTTTTTATTCTTATCATAGTAATTATATGTTTTTCTTCTTTTTTAGTTTTAAATGTGCAATATCGCTTTCGTTCCGAAGTCATTAAAATATCGAATATTAAATAGATAAATAAATAATCATATTTCAAAACATATTCGTGGTTGCATTCTACTATCTTAATTTACAAAATGCCAGTAAAAACAAAAAAAAAAGGCTATTCGACTCTGATCTCCTCTGATCTGGAGGGGGAACCTCCGCCCGTGAGATATTTTAAAAAAACCCAATAAAAAAAAAATATTATTCAACTAACTCCAAATGAGAAATTTGAGGAGATATTTATGCGTTTTGCAGTACTTATAAATGCGAAAAGTTATTTTCATTAATGAAAGTTAATAAATCAAAACATCGTACAAGGCTGACTGACGATAATTTGGAAAATTCTTTTTGGCTTTGTATCAGTGGAATTAATCCAAAAATCGATGGATTACCCAAATTCAAACTCATTGATTATACCATGTTGTGCCTATTTTTTTCATTTCATTTTGTTATTTTAATGAATTTTAAATGTCTGATATCTATCGTTAAAAATTATGATCACTACTTTAAAATGCCCTACTTTTAAAAGCGGCCCGCGATCGTATGTACACTAATGTTTGGCCCGAAACATGTCAAAGGTTTCCACACCTGCCATATATAATTGTAATAAGGAGAATGGAGGAGGAGTTTTTTTATCTCACTTATGACATTTCTTCTCGATATGGTGTCCCGAAAAGACTAATCCATTTGTTTTTCTTTCCTCAGCGGATTATAGATTAGATATTTGTTTAGTTTTGAAGCCAATCAGCAGAATTACCTAATCTATAAAAACGAGATATTTAGACATTTTAAAATTTCGGCACAGTAAACTACTTATTATGGTTATTTGTTGATTAAAATGTAATATTGTGAAATTATTTTCTTCAGGGTGCGTAAAAACTAAGCAGATATTGTACAACATAAATACATTTTTTTCACCAGACTTTATTTACTATAAATCAAACATAAAACATCGATTCTACCAAAAAGTAAAAACTCACGATTAAGAGTAGAGAAAAGCCAATATTCTCTAGAACACACTCTCATATGTATACATAAAAATGGTTCCTACTGCCTATTATTGAAAAATGTGATGCTAGTTTGAAGAACTAGAAAAAATTAAAAAATCTTTCCCAACTGAGAGAAAATATTAGTATAGCTTTGATTTCTATCGTTCGATTTGCTGGAAGCAAGGCCTTCATTTTTTTCAGGAATTTTATTCCAAATGTATCTCACACTACTCTTCTGGAATAACAATAACACACAGCCAGCAAATATAAATTCTCACTGGAGCTTCTCTGACCATGACGCAAGAACTTTTGAAATCTGACAAATTTTTCTTTTTTTTTTTTTTACCTTTTCAAGGTTTACACTTGGTTCTCTGTGAGACGAATACCTTTTTTTTTCTCCCAATATTGTTTCGTTTCTAAAAGTATACAAACAATTTGATGTCTACAACATTTAATATTACTGGAAACAGTATCTTGCTACATTTCCAGCCCAGTGAACTGGACTCTAAACTACATTAACTCGAAACTGGCACTGACAAGTTCTTGGGAGATGTAGTTAGTTCTATGCTCTCTCTTATTCAGTTCTATTGGTGAATTTCAGGTAATCTTAAAAATAGGTAATAGTTAATGCTCAACTTATTTTTTAGTATAAAAAAAGAAGAAATAATATTTAATAAACGTATATTTATATATGTATGTATATATGTATATATGTATGTCTCATTTCTCAGGTTAAGTCTAAATCCTTTGATCAATTCCCCGTATGGTCGATAGAAATTCATCCAGCGACAAACTCATTTATAACTGAAGGGTTTTGAAGGTTGTTGCGAGTGGTAGGAAATTTTCTTTGAGCAGAAATTTGTTCATTCCGGTTCTGTATACCGTTGTTGTATAGTTTTGGTTTGTTCCTTAATTAATTATTTCTCAAGTGTACTACACTAATACATAATATGGGCAATGTAGAGAGAGACATAGTCATATATTTTCCTTAATATACCAAAGATGAATGTTGGTAGATCAATCAAAATTTTGATAGATGATGTATCATATTGACTTAAAACTGAATATTATATTAAATGTTAAAACTAAGCGATGATGGATAATACACCCTGTCCAAACATAATAAAAATTGAAATATGGAATATATATCACTGAATATGAAGAGATTTGAATTTGAGATTAGAATAACTTCTATTACTTGCGCTGTAAACGAATAAGAGCTATATTGAAATATGAGATGCGACTAAAATAACTGTTATTTGATATTTAACAATGATAAAATAAAATAAACTAAATATTATGAAGTTGAATCTTTTTTTTTTTGGTAGGTTTGAACTGGAAAAATCGATAGAAATAAAGTGCAAACAATAAAAGAAGACAATAAACGAGGGGGTTCAGGTACATTAGAGTAGATAGGTGGTGACCTAAGAACATGGGTTGGGCCTGGAGAAATTTAGGCGTTCGCCAATATGTATAGGTCACGCTGTCATACAAAAAAAAGACCAAGCTACCGTGAACAGTCTAAGCGAAATTATATGACTTCTTAGAACCGAGATCATCTTCAGGAAGCAAGTATAGTATCGCCATGAGATACGAAGTCCACACGCGAACATTCAAGATGCAAACGCCGCCTTAGTCTGCTGGGGTCCGAGGTGCTGTAAAAGCAGAGAATTCACAGACCCAAATATTAGACGAACAGAAAAAATTATCTGTATAATTATATTCGTTTTCAATTATTAACTATTTATATATAATGTATTTAAAATGTCAACTCGAATGGTGATTAATTATTTAAATAACTGAAAGTAGTATAAAATACAGTCTTCTTTTTTATTATTAATTCTAATTGTGTTATTCAAGTAAAATTATATGTTTTATTGGAGGTAGACAGTAAATGAACTCAAATAACTATGTGAGATTCTGAATAATAATTTACTAAATGGAATAGATAATCTTTATAGCCAATAAGATTTAAGGCATTGTAAAATATAGATGAGCAATAAATTAAAATAATAATAATAAATTATTTTATTTATTTATTTAAATGAGTTCCGCAGGTGTGCTGAAGAAAGCAAACAGCAAAAAAAAATAAGTACGAAATTCTATATGAATTTAAAGGTATTATGTATGGAAACATAAGAGTAATGAAAATAATATAAATGAAAACATAAGTATAAAGGGGAGAAAAAAATACAAAAATAAATAACTAAAATTAAGGTGTATACACCCTCCTAATGTAGAAGAGAAGTGAAGAGTACTGTGTAGAAATTGTAGGATGTATTGTGTTGTATATATTAATATTTTAGATGTTTAATGATTGAGTCTATGTAATTACTATTATCTGTCATAAGTTCATGTAAGTCTTGTGGAATGTTCTAAATAGTCTCTTCGTCGACAGTCAGTCAATATGTGATGTACAGGCAGTGATGTTTCGTTGCAATGTCTACAAGTTGGTGTTTGTCATTAAGTGTCCATGAGTCAAGAAGGAATGACCAATGTGTACCTGGTCAGCACAACTTGCTATCTTCGTGTGCTCCTCTTGCTTGATGGCCATTACTTAACTGTTTGTTTTATTGTTCTTAATGTTAGTTTTTGTCGTGTGTATTATGCTAAGATTGCTGCCGCTACCTTTCTAGTGCCTTAGTGCATTCGGCTGAATCTTTTGCTAATCTTCAATGTCTGTACTTTCGTTAATGCTTGTATGTCCGGGTAATCATAAAAGAGTAATGTGTGTTTTACTAGAGTTTAGTAAATGTAGTGAGCATAATGAATGAGTGCATAGCACTATTTCATTTTGGTAGCTTTGGATTCTTGACAAGGCTAATAGGATAATAAATTAAAAATCTGAGTTAGAGTATTTCTGAATACAAATCTTTAATTAGACCAACAGTCCTTAAATATTTTAAGACGTCATCTATAAATGGGCACCCTTCGACTAGTAATGCGTTTAGATTTGTAGGTTGTAAAAGTGATATTATTAAGACAGTCTGAAAAAATATGTTTAACAGAGTCGTATCGCATTTTTTATTACACACTTTGAGTAAGTTTAGTGTGTCCAATTCTTAGCCTTTTGAGTACAATTTCTTCCCGTCATGTCTGCTTCTTGATCGCCAATTAAAAGCTTTTGACTTTATTTACCTAAGTTTATTATCCATTAGGAAGCATTCCGTTTGCCACTTATTTATTGTTAGTTTTTTAATATTATTCAATGCGTCTTGAAATGTAATCATCATTTTTCTCATAAAAATTTTGTTCTGCAAATATTTTTGCTTCTCTGTCATTAAATTCTTGTGAAAACACTTTTGCTTCTTTACAAAAGGGATATTTTCATCAAATGTAATTTAGGTATAGTGAAAGTGAAAGTCCTAAATTAAATGCTTTTTTTTTAACTTCTATACGAAAATCATTAATAACGTTTAGTGAACCAGCATTAAAACAGAGCTGTAACGAGAAGGAGGCTGCATTTTACAGAAATCGTACTCTGAAAGTACCGAATATCCCACATAACGGAGAGTAGGTTACAAAAATGCCGATCCTTCGGGAGGAGGGAGTTCCTCGAACCGCTCAAAATAAATGGTAACAATAGTAGTAAGAAATAACCATTGTTTACCAGAATTCATTTTACTATATTAATTTTAAGGGAGTATTAAAAAGTCCCTAAGCAACTAAACTTGTAAAAGTAAACAATTACCTTTCACTAGTAACGTTGCTGAAACTCATACATTATTTAAAACTTGTTGATCGTCTACGATTACCATCGTCGGATAAGGAAATTACGAATTTTTTACCTCAAGAGGTAAAATAAATAATAATAGGTTATTTTTAAATTTTCGAAATATTACCTTCGTCTTGAAATAAATGATGATTTTCACTTTAATTCAGCAACTCCTGTGTTACGTAAAAAAAAGAAACTCCTTATCCATTTAAGGATATATCTATTTTATTAGTAAGGCGAGTGTTGCACTGACACGAATTATCTTTAATAACAGTATATCTTATAAATAAATACTACACAAATCAATAGCAGACGTTTAATTGTTATTTTGGGAAAAATAACTACTGAATCTTCTCAATCTTCTATAAATGTCTGAATGGAGTAGTCTACAAAAGCTATGAAGATGAGTAATAAATGATTCATTAAAAGTCATGGCATTTCCTACATCTGCATAATGTTTAGGAAGTATATTCTTTTGATGTTGAGTGAGGAGGCGAATAACGTATGTGGGACACTAATTCACTATCAAGGGTCTTGTATAAAGCTAATGTGTCATTTTTTTACCGCTTGCTGGGTGCGTTTCTAATTCAAAATCTCGTAAAAGAATAATGAATACTACATTTAAAATTAAATGACTGTTGAAATAAACCGCACTAATCATAAATATATTATTGAATGTCTTTTCGGGTTGAGTCCTCTAGACCAATTTTATGTATTATTTGTGCTCTTGAAAGATATCATTCAAATTACCTGCATTGAGCTATTTAACTGATTATATCATGAATTGCTACAGCCAATTATTTAAAATCTGATTAATTGAGATGGCTTACTAAGTATTATCGTTTTCTTTAATTATTGAATGAAAATATCTCAAATCTCAACCTAATTCTCTTCCATTTCTTTGCTATTAAGTAGTTTTAGAATCATCTAAAGTGTTCTCTATCTTTATTTTGCGATCGATATAATTAGCTGTCCACTTACTTTTCGTATGCCACCCTAAGCATACAAAGTGGTGGTCGCTATTATCAACTATTATATCCAGAATAGAAATATCTCATGAATGATTATTCCTAGGAAATTGAAATTGACTGTAATAATTATTTAATATGTTTTTTTTTTATTCGGTACGCACGACTTAGCAATGGCCATTGGTCCTGTTTATAATTCAAAAAAAAAATAGTATTTTTCTGTAATCGTTGAATAATGGTAACATTACTAAACTGAAATGAGTGAAGAAAGTGAGACATTTTGCAATAGAGTGAAGAAAGTGAATTGCCTTCTTAATTAGTAATAAGTATAAATTAAAAAATAATTTGAAGTTGGAAATTAAATGCTTTTAAATGTTTCTTAACATTGTAAGAATTTATTTTAACAAAATAAATTGAAATGTAAATGAATTATTGGTGGAAATAATCAATATATTTTAAAATTTAAATATAATAATAATTACCTTCCTTGTTTATAACCTGCACTTGTTTATAACTGCACTACTTCACAAGCATCACTAGTTGTTTTATAACTATGCTTATAACCTTTCACAACCATGCTTATAACCTACCAACAACATACCATAATCTTCACAACATCCTAATTTTGTCCATATTCTGGTTAGATCTGATCATGTATTACACGATTACAGAAAAAAATTAATATTACACTCGTGACGAATGTAGAATTTACAACTCTTGTGAAATTACCACACTCGCTTCGCTCGTGTGGGTAAGCGTTTCACTCGAGTTGTAAAATGATCAACTTTCGTCACTTGTATAATAAATAACTATTCTTGTAGAGTACATTCAACATTCGTTAATGGAATATTCATTTGTTTTATTTATATCATAAGCTTGTTTAATAAATAGCGTTTACATGTTTCGGTTTTCATCTATTAACGTCAACTTCGTGCAACAAAGGCTAATTAGGACGGGTTATCTACAGGTTACTACCCTTTTCTAGCCAGGGTGGCGTTAAGGATTTTATTTAATGAATTCCATCACTAAATAATTTCCTTTGTCCAGGCGGAAATCGAACTTTCCACTCTAGGTTCGTTTAAAAGTAGTGTATTTTAAAGTAGTGTTCATAATTTTTAACTATAGAAATCAGACATGAAACTATATGACTATGTAATTATAATACAATGTATTAAAATATCAAAATGAAATGAAAAAAAAAGGTTCAACATTATAATTAAATCGTAAAATTTATAATTATTACAAACAACGAAAGTTAAATAGCAACACTGAAATCAATGAGACACTTGAGCTTAAATTTGGGAAACTAATCAATCGATGTTTGGATTAATTTTACTGATACAAAGACGAAAAGAATTTTCCAAATTATCGTCAGCCAGCTCTGTACGATGTACTGATTTATTAACTTTCATCATTGAAAACAATTGTTCGCATTTACTGCCAAAAGCACCGATCTGTCTTAATCTTCCTCATTTGGAGTTAGTTGAATAATATGTTTGTTTAATTGGGTTTTTAAAATGTCTCGTTGGCCGGACCAAACCTTAACATGGGCCGGTGGTTCCCAACATATGATCAAGGGTCTAACAAGTTACCTGCTATCACCCAAGTTTCATGTTCCATTGATATCATGAAAGAAGAATTTCTGAAATGAATCCTAATTGATAAAATATGTGAGGGAGCAGATAATATCTATCCTGTAACTCAACTTCTGTCTGTCATCCCTTAAACCAGGAGTCTCCAAACTTTCCAGCCTTAGGGCCATACTGATTACTCCAATTAGTTCCGAGGGCCAAAACCATACTATCATTGTTGCCGGTGGTTAAAAGTGTAATAGTCCACTGATGAAAAAAAAAGTCCGAAAAAGTACGCAACGTTTTAAAAAGGCTGCAAATCGGACTAAAGTCCGCAAAACGGACTTTTCTGTTTTTTGGTACTACTTATTTGTGTGAGAAGACCTTCTCCAAACTGAAGTACACAAAAAATGTTTACAGATCTAAATTAACTGATGAGCATCTTAAATATCTTTTAATAATTGGTACAAGTAAAATTAGTCCACAACTACAAACTATTGTCAGTGGAAAACCTCAATTACATAAATCTCATTAGTATTTCATAGGTCATTATGCTTGTTATAAGTTATGTTTTTATTTAAAATGTATAAAATGTTAGTTGGATTCATTTCAATAATTTGTTAGTTATTATATACTGAAGTTAAATTTTCTGCATATTATACATGTCTTTACTCATTACAATTCTGTGTTTCTTTATCCAACTTATCACAAAAACAATAACAATAAGCCTACAACAATGTTGTGAGTAGTTAGCCCATGGCCTTATCAATGTAGATGTCATATTAATAATTATTCAGCATAAAATTATAATACTTCAGTAAACTAAATTTAATTTGCAATAAAAAAATATGTTCTCTAAAAGGAGTTTTCAAGTATGCTAGCTCTCCGCGGGCCGGACAAAATCTGTCCGCGGGCCGGATGTGGCCCTCGGGCCGTAGTTTGGAGACCCCTGCCTTAAACCAATGACCGTGAATTGAGGTTGCTAGTGTATGTTTTGAAGCTATGATAAGGGTGCCTCAAGGAATTAGTTTAAGCGCATTAATCTAATCAAAATGTCATATAATATGAATGGGCTCAGGTTGGTCATGTGAGTAAAAGCGTAGCCTTTGATCTCACATGGTAAACCTAGAGTGGCGAATTCGATTCCCGCCTGGACAAAGGAATTTATTTAGTGACGGAATTCATTAAATAAAATCCTCAGTGCCGCCCTGGCTAGAAAATGGTGGTAACCTCTAGATAACCCGTCCCAATTAGCCTTAGTTGCAAAAAGTGGATGTTAATAAATAATATAATATGAATAAAAATCTTTACTTTGTATTCTTCAGAACCTTTACGATATATTCGTAAGAGAGAAATATATGATGATGGCATGCCTTGAAGAGACTGATCTAACTGAACAATAGGTTTATATAGAAATCAAATGAACATAAATAATGTAGTAAGTAGGACATAATTTGCTTCAAATTTATTACCAAATATAATATAGGTCTTCGAAGATCAACGTTTCAAACCACGATTTTATTAATGTCGAATAACTGGGATTCCAAGATTTGGACATGCTAAAAAAATAATAATAATTCTAAGTATCTGGTGATAGCAACAACTATTCCCTCTTTTAAGAATTTTTCTCATTCAACTAATAAATAGGAATATTAGTATTTTGTTATAAAATACACGCTCAAACTTAGTTAAAAGTTAATATATATAATTTATAATTAACGAATGGAATAAAAGTTATTCATATAAAATTAATTTATGAATATTATATTTGACGTTGTTGTTACTTAATATATGATGATTATATTCAATAACAGATCACTTGGTCTTCATAAATCCTCCCTAAGATTCTATCCAATAGGCTACAAAACAACTTATGTCAGCCAGTAGATAGACAATAAAATAAATTTATTTTCCTATTGTGAAAAATATAATAGGAGACGTTTACATCGAGAACTAATTGTATATAAACAAATTTAAGTGTACATCAATTAATTTATACCTAGTATACACATAATACGGAGAATTATAAATATTGCAAAGGTAGAAATTCTACAGTTAATTATAATATTAATTTCCTGAATCTTTAGAACACTTTAAATTTTAAATATTTAGTTTAAATTTCTTTTGACATGGTTAGATTAATTATTACTTTTTATTTTTGCATGTCCAAACCTTGGAATCCAACTAGTATGCAAAAATAAAATCATCGTTTGTAGGGTTAGTCTTCGTTGACCTACATTATATGTGGTTATAAAAATCAAGCAATCATGTATATGTAATACTTCAATATTTCATACACTTATTATTTCTATATATGCCTATTGTTTATTTTGAAGCTGTTATAATAAAACAACTTATTCAGAAGAGAGAAGGCAGTGTGACGATAACGACCCGCAGTTTCCAAGGTGCGGGCAAAGGGTCCATCCTGATAACAGTTATAATATGTATGCTTATATATTGTTTGTTTTATATATAAAATGAACAAAATGATCTGCCTCATTTCTTGTGGTACCTTATAAGGTCAGACTTCGAAATTGCATTGAACTTCATTTTTTTTAATTGTCCGTAAAAAAATGATTGACATATGTAGTTTTCCTGCGTTAAATCTTTACTTTTAACTACCAATTTCACCACATTCATGGCAATTTCAGGACTTTAAAAAAGAAAAAAGAGACTAATAATTACTGTGTAGATTGGTGGGGCTATGTTAGATTCCTTATTACCTGTGTTCTAACAATATTCTTATAGTTTTTCGTTTCGTAACCTTTTCTTTTTGCAAAGATTTTAAGATGCTACTGAAGTTGTGAAACTGGATGTTAAAAATGAAGATTAAATGAAACTACATCTTTTTATCTTGAAAAGCTGAATCCTCACTTAACATTATACAGGTCACGTTTTTGGTAAATGAGCAGCTTAATTTTAACTTTATTTTAAAATTAAAAGTTAAATATTTTGCATATGAGCTATATTTGATTAATGCTGTGAGTGCCATTGTAGATATATCCGTTCAACACATAGTCTAGTGGAGTGTTTTAGTTGTACCTCGTGATCCGAACAGGAGATTCCACTGGCCAGTCTTTGATCTGTTATTTTTCTTGAAAATATCCGAGGCAAGGTAGAAACCTTTTTCTAAATTAACTTTCTCTTCTTGGTCCATCTTTGCTTCAAAAAGGACAGTCGAGTCTAGGGTTATAACATTGTTCTTTTTACTTTGGATGACTACTATGTCCGCTCTTCTAGTAGATCCATCTGAGGAACTAGAGCTCCCTTCTTCATATATATATATATATATATATATATATATATATATATATAGACAACACATTTTCTAAAATCATTGTCTGTAATATAAAATAGACACTAAATCCTGGCACCTATTCCAAATTTCCTTGATGGGAACGAAACTAAATTGATGCAGGAACAAAGAGTTTGATTCCATTTCACAGAACTCCAGAAAAACTGAGTGCGTGTGACACTTTAATCAAAACTGACTTTAGTGTTTCCATCTCCCATGTTGAATAATATACGTGCTACCAGAAACGTCCAGATTAAGGGCCTTGTATTTTTCCGATAGAAAGCCATCTCGCTCCACAACTCTGAGAAAGACCACATTGTTACGATTCATTAATGGTTTAATAAAAAAAAGTGTCTAAAAATGAGGCTCATTGAAATATATATTTATATGTATGTATGTAAAATATTTTATCAATTTAAGTTGATTTTCACCAATCTAGATAAGTATTTAAACGTTTTTTTGAAACTGAAAATCAAATTTCTTAATAGTGTATTCGGATTTAATTTATTCGGGTGTTTAAGAGTCGGAATGAAAAATCTTGTTATCATTATTTTTTAGAAAGCCTTATTCTGATACATTCCTTCCTCCTCCCCCTTAAATTTACTCTTTTCAGTTTATTTGATGAAATTGTATAGTTTTAATAAATATATATTTTATTATATATACTTTTGGCAGGGAGGAACCCAAATTAATGTCACTCTGGAAGAACTGATTATATTAACTGTCAAGCATTTATATCGACTGGTAATAGCTGAAAATATCAGGGGCATAGATAAAGATACCTAATAATTCCGTCGCGACTAATAGCGATAAAACAATGTAAATCGTATATTTAAGTACCTAGTGTTAAATAAAAATTTCTTAAAATGAATTCTTCTTCCACAGAGTAAGTCCACTTTTAGTATTAAAATGAGTTACCAAATTTAGAGCAAACATTGAAGTTCAAAGAAATTGAAAATTTCCACTTTTCTAACAAAGCGCCAGGACATTACAAGAATCAGTCGAATATGTAATGATAACATATTTATTTTACCTTTATAGAAGCCTAAATTTTTAATAAAGTAAATTCATTTTGTGAGGTAATAGAATAATCAATGAACCAAAACAATTTACTGGGGCTTCTTAAAAATTTGATGACGTTACTTTGAAAACAGACTACGAAAAATCGATGTTCGGGCCTACACACAAAATGCTGAGTTCTTACATAAACAAATAAATATAGAAGGCATCATCATTCCAGTAATGATGTAAAATATAGTCTCTCTTAAGCTGTTTTAATTGTTTGAGCACAAACACGTCTCATAAGCCTTTGATAAAAGACCAATTTGCGAAAACTGTTCGTAAGAGAAGCAGCCCTTCCCAAGCAGAGTTAAGTGCAGTGCCTGTGAGTAAGGATGCTTACGAATGCCTTACGTACTTACGAGAAGCCACAATCTATTGTTCAATACCATGTCCACTGATAGATTTTTCTTCTGTGAAGGTAATTGCAGATTCAATTATACAAAGGCAAGCTGTCCATACGCCATCAAGCATCCAACACAGTCTAGTATATTTAACACTATTAGATTCTGTGTTCAAACCAAAACAAAATTATAGAACATGAGTTGTTAACTTCAAGAGTTTTTAAAACCATTTCTGTGACTATTTCTTAATATTCTGAGTAGCAATGTAAGCATTCTCCAACTCTGATAGTTGCCTCCAAAACCTCAAAGTATGAATTGTTTGCCTCCAAAAATAATAGATTCTCATAGAACATAGCTACAAACCATCAGTGCAAACTCAAACAGAAAAATTATAGTTTCAATTAGAGGACCCGAATACAACGAAGTAACTCAAGAAGAGGTTAAAAACTGTATAATATTTATCCATCTATGCAACCTATTCATTAAAAAAAAGAACAAGATAAAAATTCAAATACATAACCCTGGGAGCTGTTTAAGTTAAACTTTTCACTGGAGTATGTATAAAAACACTACTAATTCAAGGCCAAATTATAAACTTAACGAATTTATACTTACCAATGAAAACCGATCAGTATAAAATAAATAAATAATATACCTACTCAATCATAGTTATTCAGTATAAAAGTGATTAGAAAACAAATTAAATTTCTTACTCTTAAGTAGTGCGACTCTCGAAATTGAAAAAAATTAAACATACCTACCTATAAAGTTAAAAAATCTTCAAACATCAAAGAGCATAAATCAACGGAGTTACATGATTTTATCGCACCTCCCTACCAATATAATAAATAATTTTGGAATTATTCAGTTCCGATCACTAAAGGTAGACTAATAGAAAATGTGCTTTACTATTATGGATGAGTTCCCCTGAACAACCACACACCTACGTCCGATTACTAGTTCCTGTTCTAATAAATGATATCACAACATGCAACCTTTTTAAAAGATTCATAGGGAGAGTTTGCACAGTTATGTTAAAATGAACAGTTACAATTTCCTTATCTTCATTAGAAACTCACTACTTATAACCTCAACTGAACAAATGAGATTGGAATCCGTTGAAAGAATTCTTATTAGATTGAGTACAATCACTAAACTTGGAATTTTTGGAAGGATTCAATGGATTAAAGATAGCAGCTGCGGGCATTTATACTCTAAAAAGAAAATTACCTTAAATACTCCTCCCTCCTGTGCTGTGGTGGACAGAACAATGTTAATGTGCAAAGAAGGATAAGCACTTTTCACTAAATAAATTTCAACGATATCCAAGTATAGTTCAAATCCAATTGAGAAAGATGGTGCCTTCTTCCTAGGTAACAAATCTGATATAATCAATTTTTGTTATCGTTTTCTGTATTTCTTCCCTAATAGTAACCATTTTTTTTTAATGTGAATTCCTTTTGATCGTAAATTTTATTAAGGAAATCACGTGGAAAATTATTTCCCTTATTGATACGTAAATTTTACGTGTGCAACTGGTAATTGGTAAAATTATTCAAAATTTGTTAATGTTTGTGACTATTTTTTTATTTTATTAAAACATACACTTATCTTTAACTTATATCTACGTTAATATCTAATAATGTGCACGACATTCCTTTCAGGCTTGTTCGAAACACGTTCCGGAGGTTGTGTGCTCCATTCTAGCCCACTCTGTGTTGCAATTATTTCCGGAGGCTCAACCTCCTCATCACTTGGAGAATACTCCGGATCATCATCGCTCTCCTATCCATAACCATCTATTTCATAATTGCCATTTTCCCCATCTGAGTCATCGGAGAATTCTTTCAACAAATTTCTGATTTCTTCATCCAATGAATATTTTTTCTCCATTTTTCCGAAACTATAAACAGATTATTTATATTCTTTTTATACATCTTTGACTTTTTTATATTCAAAAAGTTAAAAACATTAAGAGAAAATAAATTGTAATATAAAAAATAAAAACCCACTTTCAATTAAGTTAATCTATATAATACTTTGTAGAGGACAAAAGGGTTTGTAAAGTTTAATAATATCTTTCTTCTTTAAATAATTCTGGATGTTTTATCGTCTTTATTTACGCTACTTTTACTAGCCACTGTCAAATTTCTGAAACGTTACGCCTTTTGAAACCGATTTTTTGTAACTATTATTGGTATAGTTAATTGCGATTTTAGCGAATTTTATTTGTTCTTCGTTTGCAATGTTCCGTGTATAACTATCGTAAATGTTCTAAAAAGTTTCCTGAAAGTAATTTATTGATGAAGCCATTTCTCTAAAAGCACTTTAACGCAATCCTGAATAAAGATTGAACGAAAACCCTGTTTTATTCATTATGATATCGTACTCTCTTTATCTAACAGCATTATAAATATAAAATATCGTTTTTAATCTACCCTCTTTACTTTTACCTTACAAAATATTCAGATTAAACTAGTACTTGAATACTAAACTGTTCACCACTTCTTGAGAACTGGATTTCATGAATGAAGAAAGTGGAGAGCTTCGAGTGATTAATGACAGAGCTATCAATTTATCTTACTCACCTTTAGATCTTTTTTTCCACTAATCAACACTTTTTCAATACTTTCTTCTGATATTCCTCTTTTACAAAATACTGGTATCTTGTACTCAGTTTTAAAGTAATTTCTCGATTCTAGAGCCTGTTAGAGTCTAGTTAATACTCCTCTGAATATTTGGAAGATATTGTTTATACTTCGGGATATTTTGCAGGAGGTTGCCTTTATATTTAAAAGATGTTTAAACCTCACTCCCCAGCCAGTTTAATGCAATAAGAAATCCTTGAGCTTTAATAAAGTCTTCATTATCTCTAAGAGGCTTCAGTCATTAGTACTAAGGGGAAAATTTATAATGAAACTTGTTAGGGTATATTATTTGATATACCCTTGTTTCATTATTTAATTGAAATATAGTCAAACTTCTGGAAATCGATTTATATAGAAAAAATTGCAATAATAAATATAATATGAACTGATTTCAGTTAAGAAATATCTGAAATTATTTGTGTTAGTCATTGTTAGTGGGTTCATACAATAATGGCTTCCCGTAGAACTGTACAAACTAAAAGATATTATACGGTTCATAAGCTCTTCATTACATGACACCAATGCCCTCTTCATTCAATCATTCACGTGTTAAACCCGAAGAACACGAAAAAAAACTATCAATATTCAAGAATATATTTTATACTATCTATTACTCTTCAATGCCGGGATGAAGTATGAATATTCAATAAAAGTGAGCACTTATTAATCACTTCATTTCAATGCTATATTAAATATGCTTTTCCTTATAGTCATTGTCATTTTTTATAATACTTTGTTGGGAATGCATTGCTGAGTTAGAACTTCATTTGGCTCCAGCAGTGTCTTATGATTTTTCACAATATGTTCCCGGCTGTCCTACGGCTTTCATCAGGTGGTTACGATGTTGACGTGGCTGTTAGCAGCCTTGTTTCAAATTAACAGTCAATTCTTTTCACAGGATCCAATAAATATAGCTTCCCATCAATATGTAATGATTTCATCATCTCAGCGTTATTAGAAAAACAACGATAAAATCCTGTTAAGGGCTTCTTTTTTAATACCAGGTAAGTATGAGGTGGTGGCCGGAAGTTGAAACTTATAATAAAAAACGTTCAAAACTGAAAAGTGTATGAAGCGAGCATTGCTAATATTCATAACACTTACGAAAAATTCAATTTCATTAAACCACGCCCATGGAAAACCAATTGATTATATTAAGCCATTGGAAATCTGTAGCGCGGATTTTAAAACTCATTAATTTAAACAGTTCCTTCTTACTAAAATTTTATTTTAAAGAAACAGTATGTTTTACATTTATTTGAATAAACTAATATATTGACGAAGAAATATATGTTTCGCAACTGAAGTAAACTTCAAGTATTATACATAAATAAACGAGGATGTACCTTTAGAAATAAATATTTAACACATTCATAATAAATAACTAGATAATGCACTAATAACATTTTATCCCTCTGTGGATTAGTTAAATGCATTATTTCTGTAGGGGAGAGTTTGGCGGAGAGAAGAGCTGAGTGGTAAATTGTGTCGGAGATCTATCCTTGGTGACTTGGGAAGCCGATAGTGGGCAAAAAGGAGACTACCCTTCAGGGAATAGAGGTGGGAAAAACACCAACTTTGTGGCTCTCTTCTTTGTTGCTACAACACAATTGTCGCAAGTGCTTCTAGAATACTCAACTTCTTACTTTATATGCACATCTCGATGACTATTTAATCATTTTATTCCACCAAATTTGAATATATAACAGCCTTTATTTTCATTACTTTTGAAAATGAAATCAGCTACTGAATCTGGCAGTTTTGGGTGATGGTATGAAATAAGAAAAAAAACCGATTTATTTCCTTTGTGTTTCACATATATATTAATCAGTAATAACGAAGAAATATTTTAAATTACCGTTATTGCTAAATATTATTTCATCTAAGAAATTGTTTATATGAACAACTTCTTTCTGCACACCTCCACAATTTAGAAATCAATCATTCAAGCAGAACCTGCGTATTGTAATGAATAATTTTAGTTTACCGTAAAGACAATACTGAAAGCTAAGAATTGAATCTGAGTTAGTTCATTATCAGAAATTTTAAATACCATTTCCTTATTATCTTCTCCTTAAATGAATATTGTTTAAGGAGTCGCAAACCATTCCTAGTTTCATTAAATTGTTTGAAATTAAATGTTTGGGCCTTCAATCTATCGTTTAGAACGAAATGGTGAATAATATAATTAATATTGAATTTAGCTGTTTTCGTAAATTCTCAGAAAAGGGCCCAGCCCCGTCGTATATAGAAATATTAACATAGAGGTAGACTATTTTAGGTGTTACTTTCCATCATGATTTCAGTAGCAATATAGGCTCTGAAGACAGTCTATTATTATATTTTGGAATGTAAATTCTCCAACTTTTCTTATTTTAAAACATGTATTCATCCATCTGCCCATTAACAAGTGGAATCTCTTTGAGCAATAATATTAATTAAGCAACTAATATATATTTCATTTTCATTTTTTGCTGGTGGTGAGGTTGATGGATCAGGTTATTCAGAAACACTTTTTTGGCTCCTCACAATTTATTTTTACAAACGCGTAGCGCTTTCGGGAATTGCATTCCCACCATCAGAGCTACAAACAATAAATGACCATAATTAAGCAGTCTAAAACTATAAAATTTACAACAATAACATGTATCTATATAACAGTAAATTTATAATTAAAATATAACATATTAATAATGGCTCTTTCGCTAGGCTACTGTCTGTTCTAAGGTAAGTTTTATAATCAGAGAGGTCTTGCTTTGGGAAATACAATCAGCCCCATAGCAGCCGATTTATGAATTGGTTCGAACGCTGTTTCATAATGTCGGACAGAAACCCCTTTAAAAACAAAATTAAATTCTGGACAAGCTACGTGGATGCCACGTTGTGTATTTTTGAGGGTTTAAAAGAGGATTTGCGAGGGACGCAGAACTACTTAAATGAGCAACATCAAAACATAAAATTTACTCTGAACTAAGTGTTAAATAAAACGGTTAAATATCAAGTATAGTATCGATCAAATTTTCGTGACACGACCGAAAAACCTTAATTTTTGACGTCAGTGCACAACGAATTTGCATGTATCTCGCAAAATAAAAGTCCCAAGGAAACAATATTTGGGATTTAAGCTTAGAATAAAGAGGTTCATGTTATAATAGCTTCTTTTTAAGAGGTCATGTGTAATAGTGAGTGTTTTACTGAAGGCAAAAAACTAAATATTCCAAATATCTCGGTTAATATTAATCTTAGATAATAACTCCATATTTATTCTTAATAATATTAGCTAACACGTGTGTTTATGAACACAGGCACACACACGCGCGTGCACACACAATTTATATATACATGTCCATTAATGACTAAATATTCTTTTCAATTCAAAATAACCGTCCCAAATATTATTTTAAAGCATTGGTGGTATTTATTGCCGTAAGTATTATTTTGCTTTTTTTTTTCCATATTGTATTAAAACTGCGAATTCATATAAATGGGTGTTATTTGTAAATGCACAATTTACGTCATTAATTAGGGATTTTTGTTATTGAAATTATTTCTCAATTGAGGCAATAAAGCAATTACTCGAGGACTCTTAACAGAAGTGAAGATATTAGGAATGCCTGGAAGGCCTTTACGTTAGAAGGGGTAGCTAATTGTGTGACATTTACTCGATTAGCATTGACATCAAACTCCGTTACGCCATGGATATGGACCTCCACTCAAGCCTAAAATAGAACTAGTGCCTTTATGTCAATTTAGGGAGGAATTCGAAACAAATTCACAAAGTTCTTAAATGAATCTTTTCTCTCAACAAGTTTTCCCATTTATCTTTGACTGGAATTATGTTAAATAATGTAATAGTACTCTCGTCTATCTTTTCGAGAGGAAGTTGATTGAAGTGGATATCTTTTTGTGCACTAATTATTACTTAGTGACTAAGCCACTTAGTAAAACCCTTTTCTCCACCCGGGCTTGAAAAAGGCGATAACATGTTGATAAACCGCCCCCATTTGCCACTGTACCATTAAGTTCACGTTAATTAATAATAAATTTCTTTTGGCTTCCTCTATATTTTTAAACATTACGAAAACATCTAAACATACTTAACTAGTCTATGGGGAATATCAACACAAAAAATAAAACTTCAAATGATTATTTAAATCATTTTTAATTCTCAAGTAGATTCGCCTCATCAGGAGACATTCTAATAAACAAAGGAACTAAAACTAATGGTTATATCTTTCTCTATTACCTTCCACTAGCCAGTTGGAGAACGGCTTCCAAAGTATGGCGAGTTAAGTCAGCTGATTTATATCGATACATCACGACATAAAAATATATGAATTATCCCTTATGAAGTTTATTCTAAATCGTGAATAAGAAATTTTTATTTATATTCTTTTTCTATTATGCTTACATTTTCAAAATCAAATTTATGGTTGTATTTTATTGCGTGGTCGGCTAGGGAAGTTTTATTATCTTTATGATCAACGTTTATCAAGTCTTGTCTGATTCTTCTTTTGAGTATTTGTGATGATTCCCCTATATAACTTGTATTACAATCCACACAGTTTATTTTGAATACATTATATTTGGTGTACATTGATATTAATTTATTTTTTATTTGGTCTCAATATATATGTTTTACTCTGTTTGGATATTTCCAAGCTATTTGTCCAATATCATAATATATCAATGAAATATTCCATACTACTGTGGGGCTGTAATTCAATGTACAGTACATTTTTGTGTTGACCTTCCGTCATAGGCTAGTTAAGTAAAGTTAAATAGGTCATCTTTTCACTTGTTACGTAGTTTATTGGGATATTCGAGAATAAACACAAGATACTTAAGACTGAACTATTATACCTCCTCTAATTATTTAATGGTTGAATGACTGAGAGAAAGAGGGAAGGAGAGATGTGAATGTGTGTGTGTGTGTGTGTGTGTGTGTGTGTGTGTGTGTGTGAGAGAGAGAGAGAGGAGAATTGGAATTTCCGCCTCAACAGAGCAGCGGCATTCCAAATTGCGGGGCGCACAAAAATTTAACGAATAGTTTGCTATAACAATGATTTTATTAATGCACATAGCTCATCATCGCTGCTTAGAAAGCACCAAGGAAGAGTTACCACAGACCTATTTAAAATCCCGGAAATCAAAATTAAAAAGAAAGAAATGGAACGTACCGCTTGTATAAGGGCAGCCTTAAGTTCTGAGTGTGTTAAAAAGCGGGGGCAGAGAAGGATAAAAAAAAAAATATAAAAAAATAAAAAAAAAAAAAAGAGAGAGAGAGAGAGAGAGGAGGGAGAGGGAGAGATGAGAGAAGAGGGAGAGGGAGGGGAGAGAGAGAGGAGGGGGAGGAGGAAGAGGAGGAGAGGAGAGGGAGGAGAGAGAGGGTGAGGGAGAGGAGAGAGGGAGAGGGAGAGAGAGAGGAAGTGAGAGAGGAGAGAGGAGAGAGGAGAGAGCCGGAGACGAGGAGAGTGACGAGAGAGAGGAGAGAGAGGAGAGGGAGAGAGCAGAGAGAGGGAGAGTGAGAGAGAGAGGGAGAGGGTCGAGGGAGGAGAGAGGGGAGGGGAGTGAGTGAGGGAGAGGGAGAGAGAGGAGAGAGAGTGAGAGAGAGGAGAGTTAGAGAGTGAGAGAGAGGGGAGACGGGTGAGTGAGGGAAGGAGGGAGGAGAGAGAGAGAGGAGAGAGAGAGAAGTGAGGAGGAGACGTAGAGTGTGCGAGAGAGAGCGTCTGGGAGGAGATGAGAGAGAGGAGAGTATGAGAGAGAGGAGAGAGAGTGGAGAGAGAGAGAAGAGAAGGACGAGATAGAAGAGAGAGAAGAGAGAGAGAGAGGGGAGAGAGCGAGAGAGTGAGGGAGAGAGAGAGAGAGGGGAGAGAGTGGGGGAGGAGAGGGAGGAGGAGAGAGAAGTAGACGAGGAGGAGAGGAATGAGAGGAGAGAGAGAGAGGAGATCACTGGAGAGAGTGAGAGAGAAGTGAGAGAGAGGAGAGGAGAGGAGGGGAGAGATGGAGCAGAGGAGAGAGACGGAGAAGGAGAGAGAGGAGTGGAGAAGACGAATGAGAAGGCAGAACGAGTGAGAGAGAGAGGAGAAAGAGAGGGGGAGGATGATGAGGGAGAGAGAGGGGAGAGGGAGAGAGAGGGTGAGAGGGAGAGGAGAGGGAGAAGAGAGAGAGAGAGATGAGAGAGAGAGAGAGAGAGAAAAGGAAAGAAAAAGATGAGAGAGAGAGAGAGAGAGGAAGAGAGAGTGAGATGAGAGGGAGGAGATGAGAGGATGAGAGAGAGAGAGAGAAAAGAGAGGGGGAGAGGAGAGAGAGGGAGAGAGGGAGAGGAGAGAGAGAGAGAGAGGGGAGGAGGGAGAGAGAGAGAGGAGAGAGAGAGAGGGGGATGAGAGATGAGAGGGGGTGAGAGAGAGGATGAGAGAGATAGACGAGGGAGAGCGAGGAGAGAGGAGGGAGAGAGAGAGAGAGGACGAGAGAGAGGAGAGAGTGAGAGCCTGAGGAGAGAGAGGAGAGAGAGAGGGAGAGGAGGAGGAGAGAGAGAGAGGAGAGAGGGTGAGAGAGAGAGAGAGACGTGAGTGAGGAGAGAGAGGAGAGAGAGAGAGAGTGAGGGAGAGAGAGAGAGGGAGAAGAGGAGGAGAGAGAGGGGGGCCCCACCCAGATCACACGAGAGGGAGAGGTGAGGGGAGAGAGTGGGAGAGATCGAGAGGGAGAGAGAAGAGAGAGAGGGAGAGAGGGAGAGAGAGAGAGAGATGGGGAGAGAGAGAGAAGAGAGAGAGAGAGACGAGAGAGAGAGAGAGAGGGAGAAGAGAGAGAGGGAGAGAGAAGAGAGAGATGGGTGAGAGAGAGAGTGAGAAGAGAGGAGGAGGGCAGAGTGGATGGAGTGAGAGCGGAGAGAGAGTGTGAGAGAGTGAGAGGGGAGAGAGAAGAGGAGTGCTGAGGGAGAGAGGGAGGAGAGAAGGGTGTGAGAGAGAGTGAGGGAGAGAGAGTGAGGAGAGAGAGAGAGGGTGAGAGGATGAGAGAGAGAGAGAGGGGAGTGGAGAGAAGCGAGAGAGAGGACGAGAGAGAGAGAAGAGCAGAGAGGAGAGAGGAGAGAGAGAGCGAGAGAGAGAGAGAGAGCGGAGAGTGGAGAGATGAGAGAGGTGGAGACAGAGTGAGAGAGTGTCGTGGGAGAGTGATGAGTGTGAGTGTAGAGAGACTGAGAGTGAGCGAGGAAGGTTGGAGGTGTGTAGTCGAGTGAGTGGGGAGAGTGGGTGTCGTAGGGAGTCGAGGAGTGTGAGAGTGTGATGAGGGTAGTGATGGCGAGGTGAGGGGGTGTGACGGGTGAGTGTAGTGGATGTGTCCTGGGGTGGTGATGAGGGTGGTGAGAGGTGTGTGAGTGGGTGGTGAGAGGAGTGAGAGAAGAGTGAGTGGAGTGTAGAGGGGTGAGAGAGTGTGGGACTGAGAGAGTAGTGAGAGGTGTAAGAGAGAGAGAGAGAGTTGAGAGACGAGAGCGAGAGAGAGAGAGAGTGGGAGAGAGAGAGAGAGAGGGAGGAGAGAGAGAGAGAGAGAGAGAGAGAGGGTGTGGAGAGTCAGTGAGAGAGAGGAGAGAGAGCAGAGAGACGAGAGGAAGGAGACGTGAGTGAGATGGAGGAGATGTGAGAGAGATGGAGGAGTGAGAGAGAGGAGATGTGAGATGTGAGAGGAGGATGAAGAAGTTGGGAGAGAGTCGATGAGATGAGAGGTGGGAGAGGGAGTGAGAGAGAGAGAGATGAGAGTGAGGAGGAGAGAGGAGTGAGAGAGAGAGAGGGTGAGAGGGTTGAGTGGGGGAGAGAGGAGAGTAGAGATAGAGAGAGGCGAGTGGGTGAGAGAGTAGGAGAGAGAGAGTGAGAGAGTGGTGGGAGTAGTGAGTGAGAGAGAGTGGAGAGTGAGAGAGAGAGAGTGAGAGAGAGAGAGAGAGGGTGAGTAGAGAGAGAGAGAGAGAGAGAGAGAGAGAGAGAGGAGTGGAGGAGAGTGGGAGAGAGAGAGAGAGAGAGTGGGAGACGGAGAGTGTGAGAGGGAGGGGAGAGAGAGGAGAGAGAGGGGAGAGGAGAGGGAGGAGAGAGGCGTGAGAGGGAGAGAGTGAGAGATGAGGAGACGAGAAGACGGATGATCGAGAGGGGGAGAGAGGAGAGGAAGAGAGTAGAGAGAAGCGAGCGAGAGGGGTTAGTGGAGTGGGTGGAATGAGAGAGGAGAGTGAAGGGGCAGGTAGGGAGACGAGGGAGTGCCGAGTGGGAGTGTGTGTGGAGAGAGAGGGAGAGAGGGTGAGAAGAGTGAGGGAAGGTAGTAGTGGAGAGAGAGAGAAAGAGAGAGAGAGAGGGGAGAGGGATGGAGAGAGAGAGAGAGGAGAGAGAGAGGGAGAGAGGGAGAGAGAGAGAGAGAGGAGAAGAGAGAAGGAGAAGACGAGAGAGAGGAGAGAGAGAGAGAAGAGAGAAGAGAGATATCCCGAGAGGGAGTGTGAGTGAGAGAGGAGGAGAGGGGAGAGAGCGAGAGGTAGGAGGGAGTGTTGAGTGTGAGAGAGAGAGAGAGGATTGAGGGTGGGAGATGAGGAGAGAGAGAGGATGAGAGAGAGAGATGAGAGAGAGTGAGAGACGTGAGAGGGAGGGCAGGAGAGAGAGGAGAATAGTAGAGAGAGTGGCGGAGTGGAAAGAAGAGAGAGAGAGAAGTGAGTAGTAGACGTGTGTGTGATGTTTGAGAAGAGTGTGGTGCACGGGAGGGCGTGAGTGTGAGGTAGAGATGTGAGGAGTGGTAGACGGCGTGAGAGTGAGAGGGGAGTCGAGCACCTATGAGACGGAGATGAGAGAGAGAGAGAGGAGAGGACGCAGAGTGAGTGAGGGAGAGGAGAGAAGGGAGAGAGAAGAGAGAGAGGGAGATCGAGAGAGATGAGAGAGAAGATGGCGAGAGATGAGAGAGAGAGGGTGAGAGAGAAGAGTGTGAGGGGTAGAGAGAGGAGGAGACAGAGAGGAGAGGGAGAGGAGAGGAGAGAGGAGAAGAGAGAGGAGTGAGGAGAGTGAGAGGAGGAGAAGGGAGAGAGAAGGAGGAGAGAGAGAGAGTGGCGAGGAGGAGAGTCGAGAGAGAGAGAGAGAAGAGACCGAGAGAGGAGAGTGAGAGATAGAGGACGGGAGAGAGGGAGATAGAGAGGGATGAGAGGGATGAGAGGGAGAGAGAGAGAGAGAGAGAGCGAGAGAGAGATGACGAGAGATGGAGAGTCAGGGTGAGAGGGAGAGAGAGGGAGAGAGGGGAGAGAGAGAGAGAGAGAGAGAAGAGACGAGATGAGGAGGAGAGGAGAGAGATGAGAGAGAGAGAGAAGGGAGAGAGGAGAGGGAGAGGAGAGAGAGAGAGAGGGGGAAGAGGGAGAGAGAGGGAGAGAGGGAGAGAGGGAGATAGAGAGAGAGAGGGGAGAGGAGGGGGAGGGAGGAGAAGAGAGAGCAGGTGAGGGAGAGAGAGAGAGAGGGAGAGAGAGAGAGAGAGAGAGGGGAGGAGAGAGAGGGAGAGATGAGAGAGAGAGGGAGAGTGAGAGAGAGGAGAGAATGGGAGAGAAGAGGGAGAGAAGACGGGAGATGAGAAAGGAGAGAGAGAGGAGAGAGAGAGGAGGACGGGGGATGAGAGAGAGATGAGCGAGAGGGAGTGAGAGAGAGAGAGGGTGAGAGAGAGAAGAGAGAGAGAGAGAGGGAGAGAGAGAGATGAGAGAGAGAGGTGAGAGAGAGAGAGGAGAGAGAGAGAGAGAGATGAGAGAGAGAGAGTGAGAGAGAGAGGAGGGATAGAGAGAGGAGAGGAGAGAGAGGGAATGAGAGAGAGAGAGAGGGGGAGAGAGAGAGAGAGAGAGATTGAGAGAGAGAGAGATTATGAGAGCGAGAGAGGAGGTGAGGGAGAGCGAGAGAGAGAGAGAGAGAGAGGAGAGAGGGAGAGAGGGAGGAGAGACTGAGAGAGAGAGAGAGAGAGAGGGTGATGAGGGAGAGAGGGAGAGGAGGGAGAGAGGAGAGAGAGAAGGGAGGAGAGATGACGAGAGAGAGAGAGGGAGAGAGAAGAAGTAGAGAGAAGAGACGACGAGAGAGAGAGGAGAGGGAGGGAGAGAGACGGTGAGAGCGAGGGAAAGAGAGGAGGGAGAGGAGAGAGGAGAGAGAGAGAGAGAGAGACGAGAGAGAGAGGAGAGAGAGAGAGATTGGAGAAGAGAGAGAGGATGAAGAGAGAGAGAGAGACGAGAAGAGAGAGACGAGAGAGAGAGAAGAGATGGAGGGAAAGGATGGAGAGAGAGAGAGAGAAGAGAGAGAGGAAGAGAGAGATGAGAGAGGAGGAGAGAGAGAGGAGAGAGAGAGATGAGAGGAGGAAGCGCCCCCCCCCCCCCCCCCCCCCCTAGAGAGAGAGAGAGAATTCATTATCTCAGTTGGATCCTTTTTTATCACAATGTTCTGTCACGTCTGAGTGCCATGGAGTATTCGCATGGTCTTTCTTTAGTACCTTTAACGAGTAGGGCAGCTTAGAGTAAAAGCTTTCAGGTTCCTCTTTTCTCTATGTGTCTTCTTCATACCTTGGTACAAGGTAACCAATCCCTTTGCATCATATGTTTTATATTTTTTTTAACAAAATCTTCCCTTTGCCAAATTCCGGTTGTGCAAATCGCAGTTATTGCTCAGTCCTCATTAATGCCTTTAAATTTTCTTGTTACATTTTTTTGAAAAAAACTTTAAAGGGTCAGGAAAAAAATGAACAATAAACAAATTACAAAAATTATTTATAATATAATAAATCATTAAATGTTTTTATTTCTTCAGTCCCTCTTCTTACTAGTGCCGACCACTTTTCCTAATTGCTCTTGATGTAATATATAGTTTGCCGTTTTCTTTGTAATTGGAGGATAATGGTTTAACACTGTGGCTGAGGACCTGTCCGGTTTGATTAGGATAGGTGGGTTCTTTCTACAGTCTAATAAGATGACAATGACTGAACAGGCAGGCTATGGCGCGTGTAATTTATCCACTATCTGCAGTAAGCTGGGAGCAATAACCAGGAGGAGGTTGGATACTCGCTATGGGAGAAATTTTATCCTTTTATTTCTGTGATTGTTGGACACGTAGAGTGAATCAGCTGTTCCGACGTTATTAACTTTATAATAGCCGGCAAAATCACAAATATATGAACAACAAATAGAACTTATGGTTTTTCTATAAATATGTATGCTAAACTTTCAGTAATAATGCAAATATTTAAAACCTACTTACAAAATAAATTCTCAAGTTATGGGATGAATACATTTTTGGCCGAAAGGCTAAAAAAAGTGGAAAACAAATTTGTAAATGAGAGATGGTGGTAGCACATCTAATGAAATCTGAATGAAGAGAATCTGGCGCTCTGAAAATATTATGGTAGGGATAAAGCCTTGTCCTTTCTAACATCTAATCTAAAATGATTAAATGATATATTCTTAGAACACTCTCTATTTATGTTATATCATGAACATATTGGTATCACCCCCACATATGCATTGCCCGCGCACACTCACAAAACTCCTGCGTGGAGCTTACCGCTTTTGATTGGACCGATATCCCCCCGGTTATAGGAATACATCCAATTCGCCTTAGGAGCACAAAGTAGTAAGATACTCCAGTCTGCGGACTTGACTCATTCCAGGTTCCTTTTGATTAAGAGGGTCTGTAGGCTGAGTTGACCACTCACTGGGTAAATCATCTAGTCGTGAATCCCTGTAAGGACCGACTGAATTTCTATACCTACGAATAACAAATCATGTAATGTAAACCACCGCTCAACATGTAAAACCCGGGACCGGAATTGATCTTTTTATTTTATCTAAATAGTTGTTAATTGTGCTGGAAATGAAGATATAATATTTACCTTCATAAAAAAAGTATATTTAAACAATAGTTTTTGATTTATAAATTAAGCGACATCCATTTATGATTTAAACTAATGAGACTAGATAATTGCGTTGAGAACGTTGGCACGAATAAACATTCTATTATCATACATCATATTTTACTTATACTCTTCCTAGTATATATTGGCACATTTAATATTTTAAACCAAGGCGATTCTTCTTCTTTTATATTTATTTATATATATATATATATATATATATATATATATATATATATATATATATATATATATATTTACTTTTATCTTGTTCTTCTTGCCTGAATTATGTCTTAACTCAAGCATAAATTGGAATGATGGTTAATGTCTGAGAGAGTAGAGCTAGGGTTAATTGGTGAGGATTTTAGTAATGTATACATAATGAGGTCATCTCTAGTTAGGGGTCAATCTCAAATTAATTATTTCTACCCACTTACGACTCATCCCATAAGGTTCAATATATGGCCATGTATCTGCAGATCATCGATGTAGCCGTATAACCAGCTCTGGACAACTTATTCCCTTAGGTGGCAGATTTGCTGTATCACTTTCGGAAAATTCCCTGCTTCGTTTGACGAAAATATCAACCTTTGGCTAGTATATAAATCGGAATTTTTAATATAGTGTAAATAACGACAAGCCTACTTTTAACAATTTATTCCGGTCCAATCTCAAGACGAACAAGAGGGCTGATTCATTCGTTATTCATTATAGCCGACGATAACTTAAATCTCTTAAAACATCTAAAAAGTCCTGATCTTCACTACCATCTATACTACCTATTCATTCTGGAGGAAGACAGAGGGTGGTAAATAAAAAAAGTCGAAATATTTCCGTTATTTTCAGCCGGATGGGAAAATTATTAATAATCGTTCTATGTAATCATTTAATGTTCAGAAAAATCGCCTAGCTAGGAGTTCATATAATAATAACATCTTTTAATGTTTTCTGTACAACATTAACCACAAATATTTTAGCTCTGTATAATATTTCACAAATTTGAATGTTAGGAGAGTTATTTTTTTTTTTTTTTACTTTCTGTTTTTAGTTGACCCCCTTCTCTTACTTATGGGATTTCACTTATCATCAATTGTTTCACAAATCTCTTAAAACATCTAAAAAGTCCTGATCTTCACTACCACCCATGCATTACAGAACTAATACAATGCTGCTCATGAGTACTCCAATGTCTCACATTCGAAGAGAAGACCGTTAGTTGACGAATATGATTCTATACATGTCAAGGTTCTTCAATTTTGCGGAGCGTTACGGAGCTCATAAAATAAAACACCTTTTATTGTCCTGTATATCAATAACCACAATTTTAGTTCTGTACAATGTTTCTCAAATTTGAATGTTAGGAGCATTATTTTTATTTTTGCCTTCAGTCCTTTGTTGACCACTTTCTCTTACTTATGGGATTTAACTTATCATTAATTGTATCACTAATCATCTTATGTCAAGCTTGAGTTTGAAGTTCCCATTCATTCTGTATGTTGGTTGGATATGCTTCTTATTATTTGAGAAATAGTAAGTCGAATTTGAAATGAAAATTTTACGATTCCAGCACGTCGAAAATATAGCAGATTTCCCATAAGGGAAATCAGCTATTGAGGTCGTACTCATGACGCGATTTTCGAAATTTTTCTTCAAATGTCCATCGATCCTACCCAGGAGATGACGAAAATGAGGTCCGTTCAAAACTATATATATATATATATATATATATATATATATATATATATATATATATATATATATATATATTTGTCTGTTAACACTCTAGCGGTCGCAATGTTTGTTTAATCGTCACCAATCTCGGTATTTAATCGTTTTATGTAAAAAGGAAGATCAAGTTCGTTAACGGTTGAAATCGGACCAGTGGGAGGGGGGGTTTAGAGGGGGGATTTTCGAAATATCTCCGTTACTATACGTCGGATCGAAAAATTGTATAGGACCAATCTTATTACAAATTAAATTTACTATAAATATTGTTATATACATTTATTCTCTATCTTGAATGTTAACCGAGATATTTGCATTTTTATTAAGTGTAACGGACGATCTATGGTTTCCGTCAAAACCTAGTTCGGTCGTTTCTGTAACTGATCGGCAATCGTGTGGAGATTTCTCTATTGTATAACTTTACGGGGGAAATCTGCTTAGTTTACGCAGCCCCTGCGTGACGAACTTTTTTTAGTTTACTCAGCATCTGCGAGTCAAGTTTTCATATAGCATTCATGCAAATATAATAAGCTTTTAGCGCATTTACATAGCTTATTTCCGCTTTATTCTTTCTATAATGTTAACATGAGCTACTGAGCTTTATATTAAAATGCTTTTTATGGTTGACAGATACTTTTTATATTTATTTCCTTATTATCATCGTACTAAAATAAATCTAATGATCCCAATACCAAAAGTCTATTCTAAATTTAAGTTTGTAATGAAATGATCATTAGAAATGTGTTTTAGAGCCTTGTTTCATATTCATTAAATATTCCTGAAATATATTAATTTTTAATTGTCACAGCCGTCATAATTGGCTTTATTCCCCGTTTCAATTCTAATTGGGATTAATGGTCTTTAACTAGATCTTTGTACGGAATTGCCTGGATGGTCAAAGCGAAGCAAGTTAAGCTAAGGTTGCCAAGATTTGATTACCTGCCAAGAAGATGGAGGACAACAAAGCTGTTGTCATCAGCAAGCAGGGTTCAATTTAACAACTCAAAGGCCTGGGCTATGTAACAAGTCACATTTGTATCCCAAGCTAACAACCTACGTAGCTATACTCACGTGCATAGATGTTCTTTCACATAAGAACGCTGTCGCTGGAACTACTAAACACTTATTTCGCACTTTTATCTAACAAAATTCCGCACGCAGGAGCTGCCTAAACAAAGCAGATTTCCCTCGTGAAGTTTAACAATACATAAATCTATATACTGGTAACACAACAGCACCGCGAATATTCAGTGAATAAATACAAACGATAATAAGAAACAGCCCGACGGGAAGCATTTAAAATGTAAACAAACGGGTCTACCAACCGCTTACCGGAAATAAAAACAACTACTGAAATATATCAGAATGTCACATATTAATTTTGTTGAAAACTATTTACTATATCTAGTACTGTAATTTAAAATGAATAAGAATAATTTTTATTCCAATCAAACAAATTTTAGTAATCCAAAAATTTAAAACGGGGGGAGGACCAGAACATATTTGATGTAGCTCGAATAAAGGTCCCTTGAAAACAATACTTAGTATTTAAGCTTTGAATAATGTGGTTTATTATATAACCGAGTATTGCTAGTTTAACATGAGAAGAAGTGGGGTTTGGTGAAGGCTGGAAGCTAAAAAATGCAAATGTCTCGATTAATATTCAAGATAGAGAATACATGTATATAACAATATTTATAGTACATTTAATTTTCAATAAGATTTATGTTATACAATTTTTCAATCCGACTTATAGTTACGAAGATATTTCCAATTTTCAAAATTCTCCCCCTCTAAACCACCCCCTTTCATTGGTCCGATTTCAACCTTTAACGAACTTGATCTGTCCGTTTACATAAAAAGACTAAATATCGAGTTTGGTAACGATCAAACGAAAATTGCGATATGTTTTGAACGGACTTCATTTTCGTCATCTCCTAGGTAAGATCGTTGGACATTTGAAGAAAAATTTCAAAAATTGCGTCATGAGTACGACCTCAATAGCTGATTTCCCTTCAGGGAAATCTGCTAAAACTTCACAAATTTTGCATCCAAAATCCTTCAGTTTTGACTGTCTACTGTGCACAGCTTTCCATAAAGACGCGGTTCCCTTTACATTACAGTGGATTTTAAAATTAATTTTATTACTTTTAGATTGTATTGTGTCTCGATCTAAAAAGACCTAAAATCGCTTCTTACATTTTTCTTTGGAATAGCTTTCTCAAACCTGGAAGGTACGAGTCCTAGTTTTTCGGATGATCTATTCAATGATTTACTATTGATGACGAGATGATTTCTCATTTACAGAATCTTATTAAAATATTTACCATTCTGGTATTTACTTCTATATCATTTGCTATTACCCGTTATTCTAAAAAAAATCCAATAAACTATTGCGTAAAATTAAACAAAATACAACTACATCACTTCACTTGAGAGAAAAACTAATTCCCAACCACTTGAAAGATAGCTTAAAACATCCAGTACTTTTTGCTTCCCTGGATTTGTGATATTTATTAATAGACGGCGTGAAACTATGATCACGGGCTAGGATCCACCTCTTTTTGAAGCAAAGGAAGGGCATACTTTAAGAGGGTAGTTATGTAGAAACTTGTGCACTCATAGGCACTAAGTCGATCAACATATTTGAAGTAGGTACCTGAATCATTGGGCACTTTACCAAGTAGGTCGAGTCACTTGGCTCTAAGAAAGTACTTGATGCTATAATAAACGATTGCGAATGAAATTTCAACTGCTATTCAATTTCTTCTAGATATCTTTCTGCTCCTTCAATTTAAAGCATTATAATAATCTCATATGGATAGATACCCCAAGGCTTCCACTCCTTTTAAATTATTTGTACGAATTTTATTGCTGAACTTTATTTAAAAACTATTTTATAGAACTTGGCATGTGATATATCCGATCAAATGCTTCGAATCAAAAAATGCCACTTAGCATAATTATTAGACCTTTTTATGATAGACAAAGAAATGTTCAAAACGAATCTTCCGTACTTCTAATAGGTACAGGGAAATTTGGAATTTTGTATTTACGCCCCCCTTTAACCTTCCCCCTCGCCCACCTTAGTCAACTTCAGTTGAAAATAAGCGATGAAATAGCCCTGAAATTGAAACTTCAACATTCTAAGGTATGTTGTTTTATTGTCGTGAGATACGTATAGACGTCACTCAAAACGAATAATTTCAGGAAATCTAAAAACTCAAATTGTTCACGTTTACTGATACGTTAATTGATATATAATTCATTGTGCAATAATAAATGAAAAACATAAGATGCATACAACCGAGGTAATTAAATAAACGTTTACAGCGACGCTATAAAGAAACCATTAAATGAAAAACATTCCGTCACGGAGAGCCACCCCCGAGATGAAATTAAACCAGAATGAAGTCATCTTAATTATATTTTCTGTTTCTCCTTACTTAAATTTTCTTAAATGAGGCTTGAAATTTAAGATATAAATGATATATCAAGTGATATAAGAACTCAAACTAAAAAACTACATAAAAATGACATGAGGGTTCAATAATCTAATATAGGTTGGCAAACATAATTTCTTTTATTCAGTCTATTATTAATCCTCCAAGCGTTTTGGGCGCCCATACTTATGTATGTAGTTTAGAAAACATTGAGTCATAACCACAATGATTTTCTAACATAATTCTTTTAATTATTATAATATATGACAATTTATTACATTACTATTGATATATTTTAGGAACTATTGACCTCATCCCTTCATAACAGGGTAATATGTCATTTAAGTAGATAGAAAAGGGGGTTACGAGCCCACTTTTTCACAATACCCTACCCTCCATACTGACGTACCTATACTGTGGCACTAATTAACAAAATTGCTAACCATATAATTAGAGTTCCCTTTAATCATCATTATATCAGGACTAGATAATGAGGGATTTTGGTCCCATGCACGTTGGCTCAGAATTATATAAATAGCAGTCTTATTAAAAAAATATAAGAAAATACAATAGTTCGGTGAAGTATACATAAATAATAAAAAAAGGTCTATCTTTTAAGGGCAAAAATAGGAGACGTGACATTTAGACCGCCAAAAATTCAAATTGGTATTATAAGGAGTACAGATTAGGAGCGTTCTTATAATAAACTAAAATGAGGGAACGTGTTCGTGTGTGTTTGTTTGTGTGTGTGGCCGTGCGTGCGCGAGTGAATGTGTGTGTTTGAGTGAGTGTGTGTGTGTGTGTGTGTGTGTGTGTGTGTGTATACAATGTATGCAAAACTGTAATCGCTGCAATGCTCATTTGTATTAATATTAAGGGTTCTTTGTTCCACTATCTAAGTACACGGTACTCATCTTCAATTAATTGAAGTTACAGGAATAAAAAACAATGTTGTTTGAGAAGACAACATACACCAAGGGAACGTCAAGCTATCCTCGATTGCTTAGTTCAAAGACCATGTGACAGGCCCTTGCCTTTCATTGGCTGTTAATGAAATTGATTGTGCATAACGCTTTGATCGTAGTAATAGATTTATGTAAGTTAAAAAAAATGGAATAATATAATCTATAAAAGTCCCAGTGGTTGGGGGAGGAGACCGGCAGGTGCTCCTGTATAAGTAAACAGTCTGAAGGTTATGATAAGTAGTTGTCAGTGACCAGAGGTTGAAGGAGGAGTGAGAGTGCAATTCTACGTGTTGTGGCAGATGACCTGAATGTGAGGAACTGGAAATTGAAGGGATGTGTCGGATATTTGGTTGAAGGATGGTACTTCAAGGTACTTCAGAGAACTCAATATTAATTTAACTCAGCAGGGTAGCTCATAAAATGTTTTATGAGCATTCTTAAAGTTTATAAAACGTCATAATGCTCTCTAACGCTTAATTTTAAGGGCATATTAAAAATGGAAATAAAATTCTCTTTTATGACCTCACAGGATTTACATATGCAGAATTAACCCTAACTCAAGTTCTCTGTGACGAGCTCTCAGTATGGCCTCATATTCAAATGATACCTATTAAATATGAGAACCAGGTAACTATTTTTAAAGGTTATAGGTGTTCCATTTATATCATTTTTTTTTAATATATATAGTAATATTATATATATATATATATATATATATATATATATTATGTTTTTGTGAAACACAATGCCGGAGGAATAACGAGAAAATATATTATGTCAATGTCCGGTCACTTAATTCATTTTTCGTGAGGGTGTTTATTTTGTATTTTCCCGATACTCGCCCACGACTCGGATCATCTTCCAGTCCATTAGCTCTAGCCCATATATTTTTTGTCATTTGCATACTTTCTAATATGTTAGCAGGTTTCCCTTAACAGAGTTAGTACTCATGATATTATTTAAAAACTTTCTTGTGATGCCAGTCTGTTGTACCTAGTAGATATTAAAAAAAAGGCCCCTTTCAGTTACATGGCCACTCAGAAAATCAACTTACTATACTCAGCCCTTCCGCAAGTGACATATTAAATTTTAACTTTTTAGTCTCTCCAATAAAATAAATTAACATCGGGGCAATACGAAACTTGTACCAGAGTCAATGGCTAGCTATTTAGTACTCTCCCGAAGAAAGAGTTGCCATGAGAACTTATAATTTTGATGTCCATACTTGAGCGGAGTACAGCTGCGGAGTCTATGAATTTTTTACGGGATTGGGGTTTTACTTCGTTTTCTATACATACCTTTTTCAATATATCTGTAGTGCCAAGGTAATACAAATCTTTGACTTCCACTGTAAGTCATTCCCCTTTTCGTATTTATATCTCCCGAAAATATTAGGATAGAATATAATGAAGCCTTTCCATTATAGTATAGATGCTATGCTACATAATAATAATAATAATAATACAGACTTCAGATTGCACAATCCGAATTCAATTGCGAATGTTAGTGCAAAGTTTTAAAGGCGAGCTTTTTTGGTTATTTATCTTCATATCTGCTTTATTCATTCAAATCTCATTATACTAAATGGTCTAGCATACATTGTACACCATAACGTGAATGGAAATTGATACAAGGAAGCGGACGGAGGGAGCGAAAAACGTTTCTGGTACTAAGAACTTTTCAGTGAGTACCGGTGATATAAACTATTAGCAAGGAATATATTAAAGAAATCTTAAGAGCTGTCATTTATTACATTTTGTTGTTTTGATCACCTAGTAACTGGGTCTATTTTCGTAAATGAGATGGATGGAGCATGAAATCAGCCTCTGAGATAGCTACAGGCATCCAAGCTTCAGCAGGCGAACACTGTTCACTTCTATTGAATACTACTGTCTTCACTTAAGCTCATCTAAGGATTTGCCTCCTCACCTAGGTAATTTTAATGGAAACTAAGGTCTATTTAGTTTACAGTATATTAACTATTTAAGTAGGACTTATTTTATTTCAAGCGACTTCCATCCAGCTAAACTCATAGATTTTAAAAATATATTAAAAGTTGAAATTGAACTAATTTTCCAGTTCATTCAGAAGTCTCTTTCATTCTAACGAATACAATATTGGATCAGCACACACATCCAAATATAATTTCAAACACAATGAACCATTATGGAGTTTTAATAAAGCACACAGAGACACCTAATATAGGATTATTGAACAAAAACCGCAGAAAAACAATGTCTTTTCGAGACAATTTGTTGATGTTAATAAACTTTCTGAAACGTATCATTGACCTATTGGCAAACTAACATTATGAAAAATAAAATAAAAGACTGAACAATTTAATAACGGTCGTCTAAAATGGTTAGAAAATACTTGCCAAGCTGTAAAAGTTGTAAGCTAGCTTTAACATTGTTGTAAATTTGATTTTCTTTGCTGTCAACAATCAATCAATTCTCTTGAAGAGGTAATGTAGCTAAGCGTTGAAGCAAGTTTTGTTACAAAGTCATGTTCGAACAGAAAAGCCTTGGAAAATCCTTGCAGATTTGTTGTATGTGTTAATGCATCGAAATCTCGCAAAATATGAAAATGAAAATTAATTTAATGAGAAATTAGATGGGGCTACTTTGAAAGTGACGTTTCACGGCATTTTTTATTATATTGAGTACTACTTTTAGGAAACTTTTATGTAAATTCAAGGACATGACCTTATATATTATCTTGAGCTCAACTCATAGCATCCCCGTCTAAGGATACGCTGTCGTACTATTATTCTGTACCTGTTATGAAAATTGATTCATTTGAAATACCGTACGTCGCATAATTTTAATATGTCCTTTTTATAAGCATTCTCTTTATTTTTAAATTAATCTAATATTTATGCCCTTCTTCCGTGCCAGCACCATTCTTGGTACAGTAAGAAGGGATCGTTTGAATTCCATTTCTTCGGTGGCTAGAAGTTTTATTAGGTGACTGTAGTAATTTTACAGTAAGGGCGAGTAAAACATACTACCTTAAAAGAGGTTACAAACAAAATATGTCATTCACATGGAAAATAAAGTATGGTTTATTACGGGACTAAAATTTTCCTGAAAAATATATAAATGTTTTACTGTTAAAATTATGAATGCATGTACATACCCTATAAAGTCTTAGAGGACAATGTTTTCTGGTGCTGAGATTTTAATTTTACTACGTAAGAAATCGTGTATATCTCCAACCAGAGCATATACATAGAAGGCCGGGATTTCTATTGAATAATAGAACAATGAATAAATTATAATGAATTCATTTCTAACAAATAACTAAGGCATCTGAAATAAGTTCGAGAAGAGGATGGTTTTGTATATGGCAATATAAAATTGAAATATTTAATAAATGCATCAATTATGAAAATTTTCCCGAAATTCTGAAACAATCCACAGTAGCCTCAATGCAAAATGAGGTGATATCCATCCTAGTGTTTACCAAAAGCCACGTCCTTAATCGGCTAATGAAATAATGCTCTAGTCTCCGAGAAATTCTATTACAACGAAGCTTCTTCAACAATTTCAGCAAATTACTTACTTCGTGGATATAAACCTGAGTGGAATAGGAGTAGTTGCTGTATTACAAAAAAGCTTGTGACTTAGTAGTTACCATATAAGTTATAATATTATTCTATAAGCGGCATTGCTTATTAACTTTTATTTTATTATTGTAACCGTTAGCAGTAAGTAGAAATTGACGTTATTAAGAGATACTAGCAGTTACGAACTCGTTAATGAGTTGAAATGGAAATGATTTCCCATAGGAATATAAAAAAGGAATTAACCTATTAACGGATCATTCTGTCGATCTCATCAAAGTCACAAATATCCTGTAACACGTGCAGTAAATGTGCATTCGTTCAGTAGGCACTATCCGTAAATAATTGGAATAATAATATTTTCCGTTAAAATATTAAGATGAGATTTACGTGAAGACTAAACAATCACTTATAAACAAAAGCCTTATTAGAGTTTTAAGAGTGAAGTACGAAATGGCTGTAGAACGAATATTTAGGAATTTTTTATTGTTCAATGTTTCAAAAAAATCTTGTTCCCATTAAAAATATAAAAATTGCATAATCTCATCATTTGGGGGAAAAACTGATATATTCCTGGCCGGACAATATGCTGCAATACCATATGGGTCACGATTAAAGTTCTAAGTAATTAGGTTTTCGTGTTACCCGTCGTTGTGGTAGGAAAATAGCTTCACGTGGAAATACGTGAGGCTTTCCAACTAAACCTACAACCCTGTCAAAGGTAAGTGATGGTAAATACATTGTTTGGAGCCATATAAAACTTGTTTCATTAGTAATATACTATGGTTATTTCCAAATAGTTGTAGCAGTAATCAGTCAAAAAGTTATTTATGGTTAGATATAATGCTTTTTTTTAAGGTGGATGCAGGTTTCTAGTCATTTATAAAGTATACCATTAATTTATGATTAATTACAAAGTATGTCAAAAACATTCGTCAAGTAAGAGCAATGTGAACTAAGGATATTTTCAACTTTACATCTTGTTTCAACGCATCTCAATTTATTCCCTATTTATCCTATAGCAAAAAGCCAATTGAAACAAAAATTAAAGTTTAAGGTAGACTTCTGTGTTCAGCAACTCAATTCCTCACAGGAAAATATCGACGAGTTGAAGTGGGTTTACTGAAGCCTGAATAGAAGACCACTCTCAATTTTCAATTAATGGAAAAATGTATGAAATAAAAATAGGAGAGCATTAGATGTTTAACAAGATTTATTCTATAACATCGTTGATATGTTGAATTCTTTTAAACTGAGATATGCGACCGTTAGAGCGGCAACAGGCAAATGTATATGCATAGATATATAATTTTTGTCATCTCCTGGGTAGGATTCATGGAAGTTTGACGGAAATTGTCGAAAATTGCTCTATGAGTAGAACCTTAATAGCGATACCCTTACGAGAAATCTGCTAATAAATTAAAAATCCATACTGTATATTTACAGTGATATAGCTAATATAATTAACGAAATTATAGAATGATGCTAGAAAGAAATGTTTTTTTTTTACAGTTATAATATTTAATGGAAATAAATACATTTCATTCCTGTCACAAAATATATTTGGTTGAATTCTATGTCGACCTTGGCCAAACTCTGACATATATTCTTGAAGTTCTAAGGCAACAATTTTTGTCAGCCCACATCACTGACGAAAAAAAACGAGGTGGTAGTTTGATTGAGCTATTCTCGGAAACTTTACTTGAGATTTATGCTGTGGTGAGGGTTGGTATTTAAAGAGTTTTCTGTTTTTGTCTGTCCAGGCTTGGCTGTGTGGATGAATATGGGTCAAGGGAAGTTTTAGATTTGTAGTTTTCTGGACTAACTTCTCCGGGTTCGATTTCGACATTTGACGAAATCCATCTCTTGTTGATAATGAAATATTTTAATAACGATCAAATTAACACTGGTGGCGAGTAGTGGATCCACTAAGGTAACCCAAAGAAGAGAAAGTCAATGGTAAAGCCTAGCGAATCTTCAACATGGACTGCTAAGCCGAATATTTAAGGCAAATAAACTCACGCTCTGCTTTCGTAGGAATATGGTCTATGTCATGTATTATCAGTTGCTCAACCCGAGCGAAACCTTTACTGCAGCCCTCTACTGAACACACCAGACTTCGCCACTTCTGATTATTACCTGTTCCGGTCGATAGCAACTGATCTATCTAAGCAACACTCACATTATACGTAGATACCAAAAATTGCGAATATTTGTGGATAGCGTCAAAAGATGAAGAATTCTTCGGACGTGGTATCCGAATGATATTGAAACAGAAATTAAAATTTAAGCTAGACTTGTGATGCTCAGCAACTCAATTCCTCACAGGAAAAATTCGATGAGTGGAAGTGGGTTTACTGAAGCCTGAATAAAAGAACTCTCTCAATTTTCAATTTATGAAAAAAATGTATGAAATAAAAATAGGAGAGCATTAGATGTTTAACAAAATTTATTCTATTATTGCCTGTTCCGGTCGAAAGCAAATGGTCTATCTGAGCAGCGCCTCACATTATTTGAAGGTACCAAAAATTTCGAATATTTGTGGATAGCGTCAAAAGATGAAGAATTCTATCCGAATGCTGCCAGAAAGATGGGGAAAAATAATGGTAAGTGATGGCAACTACTTTGACAATATATCAACTTATCTACGTTATATCTAAGTTCTTTCACAATATATTCCTATTTTTTTCATTAATTCAGCAGAATATTTTTTTGTAATAAATAAATATGAACTAACTTCATGCTCATCATTTACTTGGTAATATTTGTGGACATTTAAAGAAAAGTTTCCGCACTGACCTAGTCCTAGCGGAAAGTAGAATCCTCTCGTTGGAATTTTCCAAATATTCTTCAATTTTCTTCTGATCCTTGCAATCCTCACCCACTAGGCCTTGACTCGTATGTAATCAGTCCATCTCTTCTGCTGACTGCCCTGCTGCTCTTCCTTCCATAGGTCGTCCACTCTCTGCTCAACTTCCTATCTACTTCTTGCCTGTTGTCCCAAATGTACTGCTAAAGCCCGTTTCATTTTTTGAGCTTTATGGAAGACATCCTGCATGGCTTTCTCATTTATTTTTTATATCTTAGGCTCTGTGTGCCAGTTACTTGGTCGGTGGAGATAGGCCTATCTAGCCTAGGGAGGTGATGACAGTTTCCCTTTTCCTGAGCTCTATCATAAGAGAGTGGGGTAGAATGTTTGGGTTTTAATAGAGCGTTTAGTGGAAGTTCCCGGCAACGGGCGGTACCGGGAGGGATGTAAGGATAGGAGAAACGAATGAAGAAAGGAAAGGGATATAGGGAGAGAAGAAAGAACCTCATTTTCTGGCTCCTAATCCTATGTTTTATACTTATATTCAGAATACATCTTTCTTTTGGGTTTGTCGGTGTCCAGGTATGAAAATATACAAATTGAATAATTCTCTGCTCGCAAAGTTTCTTTAGCCATTTCTAGCTCTAGTCCCCTTCATAGGGAGATTCAACGGACAGAACTTTTTCTACCCTAGATATATTCCCATTTGAATTACTTTTGAGTTTATATTAACGAAAGAAACCGATTGGCCGAGGTAGGCAAATCCATCCATCATATAATTAATCTTAAAAGGGGAAGGGGGTTTCATACGTTTTCCTGTAGCTTAGCTTCAGCTCTACGTTTTGACACTCCTTGATTATTTTATATTATATTTATATATATTTCGGTTTTAATAGTTGTCTGCTAACATTTTGTCAAGTTCTTTCTGCTGCTATCGTCTCAGGTGGTGATACATAACTGCCTAGACTACCTGTACTTCGAAAATAGGGCGTGTGTCACTATGTAAGCTTTATTCACTTTAAATAAGTTCTTAAACACTTCTATATATGTGCTAGGGTCTTTCTCGACATAAACAAATTAACTGTTTTTTTTTTAATTTATTTCTGAGATTTATGCTGGGCATTTTTTTTTGTTCCTTGTTATTTTTACATTTTCGCTTCTTCCGCCAGAGTTTTTTATTGAAGCGAGGACTGTCAACTTTTGCCTGACGAAAGCTTTTTCTTCACTTTCTAGAGTACTTTGACCAATCTATCTTCGTAATTTTTGAAGGCCTACTGTATTTTATTTAATATTTTCCGGAAAATGAATTTTAATCGTAAATATCGTATGACCTCTATGTTTGACTACAGATATACAACTTATATCTACTCTGACAATATTTACTCGGAAGAGGAACACAGGCTTCTTTTCCTTCTAGTATGTTCCCGAGAGCGGTTTGTAATTTATCCATTTTTCATCATTTTTAGTGCCAAGGCTCCTAAATTTTACTCGAAAAGGTCTTAGATTCCAATGGAAAAGATTCGTATGATTATTTTATGATCTGAGTGGGATGTGATATTTAATATTTCAAGGTTGGATGCAACGTCAATGTCTATAACGTTCCTAACGAATAGGAAGTCCATTTCGCACTTATGACCTCTGGTGATGACAATATACTCTTCTATGGTTTATAATTTAAATACTTTTTGATGATCCTAAATCTGATATCCAAATTTATTATTATTCTCTCCCAGTTCAGTAGTTTCTACGTGTTCTGGAACCAATAATACCTTCATGTCCATTCTGACGAGAATCAGTCCTTACATTATAGGTGTGCATTAGTGCCAGATTGTTTTTCTTTCTTTTTAAGTTGGATAAGAAATGTTCAAGTTTTAAATAATTTAACTAAACCTGTTTTGTCCTCATCTTTGGCAATATAATATAATCCTGTTTAGCATTTTGATTGTTTTATTTTTAGTAATACGCAAAGTCAGCATAGCTATTTGGTCACTGGTTACCCCGAACTCAACTGCATTATTCACCAAAAATCCCCCACCATATTATCCCCATTCTGAAGAAGCCTGCAATAGAAGTACACCACTAGAACTTTCAATAATAGAATGACTGTTCCTTCTTACTTCTGCTGATCCTTTAATACCCTAATTTACTCCTTCATGCCATGTAAAAGCTGAACAGTTTTCTCTACACACTATAAGATCCTAACGTTCCAAGTTGCTACGCACAATGATACTATTCTCTTCAATTTCCTTGGCAGCAATGTTCTTCCTGCCCTTTCCCCTATGACTTCCAAAATTAATTTTCCCTGACTTCAAAGTTCATGTTTACTTTCTCCTCTATCCAGTTGGTATTTTTTTTTTTAGAGTGGTAGGGATCTAAGTTGTTTGTTCTTGTATTACTACCTTTATGATTGTGAACCTTGGCTCTGTTATTCCGGGGCAACTCGCTTAATGCTCTTAAACTTCCGGAATGATTTCCTTCTCCTTTTGTGGATTTGTCTTCTTCCTCGTTTTCTGGAGAGTTTTCTAAGCAGCTTTGCCTTTTAGGTCTCAGGCCTTCTGATTCAATTTCTCTAGTTTATTTAATTTCCTTACTGTCAGCAGCTCATCACATTTCTTACATATTCTAGGACCTTTCTTTTTATAATCTATGAATTATGTGAAGAACCTCTCTCTTATTTTCTCTACTAATATGCCAAATCTTCTTTTATTTAAATAAGTTTATATATTTCTTAAGACACTATAGATATTTGACTTGTTAAGAAGTTTACCTTGTCACCTGGAGTCAGTTCCTAAGAATGTTTTTTGTTTGCAAATAATTACTGTTGCGTTTCCTTCACCATTTATTATATATATATATATATATACTGGCGGAGCTTACCACCGGAACATCCTTTATTTCATAAAACAATGAAGTTCAATTGAGCCACCAAAAGACTAGCTGTAGATATTGAAGATTATATATCAAGGCAACAATATATTCTTACTACAATTTATCCTTTGGGTTTTATTTTTCGAAAACAAATTCTATTGAAGGAATTGGCATATTTGTTTTGAAAGGGTGTTTCACATCCGACTAACCCAATTTAAATTTGGACGTAATTTTCCTTGGATACCTTAAATCGAAACTGAATTTCAAACAGTAATGTTTATTAATATAAATGTATGATTTCAGGCATATTTATAAAAGGCTTTGCTAAAATGTAAGTTAATGAATATCTTTCGAAAGCAAGGTTTGATGGTTTGCATTGACCGGAAGGAGGGAACCACAAATTGGACCAATGACACAGCAGATGGTACGGGAACCTGGGGTGGTTTACCACTTAACATATGGTACATGCAGCAAGCGCCTCTCCCAACACTGGCTACATGTCGAAACAGCTCTTGAAATTAGCATATATCAGATTCGCCATCACACGCTCCAACTTTCCCATGAGCATTATAACTATGATTGTATCACATTCAGTGCGCCTATATATTTTAAAAGGCACATTTCTTAACGAAAGATACTTAATAGAAGAACTGCTATGGAATTATTAATATAAAATAAATAATTTTCAGCCTATCGAAAGATATGAATAAATCATAAAAGAACTATGACAATTGATTTGCATGGTATGCAGTATGAAAAGTTACTTTTATTACTTTTCCTGAGGCTGACCTTTCCACACATAGGAGCTAAGGAGCAAAATACTCCATTGAAATGAACTTAAGATCAAAGTCATCAATTTGTTTGAAAAGGCAGTGATTTAAAAATACCAGTAATCAATGCTGTTATCGTATTATACAGTTGCTTTACTTGTTTCGCACCTCTCCCAATGATTCTTCAGGAACTTATGCCCAGACATACAACTATTTCTCTTTCCCCCGCAGTGACTGCCTTTTCCCAGGGTAGTCACACTATGAATGATTTGACCACTATATGAGTTCAGCACGTTCTTATAATATGTATTTTCATGTTAGACCTATATCTGGGTCTCTTACTCTGTGTAGTCTTCAGCTTAAATTTTCAAAACTTGAAAGTTAAGAATACAGTATTGCCTCATGGACTACTTAGAGGATCACCGTTAAGCAACCCATAAGTGGGCAGTCTTATTTTGAGTTGTATTGTTTTTAGACAAAGTGAAAAAGTTGAAGAAGTCCCTTTTTATAACTATTGGCTCGAAGAAAGAAGATTTTAAACATTTGGTCCTGATGCTGTCTCTTACTCAGTCCTGATCAATATTTTATAGTAGGCTGAGTTTTAATCTACAGCCAGGAGATTTAGTTGAGCAAGGAAGGAATTCCGAATCTTAAAGAAGAAATATTTATTTATTATCTTTTTCTCAATTCACACATTTATTTTGTATCAATATGAAATAGGCAAATGGCCATCCCTGAATTATCCCTGTTCCATTATTCTGTATTAATCTTTAGACACCCTATCCATAAATATTTACTGAATAGCATCTCCGAATAAAGTTTGAATTTGAGGGTGCTTTATACCCAACAATGACCCTTATAATTTTGCCATTTTTGTTTTTGTCATATTCCTTAAATACGGTATGTATTCCTATATTGTAATTACTGATGGTTAATAACAGAAATTTCCACAAAAGCCTTTGATTGTGAAAGGAGAGATGGCGAGGGAGGAATTACAAATTGTTTGTAAATGAATCCCTTACTGTAATATTTCGTAGGATAGCTCCCTTGAGTAACTCATTGGAATTATAAGTTCTTGAATTTTAGAATTCCAGAATTACTGAGGAAGGACTGAGTTCTCGTATTTTTCTACTTTCTTATCCTTTACTTCAATGGGCGGCATTTAAAAAAAAATCACAAAACTTAGTTAATTGATAAAAAAACGTCAACATCCGCCACCTTCTTGTTTATATTTTTTTTCTATTACTCCAAATTTATAGTATCAAAAATAAAAAATTGTAAATTACTCAAGAAAAAGAAATCAGTGTTAATAAAACACAGCTATAACCACTTGAAGGATATATGGGATCTCCATTTTGTATGTATTTCCAGTAGGTTTTTTATTTATTTCATAGTGGACTTGACCAGTATGATATATTTATAGTATGTACCTACATGATTCATGTTACTCGTGAACCACATGTTGAAAGATAGCCTTTACACGTTACATTGAATAGTGTAATTCGGTTAGATAGTCTTAATGTATTTGAAATTTAAAGATTATCATCATTAATGGACAAAATGTCTTTTGAATTCCAAATGAACCAGGAAATTGAGCATGAAATGTACCTCTGTTAGAATCTGGAATAATTATTATAATGGTCTTAGCGAAGATTGGGCATTGGAGGGGAAAAAAGTAAAAGTCAATTAAAGAAGGAAAAAGGAAGGAATAGGTTCTTGGAAAATCTTTATCAGGAAATAAGTGACCTTATTGGCAACTTTTTACAGAGAAATAATTACTGTAAAAGCTTCCATTTGAATAAAAGGATGAGTACATTTCGAGTTACTTTTTATTTTATTTTAATCTGGCAAGCTCAACGTTCACTTAATATTTCATTATTATTATAAATTGTTTATTTATGAAGAAATGCTTAGAAAAGTTATTATTCTTATGATTAATAATGAGAATGGTTTGCAATACTGCAGACATTTAAAAATGCGATCCCTTTTTCTTGGATTTGTTTTTTTCAGTAGTATAATTGTCTTTCATAAATTATTATATATTCTTCACAACAACAAATTATTTATTGCGAAACACACTAATTCTAATGAGGCGTTGCCATGCCAGTTGAAATAGTAACCTAAGGGATTTAAAAGAATCTCTGAGTAATTGTCAGGAACATTGTTAAAGTATTCATTTGTGTTGCTAGGTAATAGCATCACAATGCTGAAGGAGTAGACGTGAGTGGAAGAATAGGCTCTCAGTTTGGAGAAGCTAAGCAAAATCTATTGTACAAACGGCGTCCCTAACTTGCTACGTCTCCATTCTTAAATACTACGGAGGATTTGGCCACACACACACACACACACACACACACACACACACACACATATATATATATATATATATATATATTACGATACATTCGATCTCCACCTGTGTTTTATACATGTCGAGTTATTTTAATCTATTTCGGTTAAAACACTACTGCCCTCCAAAGGTTTCACCCTTGACTCCGTAGTATGAATGAATATTCAATTTCTATTGTAATCTAAACCAAGATGTTTGAAATACAATAGTTTTTTAACTTTTTATATGCACATACTTAAGTGATGTATTATTTGTTAAATCTCTTGAAAGGGAGCTTGGTCAAACTCGAAACGAATTACTGATGAAATGAAATTTGTATAAAATAAGGAGTTTTGAAGAGGAGCTTTTGGTTTAAGCATCCCAAAATAAGTCTATGCATTTCTAGAGAAAATATCTCATTAAGCTACCAATTACTCGCAATTACGACGAACGTAGTTGTTTTAATTTTAGTGTAAACAAATGGAGAAAGAACAGTACGGTACAATTTCTGGGTAAACTTATCAAATTTCCAACGCTCTGGAATGGCATGACGATATTGTAATTTAAAATTGGATTTTCTATTTCTTCACTAATAAAAACCTATGTTACCGCAAATTCGAAAAGTCATTAATTAGATGTTTAGAGCTACAATTGCTTGTGTAAATCCCATGAGAAGGAGTGGGAATTTACTGAAGGCTAAAAACAAAATATACAAATAAGTCACTAGAGTAATCTACAAATTTGAGATAATGTATATAGAAAAAAAAATGTTAGGACATAAAACTTTTAAGAAAATTGGCTTTGGTTTTATATATACAACGGGGATATTTCGATTTTTTACCCCCCCCCCTCCACTCCTATTTCTAGCAAAATTACGGTCATTAACAAATTTTATCTTTAGCTTTATATAAATCGAGTATAGAATCTATTCAAATTAATATACATTGGAATTTATATCTGAAGAAGTGCTTCGAGACTTGTGCAATGAGTACAGCTAAAATAGCTGATTTCCATTGAGGGAAATCTAAAACATAAGTAAAGGAAGGGGGGGGGATACGTGAACAGTCTAATTAGGTTTTTCTTTGGATTGCTGTCTTGGTTTATTGCTAGTAAAGAACATCTAACAGTTAATAATGACAGCAGCTAAACTGAGTAACACAAAAGATAGAACTGGAGCCTTGATCATATGAAATTCGCCATAAGATTGTGTGATGTATTTTTTTTTATATAAAGAGGACCTTTATTAGGGCATACGTAGCCTGTGTGTGAATTTAAACTTCGTAATTATAATTATAATGGTCACATAGTTAGTTACCAGGGTTATCTGGTTAATAGCTTGCTAGTTAATAGGAGTACTGCTAGCCGAGGTTGCTAGGGCAGCATATCTTTGTGTAATGTCGGATATTAGGGGCTTGCTATTATCAGGGAGAAATAAAATGCTGAATTGGAGGGCCTTTGCCCATTTACTCCACCAATCCCGAAGCCAATACCTTAGGAATTCCGGGCTCAATCTATCCCCTTGTACCACTCCGCTCCCTTATTGACCATAATAAAGAAATACCTTCTTTTCAACGCTTTATTTTCAATCTGCCTCATATTTCAACGATAAGCAAAGTAATACGTCAAGGAGCCCTTATTGCTTGCCTTGAATTAAAATATCCTATAATCCTTTTTGAAAACTTTTTCCATTATGATTCTCAATAATGGATTACTTAAAAGTTAAAAGTCCCCCTCCTTATAATTTTATGAATAAGAATTTATTAATTATTTGTAGTTTACCTAATGGTTTGAAAATATTGAGCAGGAGCTCTATAAACTAATCAATTTTTTTTTTAATGTCAGTATTGGTGTTTTTTGTCGTTAATTTTGCGAGCATGTCAACTTCAGTGATCCATCCAATATTCTGGTGTCCTGGTAGCCACACCAATGTTATGTGATTATGAATGTGTCCAAAAATGTTTGTTATAATGGGATGAGTGGAATATATGTTTTTTAATGAGAGTAAAGAACTTAACTTAAGAAAGAGTCCGAAAATAAAATTATTGGGCGATTTTGAACATTTTGTAGGTTTTCTAGAGATAGGGTAATAGCGTGTAGTCAGCTGAATAAATACTTGATGTGAAATTTAATTTTTTGGCATATGAGTGGACGCCAATGAGTGCACCAGCTGCTGTTCCAAAGTCAGTCTTGGATCCGTCCGTGAATGTGTACAGTGCGTTTGGGTTTTTTACTGTAATGGAGTTAAATGCAGTCATGCAAAATTTAGAAGATAGGGGATCATTTTAAAAAAATGTTTTAAGGTTAAATCAATATATAAGTCATTTACTCTCCAAGGAGGAAGTGATAGTAAAGTATTGTTGTATATAGGAGTCTGTAAAATGTTAGTGCCTGTGGAAATTTGTAATTTGCGTATAAGAAGTGATTTGTGTTTACAATTTTTCTTTATGAATTTGTTTACATGTGGTGTATTGTTTAAAAATGTGTTGACGCATGGTTTATCTAGAGATTTACATTTTAAAATAAATTTTAAATTGATAATACGCCTTCTATATTTTAATGGAGGCTCTCCAGCATCTACACATAGGCTTTCTATAGGGCTTGATCTGAAGGCCCCTGTTGCTATTCTCAGTCCTGTGTAGTGAACAGTGTCTAAAATTTTAAGGGCATTTGAGCTGACAGATGAAAATGCTAGACATCCATAGCCCAGTAAAAACCTGGTATAGCAACGGTGAAATGTCAGCATTAAACATCTGTCTGCTCCCCATTTTGTATTGCTAAGAATCCTCAATAAGTTCAAACTCTTTTTGCACTTATTTCAATTTCATAGGAAATAAAAATAATTAAAGATAATAAAAATAATTAAAGAAAATACAAATAATTAATAAAAAATAAAAACAATTAAAGAAAAGACAAATAATTAAAGAAAATACAAATAAGTAAATAAAATAAAATAATTATAGAACATGTATCTATATAAATGAAATTCTAAAGTTTACCTGATATTTTGTTTGCAATCGGCGGGGATAAGTTTTTTTTTTAAATTTCAGACCATTTTAAGAACAATGAGATTAAAATTGAAAAATCTCGTCTTTCTGTCGTTTCTTACTCATTAACGGCTAGAAGGGTTTCTAAGAACGTTTATAATTGTGAGTCAACTATCCCAAGGTGACAACCTAACCTATATGAGGATTGGAATTTTCAACTCGGTGCGGGGTTTACTTTGACGTGAAAAAACATGTTAGTCAATATCTTTGTTACAATTGGTTTTATTGAACAATGGTAAAGAACAAATTGTGTTGGTAGCATAACAATTTTGGTACTACATCGTTATTTAAATTTATGAATTTTTCAATTATGACTTCTGTCTTCCGGGATCCAAATACTCAATTCATGTTTAATGAAAATGCCTGAATAGAATTGAATAATTGTTGATATATGTGTTAAGGGGCTGAGTATTGTTACCTCAAACATTCTTCTATCGTATTACAACAGAATGTCTAAACATTATTTTATCATATGCTTTCTTCGTTTCAAAGGCTATGCAACCATTTTATTTTCACGAGAAAGTATTATAAATTTATTTAAGACAATGAAGGATAATAAATTCGTTCTATAGACATTCCATACTTCATTTTTAAAACTATAAATATGGCTAAGTTTAATTAAATAAATGGATTATTTAGTTCCTCCCTTATCCAAAATTTATATTTATTTCGACGTGAAACAATTATTACATTAATCAGTTTACTGTACCTGTTAAAATGTAATTGTTTTATTAATGTATATGACGAGATTATTTTGTTTATCCAATCTTTATATTTCAACGGGAAACCATTTCTATTTCAACTCGCTATCGGCTAGTATACAATAGATTTTGGACTTATAACGGACATATTTTGAATTTTCAATTATTCCTCTCTAACCATCCCCCCCCCTCAAAGAGGTGTTCATAATATTAAAATCATATAGCTTAGGCTGTAAAATCTTAAGTGACGACATCTCGCCCAAAATATTTGCATATATCTCACACATTAAAACTTTAATTAAAACAATATTTCGCATTTAAACCTGGAATAATGCGTCCATGATATGACAGATTAATATTAATATTACATGAGTAGGAGTAGGAGTTGACTCCACGAAACATTTTGGGTGAATAAGAAATTGAGGTGTAGGAGGAAAGAGGATTTAGTTAATCCTATTTTATATTTTTTCTTTATGTTAATATTGATATACTTATATTATATATTTGCCTGCTCAGTTATCATTTGGGATGAAAAACCAAGTTTTTTATTGTGTTTTTTAGACAGGGGTTTTTGCCTGGAATGAAACACTGGTAAAGACGTACGTAAAAACAAATTCTGAAGAATTGTAGATTCTTAGTAAAGTGAAATTTCAAGAAATTATCATAGTCTTTATTTAGGTACTACACTCAATGATTGGAAATAAAATCTTGTCCTTAACTGACAGATAGAAAATCAAGTTACTATTCAATTTTAAAGTAAAACTTAAATATGAGATCATTAGTGTGATCTTTCATTCTTAAAATAGTTACACCTTCTTTTGCTATTTGGATACTTCAATTTGATGATCTTATGGTTATTATAGCGGAATATTTGTATAAGAGATAAATTCCCTAATGGGATAGATTTAATTAAATAATGGGGAAAGACTTAATGGCCTAATGCATTTATAATGTTAATATATAAATATAATGATTGAGGAGGAACTTATTAGAAAGAAAATGCAATATAAACTTTAGTTATTGTTTACGACTTTTTATAACCATAATACTATTATCATAATAAATTTTATTTTTAATTGTGTTTCATTTTTGTTTAAAGAGTTACGTAGCTGTTTTGGAGTATATTCGGTCCATCTATAACAATTCTTCCCAACAAAACAGTTATCATCTGCGTTTCTTGAAATAAGGAGATAAATATGCCGGGAGAAAAAATGTTAGTTTTAGTTCAGAACATTATGAAAAATTATGGTACAACTTTTAATTGGATTTTAAGAGCGAGAATTAGTTTTTGTATAAATGGTTGAATGTTTCATTTTAGTATATCTTGCTGATATTTATTCGAGTTAAAAGTGCCTGGACTTATTCGATAAAATAAAGTTTCCTGAACTTTTTATTTCTTTTCTACTTAACGACCTTGCTTCATTGTAGCACAAATAATTTAACTAAATATTTGCTCTTTAATACGGTAAATATATTTATAGCAAAATAAAATTTAATAAATTTAATTTAGTTATTACGGAACTTACTTACAATGAGTTTTCACCTATTATCAGTACATAGAGTAGAAGCAATGATAGGTAGACGTGGCAACTATAATATTTGGCATAAAATCGTTCGATTATTGTACTCGACTTGTCGTCTTGGTTTATATTAAGGCAGAGCGTATGTAATGATCCTTTGAAGTTGGACCAATTGGAATAAGAACATCTCTTTGGAAAGGTATTAGTGAGTGATTGAGAGAGATAGAGAGATATATGAGAGAGAGAGAGAGAGAGAGAGAGAGAGATGAATGGGGGGGGGGTCTTTTAAGCACAGGTCTTACCGCCTATTCATTTTCATACTGCTCCTAAAACCCCATAAATCACCCACTGGCATTAGGAGAAATGCTTCTACATTTCGAAATGGAAGGAAAGACATTTACTTTTATATTTTAGGAGTTCTGCCTAATTGTGAATTGTTGAACTTCACAATTACTATTTATATGCAATATTAGACTTCAACGATTTTTTAAGGAAGTTAGTTAAACATATGTGTACCATCTAGTAATTCATAGAAAATGAATTTTACTTCAGAAAATTCAGCCACCACTAGTTTTATTATAAACTTAAAACATTCAAATGAAATTTGTTACTTTGTTATACGTTGATAGTTCATTTCATAATGAGTGGAGGTCACATGATATTGTCACATAAATATATATTACAGCACAGTGGTAGCTCATTTCTGGTATTGTGAGTGTTGCTTTACAGCATCTCGAGAAGCAGCAATTATACGTTTTGTAACTTTTCAATTCATTGTTACATGAAAAAAAGGATACATACGTGATGCGTAACTAAAATTTCTCACCTTAAGGCATACTGATGACTTCATTTCACATTATATATTCTAGTTCTCTCATAATAAGTAGCACATGCAAACAGGATATGCAATTTTTGCAGAACAAGAAATATTTATTGTCAAGCTATATTAATACAGAATCGAATGAATAGAAGTAGGGGTCAAATCAAGGCTGAAAGGTAAAAAGCCTACATATCTCCGTTAATTTCGAGTTGATCGAGTTGGACATAAAAATGTAAGAAACAAATCAACAATTGTAACACCGTGTCCAATCAAATTAAATATATAACAGTTTACAATCCGAGTAACATAACGGAGATTTTTGGAGCTTTTTATTTTTCCCCTCTTCGATCATACACAATTTTCGACGGCTACAGTGGTAAGAGACAAGTGTGCGTGTGTGTGTGTGAATTGCGTGCATGCGTGAGTGTATGTGTTTGTGCATTTATATTTATATATAGTTTGGAATGGACCTCATTTTCTTCATCATCTCGGTAGGATCGATAATGCTCAATAGCTGATTTCCTTAAAGGAAAATTTTCTAAAATTCCAAATATTATACTGGAGAAACCATGGGACCATAATGGGTTCCTTGAGGAAATTGTTATCAAACTTGTTGTAATTGTAACTTAATTTAACTGTTGAACATTTACTAGGAAATTCATCTTTTAAGACTTAACTTTAAATTTTAGCGAAGCTTAAATTTAAACTATCATAAAGAATCTTTAAATGAGTTCAACAATCTTTACACTTACAAAAATATTATATTAAGTATACAATGTAATTTATGCACATATGCAATAATTATAAAAACAAATGAAGATAAAAATTGATTTGCTCCAAGGAAATGTTTTCAACTACTTCTTTATTTGTTTTGGTCAAAGCCCTCCATAGTCATGCATTAATCCACTACTTTAGAACAATGAATGAGGATATTTCAGAATTTACAAAGATATTATGTGCATAATTTATATACCTTTATATACATAATATTCCAAATGTCTCAATTCATATCTCCTAATCTCGACGTGCTCCGAGAATTTCTGCATAGCATGTATCTCTCCATCCTTTCATCTCTTACATGATCTTCCCTTCCTTCTCCCCCGACGGTGTGTTCGAGGATCATATTTGCTTTTATTCTTGCTAGATGTCAAGTTCATTCAAGTCTGCAGGGAAGCATAAGCAAGATAAACCATATTTCGAGCATAGAGAGTTAAGCCTACCGTTTGTTTGGTGGTACCACTAGCCATTGAAAACCACCGAATCTCAAAGTGCGGAGTATCCTCCTTTCGTGGCTTTAAATTGGGAAATTTACTAAGATTAGTCAGAGACAATAATTCTGAGTCTTTTGCACATTAATGCATAGTTCAATTTCAAATATAATCTTCAAAAGTTGGCCAATCTTTTCAATGAGTATTTTGGTGCACTTTTGATAAAAGTTCTTTTATTTTTGATGCTATAAAACTCACTTGTTATTTGAGTCTAAAGATCTAAAAGATCTTATTGATTTCATTCTTCACTGAAAATACAATATTGCTCCTATTTGTTTGTTTCGAATTTTGAGGGTAAGTTTGAACTTCACTCAAAACCATAATTAATGAAATTTTAAACGAGTAATTCCTGGAAAATATGGTACCAAAGATTGAAGTAATTGATTAATTAACTACTCTTTTTCCCTTACATTCAGTATACCAGGTGTTCAAGAAAACATATTTCAAAGTACATACAATAACAACTAAACGTTTAAAATAATGTGACATATTTATTTATCTTTAATGAATTTTTTTTATCTAAAATAAGTTATAAAATATAGAAAACATGAATTGAAAATGAGCAAATAAGCAATAATGACAGAACTGAATCAGTGGATTCTATATAGTACACGAGGGCCGACTGAACTGACTATAATGCAAATAATTTATCTTGCGTTTCATTAAAGAGAGCTAGTTAGTAAAGTTTTTCCTATTGTGTGACTAAAAGTGTCAAAAAGTTATACTTCCAACAGTTCATTTTTCATTTTTTGTTATTGTTCTATTCACATTATGTTTATACTTCTATTCAAGTAGAGGAATAGAATAATTAAAAAACGTAAGAATTTTCTCCCCACAATGATAATATTCTGCAATGAATTTAACTTTGACGATGTGTCGAATGTATTGAAGCCTCTGCACTCAAATTATATTAAACATATTGTAAGGAAACGAGAAATATAAGAAAACTAGGGGAGAAAATGAGAATATTGTAAATTTAACAGCTTCTGTGTGACAGCCATTTTTTTAATGCTGATTAGTTCCACTCGTAATACCAATAGCTGTAAATTAACCCGGTCTGGGTTGTAAAATTACTTATTGTTAAATGTAATGGCCCAGTAGCAATCTAATATTAAATAAGTATTACCCTAAAACTACTTTCAATAATGACCAAAGTAGAAAATGAAGAGGGAATATTTTCTCTACAAAGCTCAAAGGATGTTTGATTATTGTATCTTCAGATAGGTAATAATGGGTTTTTCTTAGAGATATTCTATCTGAGTTACTCCTTCCGGCTATCTGCTCCCTCGACCGTAATAACGCTATTTTGTGATAGATAGCTCTTCTGCTTATTTTTGGGCTTCTCTCAGCCGCAGGCTGATGATTTGGTTTGGAGACAGTCTGTGATTTCAGAGTTGGGTAAAGACTGTTTGACGGGGGGACGGACGCGGGATGAATGATTTCATTTTTTTATAGAGGAACTACGGATAACCGTTATTAAAAAATATTAACAAATATCTATTTTCTATTATCTTTTATCCTAAAACATTGCATAAATAGTTTTTGGAGATGGGTAAATATTTCACCCTAGGGATAGTTTTTCATTCCCCGGATAAAACCTTTATTCCACAGATTAGTTTTTTGGCTAGAAAATGGTAAATAAAGTGTATTATTCTTTGAGAAAGGGTCCTAACAAAAGTGTGTGAGTCATCAAATTTTAATATATTATATCAGCTGTTTTATGTTATAAATGCCATATGTTTTATTTGTCTGCATCAAGGGTTTTAAAGAAGGAAATAAAAGTTTCAGGATTACCAAATAACTAATAATGGGTAATTTATGGTTATATTATATTTTCTTTGTTATTCTGGCAATACATTATTCAAATAGACCCTCTCTCTTGTATGAGCCCAACCGAAATTAGGTATTTAGTCCTTAGACTGCAAGGAAACCAAACAAACAGTAGCGGTGAGGAATGTACATAAGGCGACTTTCTTAATTATAATTATCTAATTATTAATAGTAGTTGCATTGACTAGGATACCGCTGGAGCTGATAGCTGGATTGGGTCAGAAAACGATTACCAGTGCAGTCTTTGAAACCATATGCACATGCCGTGCAGGGTACACAGCATAGGGGCATCTGTAAGTTATTGTTTTATTTCGTGATTGACTGGTCAAATGAACATTCATGTGTGGTTTAGAATATCCACCTGATTGGGTAGTGAAAAAGGAAGTCATTTAATTTCGGGATTTCGTCGTCTATTTCACATTCAAAACAACAATTTTACACTAGATGGCAAACCTTTTAATGTAATCATCGTAAAGACAGTTGTTATTTAAGTCCACTTTATGCTACTACGGCTAATTAGGACGGGTTATCTACAGTTTACATTCCTTTTCTAGCCAGGGTGGGACTAAGGACTTGATTTAATGAGCCCGTCACTAAATAAATTACTATTGCCCAGGGCGGGAATCGAACCCACCAGTCTAGGTTTACCACGCGAGATTAAGACCAACGCCTTAACTCACACGGCCAATCTGAGCCCCATAATGACAGTTGTCAAGTCAAATACCAGCAGAATTGATTCTCTATAAAAACCATAAAAGAATAATAGAATGAAACTGTTTTAGAACGGGATCAACGATTTATATTAAATAATCATTGCAGGGCATATTTTTTCCTCTGTTTTCGGTGTCTCTCTTTCAGACATCAATATTTTAGCTTAAGATTTGATTGGAGTAAGGCACGCAACCAGGTGGTGTCTTCTATCTTATCTTTTCTGTGCCGTTAAATAAAACTTTGACTAGTCCATATCTCAGCCTTCAGTTGAAGACTTATTAGCTCATTTGTGAAGATACCAGTTTTGTCATTTCTAATGAATTTATTCTAAACAAGAAACGTATTAATTATGCAAAAACCAGATGTTAACCATAATTGAAATTGTATTCTTTTATCTAATTTTCAAAGTTATATTTTGAATAGTAAAAATGTACATTAGTGCACATAATTACTTTGTTTACATGAAAATATAAATTATTTCAATTTCTTCTGACATTGAATGTTGACCAGTAAATTAACGTATTAACTAACCATTCTAGTTAGGGGTGGTTTATAACACGAAGAAACTTCAAAGTGAATCACTAAACCTTGGCTTTTGAGGTATATGTTACATGAACTGGTGATGATTCTGTAGAGCTTTGCAATTATACATTCTAGGATATATTTAAAGGGATTATTTGTGACAAAATTAAGAGTCACCATCACAAATGCACAGAATTTCTAACGGAACATGGACAGACAGGCCATAATTTAAAAAGATTTAAACTTCAAGACAATGACAAATGTACTTGCGACTCACAGACAACACAAACGTTTTTACGTATACTTTATGACTGCTCAACATTTAATCAAAATAGATCAAATTTAATAATGAAAATAATTTTAAAAGGAGGTAATTGGCCAGAACTACCTCATATTATATTTTAAAAATATAATAAAGAACTTATAAAGTTTATCAAAAGTATAGATATGGATGTAGCAAAAATACATTAGAATGTAAAGTTGATTGTGAGGAACGGGAATTATAATTCGATATATTTACCTTGCATAGACTCACAAATTAAACATCGGTTGAGTTTAACTTTAATTGATTTTTTTTGTTCTTACTTTATTTATTTTTCATTTCATTTATTAATTTTATTTGTAATTATCTTACTTATTTTATTATTATTTTTTTTATATTATTTTGGAGTAGATAGTTGATTAACTTGTATATATTATAAAATAAAAATGTATTTAAACATAATCATACATGTAATATGCCATGTGGCAATGGAACATGTATTCAAATAAATAACTCTTCATATGGTTCCTATGAGGAGAAAAAAAAATAGAAAGTAGCTTCATCAATAAGGAAGAAGTATTATTATTACATAAGAATATTTTATTATTTTACTATATTTGTTTACTTAAAAGTTTAAGTTATTTTAGTATTTAGGTATGGTACCCATTTAAAATCCGTTCTTTTATACAGTGCAATTTCTTTTCAATTACTCCACTTACATAATGGAACTTATTTTATTATTGTCCAATATAACTTTCACTCAATAATTGAAAAATTTAACATATTTTATAACTCTTTTTCATGACTCATCAAATATATATTTTGACTCAGGAATAAGATCCTTTTTTTAAATGACGTAACTTCGTTTTTTTTTTTTGTAAGCGGTTGTTAAAGTTTCTTTGTTGTTGTTGTCATTTTGTAAATATAAGCATTAAAGAGACAATTTATTTCCATGGAATTAGGATTTCTTCACTAAAATTCCATTGAAGACATTTAACTTTCAGAGATTATATCTGCTGGCTTTGAAAATGTATTTTATCTCTAAAATTCTTAATTTGTTTTTTATAAAATCATAATGTTGTTCTGAGAATAAATCATGACTGGCCAGATATTAGGTGCCCCAAATTGATCGAATTAAGATGCAATAATAAAAACAAATAGAAATTCCAACTTTAAGTGCCTATCATTCAAAAATAATCAGCTAATTGACATTTTCTTTTTGAGATATGTGAAGGTTGAAAAAGTATTGAATAATATACAAAGGGGAATGCAATCATAACAAATATATAGAACAAATACGAAATAATATAACACAATTAATCAAAAGATTCACTTCAAATGGGCCAATACACATGGAGGAGTTATGTGCAATGAAATGACTACTTTTCAGGCATTGAGTCGCTCTAAACATTACAATGAGGTAATTTACAATGAATTTACTTCCATGGTACTGGTTAAAATCGTTACTTGAGATAAACTGTATTATTTTATGGCAATAGCCGTGGAATCAAAGAGGTAAAGGATCACATTTAAAATTTATTTATTCCTTGAGCGAGACTATCTCTCATGGTGGTTAGAGACACTTACATTCTTAATAACACAATATTTAACTTGTCACTGAAATTCAAACTTTTACTTTTACAAAGGCAAACTCAAATACTTGTAAACATGACAATTACACCGGAAAGGCTTGATTTATGAATACAGACCCAAGACATACAAATACAGAATCACCTTCCCACATAGACTATTAGTCCTGTCATTATCTTTTCAAAATACACATATTTCTTTTTAAATAAAATCGCTAAAAATTTCCTTAACTTGAGAAAGGAATAGAAAATATTATATTAAAATAACTTAATTATCTAAATTGAATTGTATTTTTCTTAATTATTTACACAATATTTTAAAGTTTTTGTTTTAAGCTATCATCTTTCAAGTTTTATTTTACATTTGTAAATATTTATACATATTAATATATAAGAAATTCTTAAAATATTAGACAAAATCCACAAATAATGGGTGTGCAATAAAATATAACCTGTCCACAAAGGTTTAATTGTAGAGGAAATTCTTAGGAAAAAAAATTATTCACTAATCACCTCCAATTCCATGTTTTTTTTTTTGTATTAAAACTTCGTCTTATTTAAGGCAAGATTATAAAATTCATGATGCTCTATGTCATCATGAGGCTCAGGGCATGGATACCATGTGAGTTAAAGCTATGTGAGCTAGTTAAACCTGGAGTTAATGATAGCCACTCTATAAAAAACTGTTAACATTTTTAATAATTACTGGTCTAAATAAAGAAATATAATATAGGACTTGAACATACGGGCACACAAGTCAGTGAAATAGGTGTTTATATATCTAATTGTTTATAACAAAATACTGCTGTGTTTTTTGTTATTTGTCACAGAAACGGCGATAGAGAAAAATAAGAGGGATGCAACATAGGCGAGGATCCCGGAGTGGACGGGATCTCTGAAGAGAGATGTACCCAAATAAATGAAGGAAAATGAAAACCTGGCGAGTTCGGTGCCTATTTACAATTAAATAAATAAACCTGGAGTTGACTCACGTGGGATAAAGTAAGATTTTATTTAGTGGTGAACTCACTGAATAATATCCTTATCCCTCTCAGGGTAGATAAGAGTGGCAACCTGCCGAATCCCTTTCTAATAGGAGCATAAAACTGGGCAGTATTTATAATGTTTTTGTTATAATATAGCTCTTACTTGAAGGCGTGGAGTTACTGCCAAAAACTATTAGTGTCTCTGACAGATACGACTTAGAGCAAAGTGAACAGGAGAACTACTGTAAGAAACTATTTTATTAATATTGATATTATCCGATACGACCCTTATAACGGTGATTTAGAACTTTACGCTTCTCCCGAACACCTTTTAACTAGTGATGATAATAATGATCTTCACATTTCATTTTGATTGTAACGGTTTGGAGTAGCGTGTTCGAAAAAGTGAAATAAACATTTCACTTTGTAATGCTAAAAGAGGCAAATAAAAATAAAAATTGTTAAACTGCATATGACTGATAATCCAAAAATGACCTAATATAATAAAGGCAAGGGATTTTATTCGAATTCTAATAGAAAAATAATGTTTACAAGATAAGTTTCTATGTCCCAAAATGTCGGAATTTGCTATCAAAAAGAAGTAATTTTTGTTGCTGTGTCGTAAACTGTCACTGACTTAATTGTTAAATGCGAGGACATTATTAAATTTATGAACAAGACTCCGCAAGTTTAATACTGTTTTCAAACATTAATTTTAATATTTTGCGAGAGGTAATGGAACGGGAATGTCCCTGTAATTTCCGGAAGCCAAATAAATTTCCGGGAACATGCATATTATATACGTTTAAATGTATTCCTTTGAAGTTAGATTTTAACAGCACCTGAAGTGGAAACGGCACGTCCAATATTACAAGAAATAATATCATAACCATAATTTTCCAGCAATATTAATAGAATTGCATTGCGTCCCTTAACATTTTTTTTTTATTGATTTTTTTTTTCACAACCTGTAGTGAAATTAGAAATAGGTAACAATTCTTCTAACATAAATATCGAATATTATACCTGTTACGGCAAACTTTCACTTGTCAACAGTTGAGTTGTGATCCCAGAAGAGATAGTAATGACAATTGTCAAAGGAAGAATTGACGAATAGCGGCAGGAGTGGAAGTCTGTGTGGTGTGAGATACAAATACATGCTATGTATCGAAACAGTGCAGTGTTTTGGTTCAGATGGTGAAATGGCAAGCATTTAACACTTCCAGATTGGTCTAGACGAGGCCTAATTGGACCAGAAGTCATTGTTAGACCTGGTATGTCACAAAACAAGACTCGAAAACTGTTTACTTACATGAAACAAGGCGGGGCCTTTCACGTTAGTCATTATTACACCATAGTCTCAGGAGAATCCAACGTAGATCTATTTCTTATGTAAACATATAAGCAGCACTGATTCAATACACAAACTATGAACAAACTCGTACTTTGGAAAAGGATCATTATAAGACTTTGGAAAAGCACCATTACATGACTTTTGAAGATACAACTATAATACTTTAGAAAGGGTCATTATATGACTTTGCACACGGACCGTTATAGCCCTCTGGAAGAGCACCATTACAAGACTTTGGAAAAGCACCATTACATGACTTTGGAAAAGCACTATTACACGACTTTGGAAAATAGCACTAAAATACTTTAGAAAGGACCATTATATGACTTTTTAAACTGACCATTAAAAAAACTCTGGAAAAGCACCATTACAAGACTTTGGAAAAGGATCATTATAAGACTTAGAAAGGACCATTTACAGACTTATGATACTAAGGAACAGTAAAAGGGGTGTATCTTCGTGTACACCCAGCCGGCCTGTCTCTTAGCTGCTTGTATAATTAAATACGCCAAGGACAGCTGGGTTTCAGATAATGAAAAAGAAAAAAAAAACAAGATTTTAGAAAGAACCATTATAAGACTTTGACAAAGGATCAGTTCTTTGAGGGAAGACATTGAAATATCTAAGTCAGCAAACGGCACACGAACTACTCCTGATACAATAAGTATAAATCAAACTGTCACCACTGATTTGAACGCGGTGTACTTTGTTCATCCAGATTGATGCGGTCCTCTACAATCCAGCTTCCCTCAAAGAATTACAAACGCCGTGTATACATAAATTCAACTGCTCCGAGGGTGTGAGATTTTTTTGTAACTCAGTTGCTTCAAATAAAAATCAGACGTTTAATAGGTTAGGTTGAAACAAAACAATGACACTCTTAAAATTTGAGATACAGAAAAAAGTATAAAACAATCTTGTTGCAAATAAAATTAGAGAATTAAATTTGCAACAAGATTGTTTACATAATGAAATATTTTCATCCGACTCATAATAACAGAGTTACTTTGAATTTGTGATTCTTCTCTCCATCTGGCCGATTTCATCCATTAACGTTGATCTTTAGGCTTACATAGAACGTATAACAACGATCAAACAAAAATTGCGACCGCTACTGTGTTACGAGACAATATTATATATATATATATATATATATATATATATATATACTAGCTCAGATACCCGGCTTCGCTCGGGAATTCATTTGAGGCTGAATGGTGATGGTATTTTTTTGACAAGGCTTTACTTTGCACAATATTTTGACATTTACCGTTCCACTGTTTAGTTTAAATACCCGTCGTTTCTGTGGATTTGTTAATAATAAAATAATTTTTTTATGTAAGACTTCACTGTCCTCCATATTGTCATATTTCCCGTTTCCTGTACATTATGCAAGATTTGAATAATTAAGCACAAAATATTAACATACATTTGAATTCATTTTTCCCGGTGAGGTACCTGGTAGTTCCAAAGAATTGTTGGGCAAATTTCTCTAAATAATAAAATAAACAACTTTGTTATGTGCATATTTGCCGAAACCCCAATAGGAAACGAAATATCACTATTTTTAATTTCAGGCCTCCCTTATAAGCCCCACTCCTGCCCGTACCTAGAAATGTTAGAATGGCTTATTATAAGGAAGACGTTAGTGGTAATTCACATACCGAGTTTGGTTTAGTTCGGTTGAGTCGTTTGTGCCAAATAAAATTGTTGACTTGTGCTATCACTTTTTGGCGTATAGCGCCTTTATAATTAGGTATACGACAAAAGTGTATATGACAAAAGTTTCTCTAAATAACAAAATAAACAACTTTTGTTCTGTACATATTTGCCAAAACCCCAATAGGAAACGAAATATCACTATTTTTAATTTCAGGCCTCCCTTATAACCCCCACTCCTGCCCGACCCTAGAAATGTTAGAATGGCTTATTATAAGGAACACGTTAGTGCTAATTCACATACCGAGTTTGGTTTAGTTCGGTTGAGTCTTTTGTGCCAAATAAAATTGTTGACTTGTGCTATCACTTTTTGGCGTATAGCGCCTTTATAATTAGGTATACGACAAAAGTGTATATGACAAAAGTTTCTCTAAATAACAAAATAAACAACTTTTGTTCTGTACATATTTGCCAAAACAATTTTAATTGAAGAAGGTATTTTTATTTTTTACATTGTTACTAAAAATCGTCTATGTTATAAAATCATTTGCCTAGAACATTATAATATAAATGTTTATTCAATCTACCTATTCATTATTTAATCGGACTGTGAATAGAAAGTAAACGTTGAAAATAAAACAAACCGAATACTAAACAGTTTAATTAAGTTCTGTAGCTTAGTTAAATTTCCTTTAGGTTTCTAACAAAGATATCTCCTTTTCTCCCAATTGCTTAACAGTGACAGTGGTATATCTATTTAGATATTACTAGCTAAGGTACCCGGCGATGCCCGGGAAATCATTGCTGACTGACTAATGATTGTATTTTTAAAGCAAGACTTCAATGAGAACAATTGCACTTCCCTCCACGATGTATTGTTTTTTCAAAACAGCCAATCCTAAAGTGTAACTTTCAGGGTTAATAGAATAGAAATTTTAGTTTTGAAGAATATATGAAAATGGGTTCCTAATCTATTCCTCACGACTTTTTGACTCACGGTTTTTGAATAATTCAAACCATAATCATGGGTAGCAATTATCACAATTAAATATCTTCTATAATGAACATATTTCCTGCCAAAAATCAAACCAAGCACATATAGTTTTAGCATAGTTTTATACATAAGATTATATTCGTATTAGTAAGCCTCAGTGGAAATCACTTCCCGTCGTGGCAGCATTCCCCAATAGGAAACGAAATATCACTATTTTTAATTTCAGGCCTCCCTTATAACCCCCACTCATGCCCGACCCTAGAAATGTTAGAATGGCTTATTATAAGGAAGACGTTAGTGCTAATTCACATACCGAGTTTGGTTTAGTTCGGTTGAGACTTTTGTGCCAAATAAAATTGTTGACTTCCGCTATCATTTTTAGCGTATACCGCCTTTATACTTAGGTATACGACAAAAGTGTATATAACAAAAGTTACTCTAAATGACAAAGTAAACAACTTTTGCTATGTGCAGATTTACCGAAAAACCAATACGAAACGAAATATCGCTATTTTTAATTTCAGGCCACCCTTATAACCCCCACTCCTGCCCGTACCTAGAAATGTTAGTATGGCTTATTATAAGCAAGGCGTTAGAACTAATTCACATACCGAGTTTGGTTTAGTTCGGTTGAGTCTTTTGTGCCAAATAAAATTGTGGACTCCCTCTATAGTTTTTAGCGTATAACTCATTTATAATTCCGTATACGGCAAAAGTGCATATAATAAAAGTTACTCTAAATTACAAAATAAACAACTTTTGTTATGGGCATTTTTGCTGAAAAAACAATAGGAAACGAAATATCGCTATTTTTAATTTCAGGCCTCCCTTATAACCCCCACTCCTGTTTGTCTTACAGAATATTACTATAGCCTAAAGTCTAAGTTGAGCTAGTAGTAATATAAATACCAAGTTTCATAGAATTCGGTTCAGCCGTTTGTGCGTGAAAAGGTAACAAACAAACAAACAAACATACACGAAAGAAACAAAATGCAGTTATGGTGTCTATGACATGTGAAACGAAAAGTTATCGTGGAATTTCGCGAAAAAAATCAATGTACAGACAGAGGTTACAATTTTATATATATATATATATATATATATATATATATATATATATATATCATTATCTGATGGGCATTTGATGACAATTTCGCCTTCGCGCCAAGAGTAAAATCTCAATATTTGAGTTCCCTTAGAGAGATCTGCTAAAAGAGAGAAGTTTTAAATATAGAGAACAATAACCATTTTAAAAATACACTGAAAGTGTCAAAAAAAATAATGCATTTCCAACACCACTTACTGACATAAGTCATCATAATGAGGTTATCTCACTCAGGCATACCCATCTTTATAAACCGATTACTCGCAACTTGAACTCTCTGCGTGCACACAATGTTTGTTGGAACTGATCAAGAATATCTATCAATCAGTATTTAACAAAAGTAATATATTTAGATTAACCAAATTGTATGAGACCATTTCGATTAGACGAAGTAAAATAAATAATATGTAAACGGTTAAACGAAGCCGACATAAACGAACAAAGAGAATGCATTTCAATTTTTTTTTTTAATTATATCTTTTATGCTTTCCTTTTCCTTATTCATTATTAGCTTATTCTTAGAAAATGAAAGACACTTCTTTTTTAAATATAATTTTTTCTTTCCACTAAAAACAATTTTAATTGAAGAAGGTCTTTTTATTTTTTACATTGTTACTAAAAATCGTCTATGTTATAAAATCATTTGCCTAGAACATTATAATATAAATGTTTATTCAATCTACCTATTCATTATTTAATCGGACTGTGAATAGAAAGTAAACGTTGAAAATAAAACAAACCGAATACTAAACAGTTTAATTAAGTTCTGTAGCTTAGTTAAATTTCCTTTAGGTTTCTAACAAATATATCTCCTTTTCTCCCAATTGCTTAACAGTGACAGTGGTATATCTATTTAGATATTACTAGCTAAGGTACCCGGCAATGCCCGGGAAATCATTGCTGACTGACTAATGATTGTATTTTTATAGCAAGACTTCAATGAGAACAATTGCACTTCCCTCCACGATGTATTGTTTTTTCAAAACAGCCAATCCTAAAGTGTAACTTTCAGGGTTAATAGAATAGAAATTTTAGTTTTGAAGAATATATGAAAATGGGTTCCTAATCTATCCCTCACGACTTTTTGACTCACGGTTTTTGAATAATTCAAACCATAATCATGGGTAGCAATTATCACAATTAAATATCTTCTATAATGAACATATTTCCTGCCAAAAATCAAACCAAGCACATATAGTTTTAGCATAGTTTTATACATAAGATTATATTCGTATTAGTAAGCCTCAGTGGAAATCACTTCCCGTCGTGGCAGCATTCCACAGGAAATAACTAAACTCAATTACCTCCCGTCCATTTCCGCTCTCGCAGGAGCGTTATCATCGTTGTTTTCCTTAGAATATTGCTTCAGAATATTATTTTAATAATTTATCTCCCTGATGGAACTAAATAATAGATCCCTAAACATAATTTCATTTATGTTCAAAAAGCTAGATGAGGGGAAGAGAGCCCCCCTGCAACCTAGTAATACTTTAAACATTCATATCGAGTATATATTAAATACCAGAAATGCTCTTATAGTTTATATTCTATTAGAAATAAATAAAAAAGTTATAGGGAAAATAAATAAATAAATGAGGAGGCGACGGAGATTTATAAGCTCACTAATCCGAATCATACTTGCAACTATCATATAAGACTAAAACATAACATCTTTTGTTATAATATGCATTTATTAAAAACACTTAAATAAGCACTAATAAAATTATTGACTCCCGCTATGGATTTAGCGTATATGCCGTGTTAACTTCATTTACGGCAAAAGTGAATACAACAAAAGTTACTTTAAATAACAAAAGTAAACAACTTTTGCTAAGTGCACGTTAGCCGAAAAAAAAATAGAAAATGAAAATTGCGAATTTTTATCTCAGGCCTGTCTTATAACCCCCACTCCCGTTTGAACCTAAACATTTTAATGTAGCTTATAATCATGGAAGAATTAATGCTAATTCGCATACCAAGTTTTGTTAAATTCGGTTCAATCGTTTGTGCTCAACAAAATTGTTGGCTTCCGCTTTAGTTTTTAACGCATATCTCGTTTATGTTATACAGCAAAAGTGAATATAACCAAAGTTACTTTAAATAACAAAATAAACAACTTTTGTCATGTGCATATTTGCAGAAAAACCAGTAGAAAAAGAAATATCGCTATTTTTAATTTCAGGCCTCCCTTATAACCCCCACTCCTGCCCGTCCCTAAAAAAATATTGGTATGGCTTTTGATAATTAAGGTGTCAGAGATAATACACATACCCAGTTTTATTTAGTTCGGTAGACTCCTTTGTGCCAAATAATATTCTTGACACCCGCAATAATTTTTAGCGTATAACGCCTTTATAATTCGGTATTCGACGATAGTGTATATAACAAAAGTTTCTCTAAATAACAAAATAAACAACTTTTGTTATGTGCATATTTGCCGAAACACCAATAGGAAACGGAATGTCACTATTTTTAATTTCAGGCGTCCCTTATAACCCCCACTCCTGCCCGTCACTAGAAATGTTTGTATGGCTTATTATAAGGAAGGCGTTAGTGCTAATACTATAATTTTATTTAGTTCGGTTGAGTCTTTGTGCCAAATAAAATTGTCGACTCCCCCTATAATGTTTAGCGTATAACACCTTTATAGTTCGGTATACGAAAAAAGTGTACATAAAAAAAGTTACTCTAAATAACAAAATAAACAACTTTTGTTATATGCATATTTGCCAAGAAACCAATAGGAAACGAAATATCGCTATTTTTAATTTCAGGCCTCCCTTATAACCCCCACTCCTGTTCGTCTCAGAGAATATTAATATAGCCTAAAGTCTAAGTTGGGTTAGTAGTAATACACATACTAAGATTCATAAAATTCGGTTCAGCCGTTTATGCGTGAAAAGGTAACAATAAACAAATAAACAAACAAACAAACAAACAGACACCAAAGAAACAAAATGCAGTTATGGTGTCTATGACATGTGAAACGAAAAGTTATCGTGAAATTTCGCGAAAAAAAATCAATGTACAGACAGAGGTTACAATTTTATATATATATATATATATATATATATATATATATATATATATATATATATATATATATATATATATATAGATTAAATAATGACCGTTTCTAAAAACTTCATATCTCCCGATTAGCTTAAGTTGCAAAAAGTGGACGTTAATAAATAATAAAAAAACTTCAGGAGAATAAGGTAGCTGCGTATTAACTTAGTTTCAAAGGAGTCTCAAGAGTAATCTTCCATCCTGGAACTGATTTAATTTAACAAATAAGAAACAATTTTTCAAAATAATTCCTAGGAATTTTGAATAAGTAAAATATCCTTGGAATTTCACCTAACAACTCAATATTTATCCTAACAAAATCAAATATTTATGCTCATGCATGATCAAAACCCTGACGTATTGTGAACGCTTCATGGCGTGTGATTGTGAATGTTGGAATTGTTGAATACATGTGACTTAGAAATCACTAATCATGGATTTTCCTCTAAACATTTTCCTGTTTAAGATAAATCAAACTTTTTTCAAAATAATATACCAAAATTAATTAAGGTTTTCATGGATCCACTTGTTATTATGATGTTATGAAATGATATATCGGGAATATCTAATACTCTAAATTTATTTAAATTATATTTTACAGGAACAGGGGCACAAGTTAGCCATGCGAATTAAAGCGGTTGGCCTTAACCGCTCATGGTAAACCTAGAGTGGTGAAATCGATTCCCTCCTGAACAATAGGAATTTATTTAGTGACGAACACATTAAATAAAATCCTTAATCCCACCCTGGCCAGAAAAGTGTGCAACCTTAGATAACCCGTCCCTATTAGCCGTAGTTGCTAAAGGTGGACGTTAATAAATAATAGCATTAAACAGGAACAGATAGTGTGAGTGAAGTCTCTTCAAGTAATTTCTGTTTACTTTCCTATTTCATTGTTTTAATAACTTTTATAGGTTGATCCAGGATTATACTATTTACAATACAACTATTGAGCTTAATAAAAAAATATGGAAATTGGAAATAGTGTATTTTAGAAAAGATTAATACTCGACAGGTATTGAAAAATTTGAAATATCTCCATTACTATCAGACCGATCGAAAATCTCTCACATGAGTTGTTCCATTACGTAACTAATCTTGTTGAAATTTTAATGTTCTACAACTTTTATTTTATTCATATTTTCTCTAACTCGACTATTAACCGATTATTATTTGTGTTGCTTTTTTCTTTCAGTCTTTTCTCACTTCTACTCATACTATCCCATGCCCAGTTAACAGTTTAATCCCTTTTTGAAAAAGGGGAATTAGAGAATAGATTATAAGATTATCAAGCTTGTCATATTGGGGATCATAGGAAATCTGTTTAGTTTACAGAGAGACTGTTTAACAGATTTCCTTTACACCAAATTGAGGTCGCACCCATGACGTAGATTGTGAAAATTTCTTTGAGTGGCCTGCGATCCTGCCTATTAGTTTAGTGGATGGTAAAGGTGGGGATCGTTCAAATCTGTGGGTTTGGTGTATAATTTGCACGTGTATAATTTTGAATTATATGAATTTGTTTTTTCTGAACTTTGAATGATCTGTTGGTAACGAGTTTCTAACAGTTTCTAAAAACGTTTACGTTCTCCAACGTTGCAATCATTCGTTTTAGTCAGAATAGATCTCAGCGCCCTATATGAAATGCCCTGTGGCCGAGATCTTAGAGAGTCGTAATCATGTGGAACCCCGAGGGATTGTCAGGCGTATATTCTCACCAGATTCCCACTAATCCACAAATCTGCGACACTAGCGCGATCTAGTGGTGCAGTCGTGAACTACGGGTAATGTTCTCCCCTGGCCGGGATCGAACCTGGATCTATGATTGCCTTTAGCTTACTGAAAGCAGTAGTACATATATGTATCCACGCTTAAACCCGTTCGGACTTCAGCTCCCCGTCGGAAAAATGTAGATCCCTATAATTAAAGTCACATTTGAATCTTTATAATGGGGTACTGGGGAAGATACTTTCAAATAAATAATCATAAAATGTAAATCGATTCTTTTATTTACCTTTATACACTTTCCCTATATTTTTTGGTTTTCAGAGTGCCTGTGGTAACTTGTATCAATAAATATCTTATGTCTAGCTTTATTGTCTATTTTTTTAAATAGTCTTCTTATTACGGGAGAAAAAGAGTATAGAACGTGACATCGTATATTAAGCTCTATTCTAGCTCCTTTCCGACATATGAGTCTGATCGAAAAGGATTATATAAACGGTGTTTTTACAAATTTTATTTTCTACCTTTACGTTACTATTCATTTTTCGAATATTAACTTTCATCCTTGACATACAAACCCTCACTCCTGTTCCTGGGATTTTCACAGAAGTCGGATGATTAATTACCTCATGTTCAACTTAAATTTCAAGTAGATTTTATTCTTACTTCTTAATTTTGGGAGCAAGAAAGAATGAAATTTTAGGTGACAGCATCAGCAAGTTATTTTACCTTATGGGAAATACCACAGTAATGCTCAGTACCTCCGTGGCAAACTCTCATCATCTCATTTATCAATTATGACCATATTCAGTTGTCTTATGCTTCGAGACCAACCACTGGACAAGGAATCAAAGATTAGGTACTCATTCAGTGGTAATTCTCGGAGAATTGCAGGACGGAAGATGGTCTTCTGAAAAGACCGAAAGCACTCTCCATAAATTATGGAAAATACTACAGTGGACTGACAATATTATTCATCTTATTGAAAACAATGTTCACTACAACATCCTCTATACTTTACTCATAAAAGGCTTTCTAATTATATTTGTTGCTTTACAGATCGAATTTCTCTTTTTTGATATTAGAAATTATTTTTAATTCATGTAAAATAAAATAAAAAGGTAGTACGTTCTGTATCCAAGGAAAAGAATATACAATGTTAAATGGTATAGAAGAAAACGCAATGTCGTTATTTAAAGAGTATCCAAAATTGATAACATAACGGCATCAAGGGATTGGTTCCAAGTACTAGAGTCAATATTGATAAGGGTAGTCTTACTTGATATAATGAAATAGTAATGACTTGAAATTATATCCTAACAACTTAAGTATAGAGGCTGTTCTGTGGCTGACGTGGAGCCGGATAAAGAAGGACATCCTGGAAAAGCTATATTGGAAGTCTGGATCGATATAATTAACTGACAGCTCAATCTTTTCTTTCTCTATAGAGTGTATTTACAATCCCATTAATCCTTCTAAACTCTCCCCACAAAACTGAAATGATATTTATCCAATTTATTATATCTCTAAAACTGATTATATTATAAAACTAATACTCCCCCAATCAATTTATTAAACTAAACCATTTTGTAACATTCCGACAGAATTTTTCATTATCATGAATAAAAAATGAAATAAATATTTTGATTAATTGTCATCTTCTTTCCGTGGTCATGAAGTTACGGTGTTAATTTTAGAGAAGGTGTTATTTGTTTGGAACTCGTTCCAACGCCCCCTTTAATGTGCTCTATAAAAAATAAATTAGTTATATAAATATTCTTAAAAACGTATACTTTAAACATGAACATTTTAAAAACTATTAATTCATTAGAAACATTTCCTGTCGATTAAAGCAAGTCGTAATTGTTGTGAGTTATTATAAAATTCCAATATTCTTGTATCAAAATATTGTGCGATAAGTGACTAAAATGTTATAATCGTGGAATCACCCATCTCTCATTCTACGTAATCCTTCTACGTGTTTAAATAAGTTGAATTGTATTAACGATTAACAGAAAAACACAATATGGTAGAGTATTAAAAACTAGCTCTCTGACATTTTTTAGTAGTTTCTAATCAACAGAAAATAAATATATGTTTTTCTACGCATTGATTTATTTATTTCTAATGATTAAAAATATTTATAAGCTTGGATGCCATACAGAATGTTTGATGTACTCAAAACCTCTCAAGGAAAGAAAGGTATTCCTTTCATAAGGACAAGCAAGTATCATTTTTAACCTCCTCGCTTGTAAACTGGCTAATTGGGACTGTCTGTCTACAGGTTACCACCATTTTTAGCCAGGGTTCAACTATTAATTTATTTAGTGAGTTCGTCAATAAATAAATTCCTATTGGTCGCTGACTCCGTTTCTATGTTCAAGGAATTAATTAAGACCAATTCTTTTAGGCACAAAACTAACTTGAGACCCTTTAGGGTAAGATAGCTTGTTATTCTTAGTAGTAAACTTCAAACTCTTACCGAATGAAAGGTAGTCTGCACTTTTGTATGAAAGTCCATCCACTTTGAAAATGTTTCTTTCATTGTACAATGTCATCGCTTCTTAATGATTACGATTTTTGGAAGATTTTGTTAGTTTCATACAAAAGATAGACTTTGGTAGAACAAAATAGTTGACCAAAACCAGCGAGGAAATATTCTAGATATGCCAATTTGTTCTTTCCAGGCCGAATTCGCATGAATTCAAGAAATCTGCTTAATTCTAGGTTCAAACACTAAAAACTAAATGTTCAAAATGAAGTCTATGAACCAGAATCTATATAGTCCTTATTTTTCATTTATCAATGGATTATTGAAATAGGATATTTACCAAATTTTCAAAGAAGGGAATGCCATTATCTTTTGTATTCATTTTAATCTAAAGGGAGACGTTTTTGTATTTCAAGGGTTGTTGAATGGCTCATTATGCTTACAAAATTGGTAGCCCTGTGTTCTAAGATAAAAACGGCTAAGCATGGTCGAATAGATGCTAAATATGTTCTAGGCTGAGCGAATTCTAAGATAGAATAAATTTAAATTGGCGATAGGTTTCTCCAAGACAAGTAATTTAATAGGATAGTTCTATCAATTCAGTCAGGAAATTTTCTTCAATTTTACAACATAGTTAAAAGTGAGAAGGGAATGAAAGGAAAGAGAGAGCTGAAGCAATTAATTCGGAAGAAAGTTTCATTGTTAGAGGTAAGATAACTAATAAGGAGTGAAAGGATAGCTATCCATTTCCCGCAGAAGATATTTCTCTCCACTTTTTCAACAATTTTAGCTTAGCCGAGAAAAAAAGCCTCTTTTTTAACAACGGAGTAAAATTTATCATTCAAATATAGTTTAATAAACTTTAGTTTATTCTCAAAATAAGTATGAAATACGTCTCGAGAAAATGAGGTCTGTTCGAAACTGTATATATATATATATATATATATATATATTTATTTATTTATTTATCTGTCTGCTACCGCTCTAGCGGTCGCAATTTTTAACTTATCGCTACCAAACTTGATATATAATCGTTTAATACAAAAAGGGCAGATCAAGTTTGTTAAAGGCTGAAAACGGACCAAAGGGAGGGGGGGGGGGTTAGAGGGGGAGAATTTCAAAAATTCTTAATATCTCCGTTATTATGCGTCGGATTGAAAAATTGTATAGAACTATTCTTATTGCAAATTTAATGTTCTATAAATGTTGTTTAGCACATTTTTTCACTATCTTGATTATTAACTGAGATATTTGCATTTTTTAGTTTTCGGTCTTCAGTAAACCCCCACTCCTACTCATTTCAAATTAACAATATTCAATTATGTTATGAAGCACGTTATGTGAAGTTTAAATACCAAATATTTTTCTCATTGAACTTTTAATTTTTGAGATAAATGCAAAAACGTGACGCATGTGGGAAATCTGCTTAATTAAAGCAGCACCTGCTTGACGTACTTCTTTAGTTTAATATCTGTTTTTATTCATCAATGGCCATGTATTTGGCAGGATTAGTTGGTAAGCAGGAAACATGATGGACCTAGTATTTTAATATTTCCGAGCTAAATATTTGTACAAGACCTTATTTTCATCTTGACTAATTGACTCCCCTACCGTCCAGCAGCTCAGGAGAATTAAGATATTTGAGCTTGGGGAGCCAATCAACCCTTGGTTAGAAATAAATTCAGAAAAGCTTGTTCTAGTTTCCCGACCGAATCCCCGACTTTATTTTTGCCACCATTTTATTCTCGTTTTTTTATTAGATGTTTAGAATTTAACTTTGTGAATTTGAAAAGTATGTCATTTGCGGATTGATATCACTTATAATAAGGTGATTAAAAAAAACAACGACAAAAACTCCGGTAGACCAGTGCGGGGTATCTCCATCTTCGGCGGTGTTGGTAGTATTACACAAAATATTTCCCAACCTGAATGGGTTCCCTGCTTTGAATCTTAAAAACAACATTTAACAAAAATACTGTCAGCAGCTAGCTATTTGTCTTTCTTGTTACAGATTAATTTGTTGCCAATTGGTCAACCTTGACTACGCCTATTTAAGTGTGATACAAAAATGATTTCTTTTATTTATTTATTATGCAGTTTTCGCTTTGAGGCGATATTGCTCATCAAAGAACAATGAAAATTAACAAAAAAAAAATGAAAACAGTAACAGAAAAAATTAAACATTACAATTAGAACAGAACAAACTAAGAACGCAACCAACGAGACAAAAAACACCGAATCAATAAATAAATAAAAACAAACAAAAACGAAAACGAAACATTAAATTAAAAAAGAAATATCTTATAAAGAAACTAGATATTTAAAAACTATAAGGACTAATAAAATTACGAAAACAATTATATATTTATAATGGATAAAATTAAAACTAAAAACAAATAAATAAAAATTATTATGTAAATAAATAAAATGAACAGATTAAATTTTCTAATATAAATTTCTAACATTCACAATAATATGCTCACACTTCCTCTGCCACACATAGAAACCCTCCCCCCCCCACACACACACACACTCAAATGAATTATTTCTGGCTTTTGGATTTTATTTTATTTCGATCAGGTATTCCACTTCTTAATGACTACCACCACCTCAAACTTCTTCTTGAGTATACGTTTTAAATGCTAAGTCTTACCAAGGCATCGGGTAGCCACAAATGTTTCCTATATGCTTTTCTAACATTCTAATTAAAGTGAAACATAAGAATAGACGGACTAATTATAAGAAGAACAACTGTTTAATACATTATTATTATTTATTTGAGATGCCGCATCAATGGCGATTCATCTTTTAACATGTTTGAATATAATTTTACAAAATTAAATAAATATTAAAATTTTTACACAGCTAAATTTTACAAATGTACAAAATAAATGGAACAGACAAAACTAAATATAAACTCTTAGTATATTTACAACATGAGGAAAAAGAACTGTTTAATAGCCAAATAAACAAATCGAAGTTTAAAAATCTGGTACACCAAACCTGGTGCGGGTTCCAAGAAGCGCTAATTCTCTAATTAAATTGACAAGGTGTGGCATCACTGGTGATGACTAGGCTTTCCTTGCTTAGGAGCGAGCTGGTTCTATCATCATCTGTTGATAAAGCAAAACATGCCTCTTGAGGTAAATTGAACTACGCCTGACCACTCCAGGGCTAAATGTACTTAAACCACTTACGTGGTATTGTTTCAATAAACAGAGAAAGCTTGCAATAATGAACTTTAGATATACACTGTAAGCCACTGATTTGAGAATCAACTCGTGACGTATTCTCTATAGATGCTTAGGCATATCTGTTATTTAGTTTTGTATATAAATAAGAGAGAGAAAAAAACTTCATTCAGTAATAAAAGTTTGGTCTACCGAAATACATTGGGCTGTTGAAGACACAGCTAAATCATACACGTTATTTATTTAAAAAAGTCCATCACAAGCAGGGGCTGCGTAAACTAAGCAGATTTCCCACGTGAAGTTCTGCAATAGATAAATCTACATACTGATGTTACCAGTAAAGTAAGTGATCTTAACAACGCCGTGAATATTAAATGCAAACAATAATGAGAAGTCATTCAGTAAATTTTAATAGCCTAAAAAGCGTCTGAATAGTAAACAAACAGGTTAGCCAACCTCTGTATAGCTCAACAGATAGATAGAAATATTCTACACCGGAAATGAAAACAATTACAGAAACATATCTGAATATAACATATTAATTTTATTGAAAACTGTTTACTATATCTTGTACTGTAATTTGATGAATCAAAATTATTTTTATCACAATTACTCCAGTTTTAGTTATCTTAAAACATAAGATGGGTTGAGATCACAACAAAACATATTTGCAGTTATCTCGTATAATAAAGATTTCTTGAAAACAATATTTGGTATTTAAGCTTCTAATAAAATGATCTATCATATAACAGAGTATTGTTTATGTGACATGAGTAGGTGTAGGCGTTTGCTGAAGGCCGAAAACTGAATAATTCAAATATCTCGGTTAAAATTCAAGATAGAGAATAAATGTAAATAACAATGTTTATTGTACATTTAATTTTCAATAGGATTGGTTTTATACAATTTTTCAATCCGACTTATAGTAACGGATATTTCGAATTTTCGAAAATCGTTCCCTCTAAACCCCCCACCCTCCCACTGGTCCAATTTTTGCCGTTAACGAACTTGATCTTCATTTTTGCATAAAACGATTATGGATCGAGTTTGGTAACGATCAAACAAAAATTTCGAGCACTAGAGCGTCAAAATATCTCCGTTATTATGCATCGTAAAATTGTATAGAACCAATCTTATTGCAAATTACTTTTACTATAAATATTGTTATATACATTTATTCTCTATCTTTAATATTAACCGAGATATTTGCATTTTTATGAAGTCTGTGGTCGGGTATAGTTCGGATTAGGTCGGCCATTTCCGTATCTACTCGGCTCAGGTGGAAGCTCCTTCTAACCTTACCTGTCATTTCAAACCTTACCTTACCTTCCTTACTTTGTGTGATTTATGCAAATACGTTCTGTTCATCCGCACCTCCCCCCCCCCTTCTTTAGTTCTTGGACTACTAAAACTTGAGTTATTAAAATATAAATTATTCTTACAATTCAGAAGCCGTTTCAGTTGGGAATTTATTTTAATTAACTGAAAAATTTCTCATTACCGTTTGTATTTAATCATGGTGGTGTTGTGTTACCAGTATGCAGATTTCTCTATTGTAATACTTCACATGGGAAATCTGCTTAGTTTACGCAGCCCCTGCGTGACGGACTTTTTTCATCTATTAGGATCGATGGACATTTGAAGAAATTTTTCGAAAATCGCGTCATGAGTACAACCTCAATAGCTGGTTTCCCTTGAGGGAAATGTGCCAAAAAAACATAATTATAACATGTTTTTAGATTAATAATTGTAGAAATTCATAAAATAATATAATAATGACTCAAAATATGAATTTATTGCAATAATATAAGATATATGTAAATAATTATAACAAAAGAAGTGATATATATATATAAATAAACAAAATAATAATGTAAATTAAAAATAATTATCGAGCGTAAATATGGTTATTTATGATTCCAATTGAGTCTATTATAACATACTCAGCAAGGAATGGTATAGAGCTGATATCCAAGGCCAGTTCCTTCATATAGTCTTGAGTCTTCTTCAGTTTTGTTCCTCTGAAGCCGGACAGCAGTCCGCGGGCTTATAGCGTCGTTTAACGAAGGTTTCTCGATATAGTCTATGCATCCTCCATATATTTTTTTCTTTTCTGTATCGATGATTATCGCTTATTCAGATTTATTGGATTCGAACCCCATAGTCGGGTCTTCTGAAAGCTTTTGAACTACTATCTTTGAAAGCAATTATATCTGCAAACCACTGAGAGCCGTCATTGCTGGTTCCGAAGACGACCTCAAAACACGTTTAGCCTTTTTCTTAAAGAACATCCATTATGGCGTGTTTTATGAAAAAGCATGCTGCCATCTGAGCCACCGGAGAAAACACAAAGTCGGTCTTCCTATCACAAACACTATATTTAAAGAAAATTGAATAATGGAACGCCTGTTTTTTTTTTCTCTCTTCTTGATATCAACCTTCTACCGTCCAGCACTTCTCTTTGGAAAACTCCATATACGAAAAGGTTAATATTTTATGATTCATGGCAATATATTGAAATTCATAGAGGGAGTGCTATTTATTGATCCCCGGGTTTGGGTTAGGAGATAGTTGGATGGTTCTTGAGCATAGTATTGATGAACTTCTCATGCATAGGCTGGGGGTATAATAGGACTACCTATATGAGGGAAGCTTAAGCTAAGTAAGCTCCTTTCAGGTGTAAGCGTTTGGATAGTTTTCGCAGGAAGGTAAGCCCTATGAGTTTAGATCTATTTAAGCGTGGCTTAACTGAAACTATTGTTTAACTTTAACCTTTATTTCAGAAAATATGCTGAAAAGTCATTGAAACTGAATTTCTCACTGTATGTCATTTATCTTTTGAAAAATGTAATAATATAATATTCATTAAAATTCACTGTATGCAGCTAAGCAGGGCGGGTTATCTACAGGGTAGCTCCCTATTTTAGTAAGGGTAGTTCTAAATCAAATTCGTCAATAAATAAGCTGCTTATGCCCACCAAAACCTTACCTCACTCGACTTATTCATCCAGTGCTTTAGTGTGCACTCTATAAATTTACTATGTTAATACATTTTTTGTTGTTATGTCTATTTTATTAGGACATATTTGTGAAACTTAATTTTACGTTACTATCCTTTTAAAATCAAGCACGAACTAAGGTCCTCTTTCGGTTGTTTGAACGTTACCAAATAAAACCTCAGGTACTTGAGTGAAGTGAACTCTAGCGAGGGATTAGATTACAAAGGTTAGCAGATTCCTTCACAGCAGGTATTCTAACTGCTAAGCACTTATCTAGCCTTACAGGGTTATCAACTTGAGTAGTATTATCCACACCATATATCGTTATGAGTGGACCTCATTCATGAGTAGGGCCGATGGACATTTGAAGATATTTTTTGAAAATCGCTTTATGAGTTCAACCTCAATAGCTGATTTTTTTTGAGGTTGACCTGCTAAAAGCTAGCTCTTCCCTGTGTGTTTTCCAATGGAAATTCCATATTGACGATTCCTGATTTCTAGGCGGATTAGTGTTAAACAGGTTTTGTTATGTGTAGTATATAATCTGTTTTGCTGTTTTATTTTGTCTCAGGTTTTTACATGTCTATAAAAGAACTGATGTGATTCAAGTTGCGTTTGTTATTCTCGAGATAATGAACAAAATGTGATTGAAAAATTCACATTTGATGGTAATGAATTTGTTAGATTATCTTCATGTAAAAATATGTTTTAATTTAAGTTCCTCTTTCTTAGAAGATTTTTTAGGCACATCCAATTTTGAACAACTCATTACTTTTACTTAAGCACACATTTTTACAAATAATGTTATGATTCTAGAGCAGTTAAAAAATAGAACCAAGTTAACAAAGTACCGAAATGCAATTGAATTATTTTTAACAAGAACGTCCAAAAATTGCCCGTTTATTTTTGGAAAAATGTTACATGGGTCACTTCCGTTCTTATCTACCAATTTGTTATTTTTTATTTTTGTTTTCCTTCTTTTTATGTTAGTTTAATTTTTAATGATGGCATACTTACGTAACCAATGTAAGATTCGGCCGAGGCTCAAATGTTTCTTCTTATTCTAGGAGAGTTCACTACTTTCCACACTGCGGTTTAGGAAGAAGATAATTAAATCAACTCGCACCGTAGCTCCATCTGAAAACTGGTCTTAGTCGAATAATTTATGTCTATGTTTTAACGAATATAAAAATACTAATAAAAAAAATTATCGTTATTAGTTGAGTTGTTATTTTATATAGCAATTTATTTCAGAGTGTTGTTGGAAGTGAAGAAAATTGTGTACTTGGAGAGGATACAATTTATATTTACTAGTCCTAGCACATATTCATGACTTTTCATTTAGTAACAGGCTATTTGCTGGACACAATTGTTCAGTTGGCACTTTTTGTAATAAAAGGTATTCTTTATGCTTTCCTTATATACGCAAATTAAAAAGTATGCAATATTTGGTCTGAAAACCCCTGGAACTGAGTTTAAGCTTTTATGGCGCTGAGTGAATGGGCTACTCCATTCAAGAATAAATTACTCACAACACGGATTGCCTGCTTTTCTCAGATAAATCTTTAATTTGTCTCATTCGCTATTAAAGATCGTTTTAACTTGCGAAGCCACAGAGAATCAGAGTATTTATGTAAGGACAATAAAATCCGTTACCAATGGGAACCAAAGCGAACAATTCAGAGACCGGAAAACTTCAACATTGCAAAATTGATTATATATTATATATTCTTCAAAAATAATGGAGAGTGGTTGCTGTCAATTATTAGGAACTTCATTTCAAGTTGAATTCCACAGAGATTGTATATTTCCTTTCCACACGTTTAGTATACTAGAAATCCATAAATGAAAATATAAAACTACAAGTTATACATAAACATTATAATATCCATACATAAGTCTAAATATATAATGGTGAGTATAAAATATAAAAAAATCAACAGAATTTTCAAAAATAATTTTTTTTTGCAACATTAGCTAAGTTCTTCACGTATTTCTAGAACGTAAAATATAACCAATAAACGAGTTTATCAAGCAAAATAAAACATTTTTGAATAAATTACAAACAGAGAAATCCTAACAAATCTCGTACCACTGTATAACAAAACCGTTTATGAAAATTAACAGCAATTTCCGCTTAAAGAAAGCAATTATGCATAAACATATTATATATAAAGTGCAAACTATAGGATAAATTATCAATAATGAAGTGGCCCAGCTCCTTGATGCTTACCTAGTACGTGCCAGTGAATGGCGGTAGAAGATAGGTCAAACGCTGATAAAGGGGAAAATACATTTTAAGCTGTGTATTAATGTTCACAGGCATTACTTTTTGAATTTAAATAGCCATAGAAATACCAGACCATATTCTATTTTATTTTGTATCCATTCTACGCATTCACATACTAATGTCGGCCAGTGTGGATGGACGCTGAAAAAGTGTTTCCCTGAACATTTGACAATCGGTAGCCCGGAATGATGGAACTTAGATGAAAATAAAAATGGCCGTCAAACTCCTCCAGTCCAACTTCTTCGAAACGCCTAAAAGGGCTAAAAATTAATGTTGAAGAGGGGTTAGAAATGATATAAGATTTTATCAAGTTAAGGTGACAATTTCAAAAGTATGCAATATTTGGTCTAAAAACCCCTGGACTTGAGTTTAAGCTTTTATGGCGCTGGATGAATGGGTTACTCCGTTCAAGATTCTGAACATAATAAATTACTCACAACATGGATTGCCTGCTTTACTCAGATAAAACTTTAAACCTAACTTAATCTTTACCTAAAAATATAATAAGTAAGGTAAAAACTAAAAAAAAAAAGACTAAACAAAGAATGGCAAACGACGAAGCTCGAATGAATGTGATTTGAATTAAATTCTTTTTGAACTTAACAAAATGCGTCACTTAATCACCCTGCTGCGAAGTGCGATACGCTTTTAATACCAATAAATAAATGACTGATTTTAGTAACAATATTCTATTATTGCAATTGTTAGTAAAACTTGATAAAAGTCTTATTGAAAGGAAATGAAAACACTTAACAAATTTTTAGGAAAATATATTTCTAACATCAGGGACTTCAGAACTAAGCACCAAAGAAACAACACAATACAAAATAGTGAATAATAAAATATAATACAGTAGTACCTGAAAGAAACAATTGAAAAATTAGGCGTGTAAATCTCATCAAGTGTTATTCAAACTCATCTTTATCTTAAATATTAAAATTCTACTTTAAAAAATATGGAAACTTGATTCTATTTCATTTTAATATTAATTATACTTAGTTAATTAGAAAAAAATATGAATTAATTATGTTTTGAATGGTCATTATATGTGTGTGCAAAGAGTTAATGTTTCAATTTAATTGAAGCGTAATTTATAAAATATTTGTTTACACATTTGACTTTTGAAGTTTCAAACACGCATTCAACGAATACTTCTCAAAGGGAATTTTAAAAACGAAAAACAGTGCTATTCAGTGACCACACAGGTAGATGTTTTTGTAATAAATAAAAGAGTGTTTATTAATTACTCAGGTACACCATTACCGAGATGATTTTTTTTTCTGTGTGCTGTATTTGATGAAAAAAAATTTGATTTTAATCGTAATTAAAGGGAAGTTAGAATATTAGTTGAGTAACCTTTTTTTCCTCAAATCAGGCAAGATAAATGTTGTATTGCCTATATACCTGCGAGTAATATAACATAATGTCATATTACTTTTCTCTTAGTTATCGAGTCTTGTACTCACGACTAATCAATCAAACCTCTTTTTCAAGTATTGTTTATGTTTGAAAATGATATTCTTTCATAAGGTTTTACACATATATTTTCATTTGGATGAATCTAAAAGGGGGTTTTAAGTAGATAACCGAATTGGGCGTTTCTGATGACTCTGGGTTTATTAATAGCTAAGACAAAGGACCCAATACTACCGCTGGATGTGGGAATCCAAAAAAGTTGTGTTCCGTGTGCATGAGATTTACACAGCGCAGGACGTAGGTTGACGATGTATTCATCACTGGTTTATTGTCGAGGCATTACGTGGTGCTGTGTTTGCAATAGCAGCGGAAGATCTATGATCCAGAGTAAATATCGAAAAGGTCAAGTAGATGAGAACTTCTCGACAGAGTTTCCTAAGTGCAACATATTTAAATATGTACGATGGATAGTTACGGAGAGTAACTAGTTTGAAAGGAGATATAAATGTGAGAATGTTCACAGGTACCAGATCTTCGTATGTCCTGCTTAGTGCTCTTCTCTCTAAGCTTCTCTTCAAGAAGACAGAAGTATAAATGCTCATGAAAGGCCTCAGACGGAAAAATATACTGAACCCACGAGACTTCATATATTTCTAGAAACGTGGTGCAAATTAACAACACTTTCTCAGAGATAACATCTACTATGAACAAACTCTTTTTTAAAAAAAAACAGCGTGGGATTTGTAAGCAAAATTCAAACGGGCATTCATTCATTTTTTTGTCGACATCAGGCTTACTTATCCACACAGATGATTATCGTCACTATCAGTATATGCTGAATTAAAAATGCTTGAATAGAGGGCTTGTGAGAAAGTCAAATACACGAGAGAAGGTAGTGGACTCTCGGGGATGGTTATCTTCTAGCAGGTCTCTTGACCCTTGCCTTTTCAATTTACTTTCTGTGTATTCAGGAAAAGAGGATGGGGCGTGGAGTTGACCGAGAGTTTTTTGTAGAATCATCTGTATAGATAGCCTAATGATGAGTTCAAGCACTGTGGAAATGTTAAGTCTTTTATGAAGTGAGTATTTAATTCTGTACTTGGGTTCACACGTAGACAGCCTGAGCATTGCACTGTAAAATCTGTAGTTTATTGATGATTGGTTTCCAATCTTGTTAATTTATATCTTCAGCCCGAATAGACTCTAATTGAACACTTTGATGAGAGTAGTAACTAATTAAGCAATACATATTTACATTATAAATTTGCAAATTAATACTGGTAATAATGTGTATCATTATTTGTCACTTAACGTCTTGGGTCGAATGTAAATCCCAAATATTTTATTGTGTCGGTGAATGGAATTTGATAAGAAACACATGTATATGCCTGAGAAACACCAATCTTTTGGTTTTCCTAAAATGCACACACACACAAAGACTATAATAGCCTGATCATGTTCAGTTTACATGGTAAATTTCCATTGTAGACTATCAAAAAACTCCGTCTCTCCGGATCTACAAAAATAAAGGAGATTTCCCAAATGCTGGAATACTCCACATTTATGATTTCATCTCACCAACTATTCTATATTTTCCCCGTAGTTCGAAGGCTATGTAAACAGGAATTAAAATGTTAGCTTAGCATAAGACGTTCAGCGATTGAGGCACCTAAAGTGAAAGTGGATGAGTGGAATTGGGGGTTCGCAAAAGGCTAAAACCAGTAGCTCCAAATTACTCGGATATTAAACGAGTTAACCCTTTAACAGCTAAGGACACGAAAGGAGAGTTGCAGCCAGTAGCTATGGAGGGCCAGCCGGCTATCACCCTCCCAAGCTAAGGGGTTCGGCCACTCTCCGCAGCTACCTCCTTTAATACCTCACTCCCTTTTCCGACTATTTCTTAATGTTTTATTTTCTTTGTATAATTCTGTAATACCTATATCATTATTTCAATAAATTAAAATGCTATTGTAATGAAAGATTACGTGATTTATGAAGGAAATAATGAACATGATTGTAATGATTTTATTATCTTTTATATAATTTTTTTATTTAAAGAAATATTTTAATACTTTACTTTTTTTTTTAATTTGAAGTTATATTTTAATTATTTACCAATGTACAATAGCAGGTAGAAAAGGGGTGGGTTGGGTTTCCCTCCTAGGAAATCCCAAAGATTCCACAGTTACGGGATCAGAACAAATATTTCCCCATTAGAGACACCCCTGCAGCCTAGCGGCCGCTAGAAATATTTATTAACTCTCCGAGGATCCGCTAGGATGTACCATAGTCGGGAAGAGTTATATCGTCTAGAACTGGGAGCGGTAAAACAGAGGGGAAACGGTGACGAGATATCTCGTCCTGCGCGAGGAGGTAGCGGGCAGGCGGGGACGAGTTATCTCGTCTGGAGCTGGTGGGGTTCGTCTCCCTCCGACGAGATATCTCGTCCTGCGCGAGGAGGTAGCGTGCAGGCGGGGACGAGTTATCTCGTCTGGAGCTGGTGGGGCTCGCCTTCCTCTGACGAGATATCTCATCCTGCGCGAGGAGGTAGCGTGCTAGCGGGGACGAGTTATCTCGTCTGGAGCTGGTGGGGTTCGTCTCCCTCCGACGAGAGATCTCGTCCTGCGCGAGGAGGTAGCGTGCTAGCGGGGACGAGTTATCTCGTCTGGAGCTGGTGGGGTTCGTCTCCCTCCGACGAGATATCTCGTCCTGCGCGAGGGGGTAGCGGGCAGGCGGGGACGAGTTATCTCGTCTGGAGCTGGTGGGGTTCGTCTCCCTCCGACGAGATATCTCGTCCTGCGCGAGGAGGTAGCGTGCTAGCGGGGACGAGTTATCTCGTCTGGAGCTGGTGGGGTACGCCTTCCTCTGACGAGATATCTCGTCCTGCGCGAGGAGGTAGCGTGCTAGCGGGGACGAGTTATCTCGTCTGGAGCTGGTGGGGTTCGCCTTCCTCCGACGAGATATCTCGTCCTGCGCGAGGAGGTAGCGTGCTAGCGGGGACGAGTTATCTCGTCTGGAGCTGGTGGGGTTCGCCTTCCTCTGACGAGATATCTCGTCCTGCGCGAGGAGGTAGCGTGCAGGCGGGGACGAGTTATCTCGTCTGGAGATGGTGGGGTTCGCCTTCCTCCGACGAGATATCTCGTCCTTATTTTTTTTTTTTTTTTTTTTTTTTCATTATTTTTTTTTTTTTCTTTTCCCACCTCTACCCCCGTTGTACATTTGGGTTTCCCCAAACCAGAGGTCTTCATTTAATAAGTGATATAAAATACTGAATAGATAAATCGGGTCATGTAACTTAGCCTAGCTCACCGAGCACGGCTAAGCATTAAAGTGCAACATTTGGGAGATTTATTTTAAGTCCGAAAAGTCCTAGGGGAACCCGCAGCTGCGATTCTCGTCCTGCGCGATATCTCGTCCTGCGCGAGGAGGTAGCGTGCTAGCGGGGACGAGTTATCTCGTCTGGAGCTGGTGGGGTTCGCCTTCCTCCGACGAGATATCTCGTCCTGCGCGAGGAGGTAGCGTGCTAGCGGGGACGAGTTATCTCGTCTGGAGCTGGTGGGGTTCGCCTTCCTCCGACGAGATATCTCGTCCTGCGCGAGGAGGTAGCGTGCTAGCGGGGACGAGTTATCTCGTCTGGAGATCGTGCGGTTCGACTTCCTCCGACGAGATATCTCGTCCTGCGCGAGGAGGTAGCGTGCAGGCGGGGACGAGTTATCTCGTCTGGAGCTGGTGGGGTTCGTCTCCCTCCGACGAGATATCTCGTCCTGCGCGAGGAGGTAGCGTGCAGGCGGGGACGAGTTATCTCGTCTGGAGATGGTGGGGTTCGCCTTCCTCCGACGAGATATCTCATCCTTTTTTTTTTTTTTTTCTTTTTTTTTTTTTTTTTCTTTTCCCACCCCTACCCCCGCTGTACATTTGGGTTTCCCCATACCAGCGGTCTCCATTTAATAAGAGATATAAAATTTTGAAAACATAAATTGGGCCAGGTAACTTAGCCTAACTCACCGAGCACGGCTAAGCATTAAAGTGCAACATTTGGGAGATTTATTTTAAGTCCGAAAAGTCCTAGGGGAACCCGCAGCTGCGATTCTCGTCCTGCGCGATATCTCGTCCTGCGCGAGGAGGTAGCGTGCTAGCGGGGACGAGTTATCTCGTCTGGAGCTGGTGGGGTTCGCCTTCCTCCGACGAGATATCTCGTCCTGCGCGAGGAGGTAGCGTGCTAGCGGGGACGAGTTATCTCGTCTGGAGCTGGTGGGGTTCGCCTTCCTCCGACGAGCTATCTCGTCCTGCGCGAGGAGGTAGCGTGCTAGCGGGGACGAGTTATCTCGTCTGGAGCTGGTGGGGTTCGCCTTCCTCCGACGAGATATCTCGTCCTGTGCGAGGAGGTAGCGTGCAGGCGGGGACGAGTTATCTCGTCTGGAGCTGGTGGGGTTCGTCTCCCTCCGACGAGATATCTCGTCCTGCGCGAGGAGGTAGCGTGCAGGCGGGGACGAGTTATCTCGTCTGGAGATGGTGGGGTTCGCCTTCCTCCGACGAGATATCTCATCCTCTTTTTTTTTTTTTTTTTTTTTTTTCCCACCCCTACCCCCGCTGTACATTTGGGTTTCCCCATACCAGCGGTCTCCATTTAATAAGAGATATAAAATTTTGAATACATAAATTGGGCCAGGTAACTTAGCCTAACTCACCGAGCACGGCTAAGCATTAAAGTGCAACATTTGGGAGATTTATTTTAAGTCCGAAAAGTCCTAGGGGAACCCGCAGCTGCGATTCTCGTCCTGCGCGATATCTCGTCCTGCGCGAGGAGGTAGCGTGCTAGCGGGGACGAGTTATCTCGTCTGGAGCTGGTAGGGTTCGCATTCCTCCTACGAGATATCTCTTCCTGCGCGTGGAGGTAGATTGGTTGGGGGGACGTGTTATCTCGTCTGGTGCTGGTGGGGTTCGCCTTCCTCCGACGAGATTTCTCGTCCTTTTTTTTTTTTTTTTTTTTTTTTTTTTTTTTTTTTCCCCCCTTACCCCCGCTGTACATTTGGGTTTCCCCATACCAGCGGTCTCCATTTAATAAGAGATATAAAATTTTGAAAACATAAATTGGGCCAGGTAACTTAGCCTAACTCACCGAGCACGGCTAAGCATTAAAGTGCAACATTTGGGAGATTTATTTTAAGTCCGAAAAGTCCTAGGGGAACCCGCAGCTGCGATTCTCGTCCTGCGCGATATCTCATCCTGCGCGAGGAGGTAGCGTGCTAGCGGGGACGAGTTATCTCGTCTGGAGCTGGTGGGGTTCGCCTTCCTCCGACGAGATATCTCGTCCTGCGCGAGGAGGTAGCGTGCTAGCGGGGACGAGTTATCTCGTCTGGAGCTGGTGGGGTTCGCCTTCCTCCGACGAGATATCTCGTCCTGCGCGAGGAGGTAGCGTGCAGGCGGGGACGAGTTATCTCGTCTGGAGCTGGTGGGGTTCGCCTTCCTCCGACGAGATATCTCGTCCTGCGCGAGGAGGTAGCGTGCAGGCGGGGACGAGTTATCTCGTCTGGAGCTGGTGGGGTTCGTCTCCCTCCGACGAGATATCTCGTCCTGCGCGAGGAGGTAGCGTGCTAGCGGGGACGAGTTATCTCGTCTGGAGCTGGTGGGGTTCGCCTTCCTCAGACGAGATATCTCGTCCTGCGCGCGGAGGTAGCGTGCAGGCGGGGACGAGTTATCTCGTCTGGAGATGGTGGGGTTCGCCTTCCTCCGACGAGATATCTCGTCCTGCGCGAGGAGGTAGCGTGCTAGCGGGGACGAGTTATCTCGTCTGGAGCTGGTGGGGTTCGCCTCCCTCCGACTCGTTACCTCGTCCTGCGCGAGGAGGTAGCGTGCTAGCGGGGACGAGTTATCTCGTCTGGAGCTGGTGGGGTTCGCCTCCCGCCGACGGGTTATCTCGTCCTGCGCGAGGAGGTAGCGTGCAGGCGGGGACGAGTTATCTCGTCTGGAGCTGGTGGGGTTCGCCTTCCTCCGACGAGATATCTCGTCCTGCGCGAGGAGGTAGCGTGCAGGCGGGGACGAGTTATCTCGTCTGGAGCTGGGGGGGGTCGCCTTCCTCCGACGAGATATCTCGTCCTGCGCGAGGAGGTAGCGTGCAGGCGGGGACGAGTTATCTCGTCTGGAGCTGGTGGGGTTCGTCTCCCTCCGACGAGATATCTCGTCCTGCGCGAGGAGGTAGCGTGCTAGCGGGGACGAGTTATCTCGTCTGGAGCTGGTGGGGTTCGCCTTCCTCTGACGAGATATCTCGTCCTGCGCGAGGAGGTAGCGTGCAGGCGGGGACGAGTTATCTCGTCTGGAGATGGTGGGGTTCGCCTTCCTCCGACGAGATATCTCGTCCTGCGCGAGGAGGTAGCGTGCTAGCGGGGACGAGTTATCTCGTCTGGAGCTGGTGGGGTTCGCCTCCCTCCGACGAGATATCTCGTCCTGTGCGAGGAGGTAGCGTGCTAGCGGGGACGAGTTATCTCGTCTGGAGCTGGTGGGGTTCGCCTTCCTCCGACGAGATATCTCGTCCTGCGCGAGGAGGTAGCGTGCAGGCGGGGACGAGTTATCTCGTCTGGAGCTGGTGGGGTTCGCCTTCCTCCGACGAGATATCTCGTCCTGCGCGAGGAGGTAGCGTGCAGGCGGGGACGAGTTATCTCGTCTGGAGCTGGTGGGGTTCGCCTCCCTCCGACGAGATATCTCGTCCTGCGCGAGGAGGTAGGGTGCAGGCGGGGACGAGTTATCTCGTCTGGAGCTGGTGGGGTTCGTCTCCCTCCGACGAGATATCTCGCCTGGAGCTGTTAAAAGGTTAATGAAAACATGCATATAATAATAGTTGTAGGAAATTAGTAATTCAAGAACATTACTTCTAAAAAATCTTTTGATACGACTCAGAGTTACGGAGATATTTAGAATTTCTAATTATTCCCTCCTCTAAATCCCTCAACGTCATGAAACGTTTAGATATAGAGCATGGTGTTGATCAAATAAAAATCATGAAGATCAGAACGTAAAATCTTACACGATGGCGTCACAACGAAAATATTTGCATATTTCTCACGCAGAAAAAGTTCAATGAAAACGGTATTTGGCATTTTATCTCTGAATAAAGCGTTTCATGGGAAAACAGCTTATTGTCAATATGACAATAGGAGTGAGGGTTTACTGTAGGCTAAATTAAGAAATGCACATATCTCGGTTAATATTAAAGATTGATAAAAAAAAAAAAATTATAGAACACCATTTACAGGAAATTGCATTTTCTATAAGGCTGATTTTATTTACCAATCCAAAAATAACTGATATATTTCGAATTTCCACATTTCCTCCCTCTGATCCCCCTCCCCTCCCTCTTGCATGATTTATGAAATTAAAGTGCTTGATCTTTTGTTATACATAAAAAGTTTAAATATTGAGAATGGTAACGATTAAATACTGCTTACACCATCTAGAGCATCTACAGATCAATAATGAGAAATATATATAGTTTTGGACGGATCTTATCTCATGGGTAGGGTCCATGGATACTGAAGAAAATTTACTAAAATCGCGTCATCAGTACAACCTCAACAGCCGATCTCTCGTAAGGGAAATTTGCTAAAAGTAAATATACGTATTTATGAATCAAACCACCATGTTTCTTAGACGTCCTTATAAATGAAGACTCGTTTGTTTGCATAGTTCAATGTGTAACAATGTGCTTGGGCTCATGGGTTTTTCTCCAATTGTCTTAAAACTTGAAAGCATTTCTAAATCGTAATTAGAATTTGAAGGAATTGTGATGCATCGTACATAGTCTGAATGTGAAGTTGACTGTGCGTCATTTGCCCCTTGTAATTGCGAATTGTGTAAAGTCAACTTACTGTTTTGATTCAGTAAGTGTTGGAAGAGATACTCCGACTACCGTTCTAGGAAATGGCTATGCCTTGACGGAAGCCCCTAATTTGTTTAATAAAGATTTAACTATTAATAAGTATACAGTTTAAAATCTTGTAGAGTTAGTAGAAAATCACTGATTGTGAATACTAGATCTACCCGAATACCTTGGATATGACAAGAAGTAGAGGAGTATTCGATTCCGTTTCTAGACTGACGGAAACTAGGGCAATGGGACATACAAACAACCAAAACGTCAGCAAGAACAAGCTTAAATGCAGACAGGCACCAAGTTGGCGGTATGTCATATCCTGGAGGCTTGTTTCTTTTATGACTAAACTTATCGTCTTATAGATTTCCGTTTAAGTTTGTACTTATTATCTTTATGACTCTGTCTAGTAAATAGAGTATTCTTTTTAAACACAGCCTTTATGAATATATTTTTAATACTTTTAACGCGACAAATTTTAATGACGGCTTTTACCGTTTTGGACGGGTCCCTTTAGAATAAAGGAGGCTATTGAGGTTGTTTACCTGACAAAATTACACAGAATGTCAATATGAATTTTAATATATATATATATATATATATATATATATAATATCCACCGTGAGGGTTTTTAGGAGGGTGATTACAAAATTTGAAATATATCTGTTATTATGAAACGGATCAAACAATGTTACGTAACATTTATTATAGCACATTTTATAGATAGCAACTTTTGTTCTGTCCATACAACTAAAGGTTAACGAAGTACAGGAGTGTTTTTAGAAAAAGGAGCTACTGAGGTGGCTTACATGAGAAAATAATTAAAAAATTCCTTCAAACCTTCGCCGAAGACCAAGTGAATGGTGTGAGGATAAAAGACAATGTTTGTGTACTTAATTTTGCTATCCAAAATAACCCTAATAATCATCGTTTTTAATTTTTGTAAAAACATAACAGTGTGTGTGTATATATATATATATATATATATATATATATATATATATATATATATATTTATATATGTGTGTGTGTGTGTGTGTGTGTGTGTGTGTGTGTGTGTGTGTGTGTGCTGTTATTATTCGTCAGATCGAAAAAAATATTTACAACCAATCTTATTGCAAAAATAAATTTATTGTAAATATTTTTATATACATTGTACCTTTGATATAACCAATTTATTCCCATTTTTTGTTTTCAGCCATTAGTCAACCCTCCTGCTCCATGCAACATTCCTGCTCATGCCATATTCACAATATCCTGTTATATCACGAACCAATTTATTCGAAGCTTAAATAACATATCATTTTCATTTAAGATTTGTGTGTGAGATGATATGCAAATAAGTTTTTTTATGACGTCATGTATTTAGATTTTACGTTCTTTGCTCAAATGAGTTTACTTGACCTATACCATAATCGACATTTAACCAATTAATTGAACACTAAAGAGAGCCGTTAATGCCCTAAATTGGGTCAAGAACAGTGGTTGGGGTATGAGGGGTGGGGGAGGGAAATTCGAAAATTCAATATTTCTCCGTTATTTTGAGTAGTATGAAACATATTATAGATTCAATTTTATTTAACTATTATTTTCTACAATTGTTGCCCTATAAATGTTTTCGTTTCTTAAATATTATGCGAGTTATTCGTAGTTTCTTCTTTTTAGCCTTCAATAAACCCCCACTTCTACTGTTCTGATTTATACTTAGAAAGATCAAAGATATGGGTAGAAGAGATCTATAGTGTGTCGTAGCGGCACGTGAGAAACCTGCTTAGTTTATGCAATCCAACTCACGTTTATTCTTTGGCCTAAGGGAATTATATATTTCCTAGGTGGAGTCTATTTAAATAACTACTAGGGTTTGTCATATATTCTATTTTATAGAACGAAGATAAATTATGTTCATGTTTTAGATCATTCTAAGAACTATGGCACCACAATAGAAAATATTGTATGTTTGTCTTGTCTATTGGTTGTTACTCAATCACTCAATCCTGCTTGGGAGGTTCCAATGGGCTTTTCTATATTTGAGCCAACTCTCCCGAATTACAAAAATTGTGTGAGAATAGTGTTCTTGTGTTAGAAATCGTGTTGTGTTAGAATATATTTCCCCTTCCAAAAGCGTTATTTTAATTTATTAATATGAAAAATTTGACTTCCGATGTCCGGACATCAAATAGGTATTCTTGTTATTGGAAAAATTTAATGAATTAATTGGTTTTGGAATACATTTTACACTTTTGCCTTATAATTTCGACTTGCGGTTACTAATTAGAATTTATTAATGTTCCAAAAGGGTGACTACATTGATTTTGTGTATATATACATATAGGGCGTGAATATTGTCAACGTGGAACATGTTAATTTTTTCTGTCACCGACTTGGTTTTCTTGGAATGTTCTTATTTGTGTTCCCAAATATAGGCTTTATCGAGAAAATGTATAGACGAAATTTTGTTTAAAATGTATCTTTTATTTACAGGAGTGAGAGTTTAATAGGGTTAAACTTTACTATATTTGCATGGGAAACCTTCTTTATTTCAAGCCACAACCAAGGGAAACACTTAGCTAATCACTTCATACTTTTCAGACATATATCCATGGTATTACAGGAGAAACTGCAACAGAAAATTAACACAATTTTAGTCGAATGCTGCGATCATGAAATTGTCGCAATTTTGGCGAGAAAATAAACTCGTTTGTGTGTTAAAGAAGTTTTAATGGAGACAGATATAATTTATCAAATATTATAAGATTTTAGCTTTTATTATCTTAACTCTTAAATTTCATTTTCCCCAGGTATATGAAGCATTTAAAAACAAAAATATAAAACATGCCATTCTGAGAATCACTTGGTTGCCTTTTTCAAGCCGTGCTAAGACTTTAGCAAGAACGCCATTCTATTCTTTAAATAGACAGGTCGAGCCCTACTTTAGTGTATGGTTGACCCCATTGAATGAAAGTGAAATGGATGGTTGAAAGTCAATGGGAAGAAAGTATCTCCTTGACAACCCCTCTGGACAGCTGATTAGAGGGATGAATATTCACGAGTCTCATGAATCGCTGATTATAACAACCAACAGAAAAAAAAATCTGTTCAAGATTGCAATGTTTTTTTTTTCTTGTTATTTTATATAACATTTCTTACAGTTAAACATTTTCTTGGAACAAGTAAATAATTTTTTAATCTTGAGTTCTTAATGAAGTGTCTAGTTTCAAATACCAACAAACCTATTTGAAGTGTCTTCCAGGTAAAATATAAAACATATGTCGACATTTTCTTTCACATTTTCTTCAAAGACTTCGTTGATTATGTTATGATAGACTGCTTGGCGTTTTGTTTTTCATTCATAATCGTTCTATTTCATTTAGTGTCTAAATGTATTTATTATATGTATTGGAATATTACATACTGTTTACAATTTTGAATTTTATATGCTGTGACGAATATATATAAGTTTTGAAATCCCAAAATCACTGAGATATGGGCACATTCGGTTGGACTTTTCCCAGTATCCTGATGTCATACTTTTGCTATTATTAAAAATAATATTAAGGATATTTTATATTAATTAATACGTGTATATATATACATACACACACACACACTCACACACGCGCGCACACACACACACACACACACACACACACACACACACACACACACATACGCAATGACATATTTTATGTTTAATCATGTATGCAATATTCATGAGAAATAGCTACTTCAGTACCAATTATACCGTTAACTAATGGCCAATTAGAGACAATACCACTTTTCAAACGTTAGCAAAATCCACAAAGACTTGTATCATATGATTTTTCTTTTATGTAGAGTTGGTTACAAAATTTAATAAATGTTTTTTTTATTTTTAGAAGAGAAAGTCGTTTTTGAATCGTTAGGGATTTTGGTTAGACAAATCCAAATATTATTTGAGTGAGTAGGTACGCGCACCCATGAGTATGTTTGGTTTTTTCCTTAATAGTTGTTCTATCATATGAAAATATCAATGAACCACTCTAAAAACTAATCGCCCAAATATTCCAACATGGCATTACTATTTCTCCTGATGCTGGACGGTAGAGGAAGAAACTGATGAGGGTCCAATATAAAGGCCTTGTCCTCTACAACACACACTTTGCAGAATAAATATTTGTTGTGGACAAGGCCTTCTTATCGATCCTTATGACGGACAATAGTTTTTGGCAATTTTCAGACTACATTTTACTCAGACATTATGACTGGCAGAATAGGATATACTAGGACAAGAAATTAACAAGCTATTTTTCATTAACACAAAACTTTAAATCACATTTATCAACCGTTTGAATAGTGGATGTAATTGATTTTCGTGTACAAACCGAGGATCAAGTTATGGAGTAGTTTGGAGTTTTTAATACTCATGCATAAAAATAATCCCTGCTTTCAAACCCATAATTCCCGCTTGGGCAGGGCGAATTTATTATGTTATGAAAGTTGCACTCTTTTCTTCCGTCCTGGCTGAAACCATTGTGCTATCATCGGATTGGACGTCCCAGTAATCTTTAGTGGGTCAGTTAAGAAATAAAATGTATTTAGAGTATAATAACCAGTTATAATCTCTTTAAAGTTTAAATGTAATTATAATACTGCTGTATACCCAAGTTATGTTGGTTGTAGTAAGGAAAGAGAAATGTAACTAAACATACTCGTGTATGTATAATTGAACATAGTAGGGCTGATCCATTACCTGTTTATATAGACAATGGAAGAGGAGTATAATAGAATATAATTAATGATGGAGGTAATTAATTTCTTGATAAATAATTTTTAATATTCTCTCATCTAATCCCTCGCTAGGTGTGCCATGAATTAAAAACTCATTGACTATCTCTATAATTTATCAGTGTTAGTTCATGAACTAAAAAAAAAAGAAAAGAAAAAAGACACTTCAAAATGGTCGATATATTTAATGAAATGTTGCTGTTAATTTACTCAGATAAATGAATAATTAATGCTAGTTTCAGCTTGTATTTTGATAATAAGCTTTATCCTTCCTTGGAAGAATGTGGCGCTGTATTTTATGAAAAGGATCATATAATACTTCTACTTACACCTGCCGGGAGTTAGATATACGTCCTCTCAGTGTAATTATGTTCCTTTTTTATAAATTTTCCTTATATTCATAAAGGAAATGTTGATCAAAAATTATGTTCGAAAGAGAAAACTCCTTTCAGAACTATTTATTTAATAGGTTACATTCTTATGAGCTCCCATGAAAAATTGAAACTATGTCTGTAGATTTGTGACACAAGACCTTATAAACACAGAACCAGTTACAATAGTTTTGCTTATTGGAACCAGAGAAAATGTTTCGAAACTTTTCATTGGTGGTAACTTGGTTCTCTCGTCTCTCAAGAAGGACCTGCCTAGATCACCCCCCCCCCCTCCGCCCTACTCCGATAACTTATGACACGCCGATGAATTCATTTCACATTTATTCTATTACGAATAATGCTTTATTAATATGAAGCTAATTCAAACAGCACATAAATTTTAATGTGGGAATGAGATGCTTATTGACACTTTTTTTTTTTAAATGAAAACCACGTGTGTAGATATAGGATTGAAATTAAAGGTGAAAAGTGAAACTAAATCTCGGCTATTAATCAAAAATCTGAAATAATTGTATATATTAACAAATTTAAAATTGTTGAACAACGGTTTTTCTATCCAACTAGTAATATATTCAAATGCTATACTTTATTTTCATAGTAACACAATACAGTAATTCATTCTTTACATAGTCATACAATACAATAATTCATTCTTCTGTCTTACGCACGTGACTTTTTATCTTCTCAGGTAAGAAAAAACTTCTCGTTCCTTCACTATTCTTTATTCGTTGTGACAGAGCGCTTTCAGAGCATACGCTCCATCATCAGTGCCCTCTTCACAATGATGTGACAGGAATCAAGGATTCCCTGTGACTCCAGTAGCCACAGGGAATCCTTGGTTCCTGTCACATCATTGTGAAGAGCAGGGCACTGATGATGGAGCGTATGCTCTGAAAGCGCTCTGTCACAACGAATAAAGAATAGTGAAGGAACGAGGCGTTTTTTCTTACCTGAGATAATAATTCCTTCACCATCCAGCACCTCAAAAATGGACTTTTTATCTTATGTTGAATAAACTTTTTGTCGTATGTTAAATACAATTTAAAATTCATTAAATAACATCCTAAAATCCCACCCTGTCTAGAAAAGGGTGGTAACCTATAGATAACCCGTCCCAATTAGCCTTAGTAGCAAAAAGTGGACGTTAATAAATAATAATAAAATACAATTTATTGATATACCACATAACTCATATTGACGGAGGTATTTTCTATATTTCATTTTACCCCTTCTCCAAACCCTCTCTAACAAATTAACTTCAGCTTTATAGAACTAAGGAAAATTAGAACGGCGTTTCTAGAAGTTATGTCTCTTTTATTTAGGACTGGCAATTTTATATACTGAGTTCTTTCCTCGTGTGTAAATACAACCTAGAAGTGAACAAAAAAGCTACGCCGCAATACACATAACAAACCTGAGCCCAACTATTATATTTATATATCAATTGGCTATATAATGTATTATTTATATTTTGATATAAATTAAAATAAACAATCCATTGATACCATTCGGCTGCATCCAGAAGAATTTCAACAAGGATTTTTACTAGCGAAAATATAACTGATAGTAATAATAGTTATTTATTATACAAGTGACGAAAGTAGATCATTTTACAACTCGAGTGAAACGTTTACCCACACGAGCGAAGCGAGTGTGGTAATTTCACGAGAGTTGTAAATTCTACTTTCGTCACGAGTGTAATATTAAATTTTTTCTGTAATCGTGTAATACATGATCAGATCTAACCAGAATATGAACAAAATTAGGATGTTGTGAAGATTATGGTATGTTGTTGGTAGGTTGCAAGCATGGTTGTGAAAGGTTATAAGCATAGTTATAAAACAACTAGTGATGATTGTGAAGTAGTGCAGTTATAAACAAGTGCAGGTTCTAAACAAGGAAGGTAATTATTATTATATTTAAATTTTAAAATATATTGATTATTTCCACCAATAATTCATTCACATTTCAATTTATTTTGTTAAAATAAATTCTTACAATGTTAAGAAACATTTAAAAGCATTTAATTTCCAACTTCAAATTATTTTTTAATTTATACTTATTTCTAATTAAGAAGCCAATTCACTTTCTTTACTCTAGTGCAAAATGTTTCACTTTCTTCACTCATTTCAGTTTAGTAATGTTACCATTATTCAACGATTACAGAAAAAGTTAATGACACAATTTTAATTCACTAAAACAATATACCTAATAACCTGTTTATAATCCACTGCGTTAAAAAACAACATATAACATATAAATAAATGATATTTATCACATCAAGCATTTGAACTAAATTGACGATTTTGGCTAATGGTTGTTTTAATACGAAACGGACCTGGTATCTCTCCTTACTGCAGGTATTATTCGAGCAGATCGTATTTCAAAGCGGCCTGTATCCAAATACACCAAGCTATCTTGTTCTAGTGGCATTTACACGGTACACCCCTTCTCACTCTGTCTCTCTCTCTCTCTCTCTCTCTCTCTCTCTCTATATATATATATATATATATATATATATATATATAAATAGATATATAGATAAAAATTCTGTATTTAAGTGTAAATTTTTTACAGTGGGTCCAAATTTTTACAAAAAAAAAAAGAAAAATTAAAACACATAAGTAGGTACAATACTTCTCTAATGTAATTCAATAATATTGGTGATTGATAAAATAAATAATTAGGCTCTAATTAGTATTAATAAACAAAGAATTACATTATAGATAAAATAGCTTACTCAACATTGGGTGATCTTCAAATTTGATACATATGTAATCTTAAATTAATAGAAACAAAAATAAAAATAAAGAAATATAAAGAAAGAAAATAAAATCAAAATAAACAAGAACATAAAATTTCATTAATCTGCTTATATTAAAGATATTTTATTGAAATAGAAATTTAAGAAGAAGAGAAAAAAACAATAAAAAAAATAATAAAATAAATTTAAAATATAATAATAAGTAGATGAAATAAAAATTATATGTATAATAATAGTCAATTCTAATAATAAAGAGACAATTCTTCTAAATCATCAATCAATTCCGAAGGCACAATATTAACTATGAAAAATAAATAGATAAATAAAATATTTAAATTATAATAATAATAATCTCTCTCTCTCTCTCTCTCTCTCTCTCTCTCTCTCTCTCTGTCTCTATATATATATATATATATATATATATATATATATATCATCTGATTCCGAATTTTAGAATTGGGAAATGAAATTCGGAATGACATGACTTGGTGGAATGAACTTTCAATCGCCTCCAATTTAACTCCATGTATCCTTGAGTCTATGGATTGAGATATTTTTTATAACTGATTATGATAAAAAAATTATATTCAAAATCCATTTTATATTGGTTAGTATTACACACACACACACACACACACACACACACACACACACACATATACATGCAATTACATAATGTATACATATAAGATTTTGATTGTGAGTGGACCACGTTCGCTCGAGTAGTTTTTTTAATTCCTTCGATGCTTCACCATATAAAGTATTTCCAATTTTTAATTTAATGTTGATTGAGTTTATTAAAATCTTCCGTTTATTTGATATTTCACATTAAAGCTGATAGTCCAGAAAATTAGAGTGCGTTAGAATAAATTTATTCTAAGCCCATTTCTGGGTGTGAACAGAATAATCTTAAGATTTAGTGCTATTATAATCTAGGCTCAAATCATAATGTTTAGGACGGTAGATTCGCCCAGATTTTATGGGAACTACCAATACTTTTTATTGGAATATCAATCTTAAAGTAATTAAGACTGAATATTAATAAAGAATATGTTCAATGAGTTAAGGTCAAAGGTAGTTTCCTCTTTTTATCAGGAGGTTGTTATCATGACGGTTTTTTTTTCGAGGTAAGTCCGTCTACCTACCTTGGAGATGACTAAAGTAAGGTCCGTTCAAAATTATATATATGTACTAGCGGACCCGGCAGACGTTGTCCTGCATGATATTTCAAATGATTAGGATAATAAATTTAATAATATTATGTTTAAAACAAAAGCTATTTTTTATAACACAAAGAACAACATTCGTTATGTGCACATTTGCCTAAAAAAAAAATTAGAAAATAAAATACGCGAATTTTTTTATTCAGACCTCGTCGTCGTGTTATTCCAAGCTAATAAGCTTATATGCTAAATATTCTCTTCATGTAATCTATTTTATTGAGGGATCAAATTTATGAAATGCATTCTACATATCCATAGAATTATAATAGCAGTGTGTTATACCTAACCTGTATTCAATAATGCGTGCTCTGTTAATCAATACAAGTTTGACATAACGTTGTTTTAACAAGATTCAATTTTCAATTTCAATTTACTTATTAATGGACACCACATCGAAGGTGATTTGCCCTATTCACTATAGGTGATGCCAAGATTCACTATTCAATGAATCAATTGGCAGGCGTATTTGTATTTAATGAATACATATCAAAATGATTTATAACAAAATGCAATTATATTCAAATATTCGTAATTAATAATTTAGTTTTAAATACCTGCATTTATTGGTTAAATTTATTATTTATTTTATAGTTAGTTAGTTTGTTTTCGTTGCCAAAGCTTTCTTGAAAAGAAAGTTAAAGGCTTCTTAGAACCTTTGCCAGTATAGTCCTATGGCCAATTATATTCAAACCACTATGAGATAGAGGTTATTCAATGCCCATTACTTCCTTCGTGAGTTATATTCTTTAGTGGGAAATGTCATCCAAACATAATGATTTCATTGTAAATAAATAAAAGTTGCGAACAGGTCTGGATATAATCGTATAAATATAGTACGTAGTGACGAGCTAACTGACCTGAGAGGTCACGACCTTCCCATTTAGGAACTTTATATATAACATTTCGATCAATAAACGTATCCATGTGTCAAATGATCCATTATATAAACGCTTAAACCTGTCCACCGCCTATGTCTATTTTAGTTTGCTTAACTTTCCGAGGTTGTACCGGTGAAACTCAGTCAATTTGTAGCTTGGATATTCTAGTCATTTGGTTCGCTAAATATAACAAAGGTCCGAGGTCACACGTTTTCATATTGGATGTACTAATTTGTAATCTAAATAAAGAAGCTGATAATTATATACATCTCCACGCTGCGGTAATAATTGAGCAGTGTAGAACCAAACTGAAGACAACACATTTTCAGGAGATCTCCTACCATCGCAACATAACTCGGAATATATTTAGGACCAAATCTGAATTAAAGATAAGAATGTTTTTAAGAAGGAATATACTCGGTACGACAGATGGTTATTTCAGATTAAATAATAAAATATTTAGACAATTCGGAGTTGAAAGGAGTTATAGTTTTGTATAGTCTATATGTATTATTGTAGTTAATGGTATTTTGTTAGAAAGTATTGTTGAATGTGAACTTTAACATACAATTTTTATATAAATATGATTTATTTATAGCTGTTTATTTAATGAAGCCGAATTTCAATAGAGTGAATCTTTTATTTAGTTCATTTCTAGGGTAAATGTTAAACTCAATACATCCTATTGTGGACGGTTTTTGGAACAGATACCATCCGTAATATGAAAAAAACCTCCGAATCAATAGCCTTCATTAGCAATGCATGAGTACTTTATCCTAAAATAAGTCTTTATTGCTATTTTACTAGATATTTCATTTTAAGCTTCAATTCAGGTAATTTTGTATTGTGCTTTTTGATGGTGTTTCCCTAATTTCCTCAATTTCAATGCTGTTCCAGAAATAGCAGGAAAGACTGCTTAATCAATAACAACATTTTTAATTTATTCTTGTTGTTACTGGAAAGAGAAAGAATTTGACAAAAAGTTAATGTTAAAAGAACTCCAGACAATAAAGTGGAATTTAAATGGAAACAGTAGAAATTATCTTCTGAATGAATGATTATTACTTATCAATCCATCAGTTAATCTTCAAGAAAACTTTAATGAACAAAAAAACAACTCTACTCAGAACCAAGCCAATGCATCATATTGAAATAAGGAAATAATGACAGCTGATATTTCGAAAAAATAGTACCTTGAAATCGTAGGTAAAAAAGAGATCAAGAAAGTTGAACAGTCGGTTTTGAAATAAAAGTAAAATTACTTTATGCACAGTAATAGATTAGGCCATCTCTGTTAAAGACACAAACGTTTCTAATATCCCCTACGAATTCTTAGAAAATAATTTAAATTATTGTCATAACTTGAAAAAAAAAACTGAGAATAATTTTCCTAATATGGACACAAAATATCGAAAACTGCAAAAGATTCATATAAAAAAAATTATAAAGCTAGTAACGAAACATTCTGACACGAAAAACAGCTAAAATCTTTATATTTATCTGGAAATTGCTGGATGGTTGAGGAACCAATTGATCAGGATCAATAAAAAGGCCTCGACCACTTCTATTGTCTGAAAGATAGTAGAGGACAAGGCCTTTTTATTGATCCTGATCTCTATATTTGTTCTAAATTAATTCTAAAAAATTTATTTTAGTTCATTTAAAATGGTTTCATCTGCAATTGTTTTACAATATCTCGGTTTTAATTCACTGATTCAAAAGATTTACTTTGATCTCTTGGAAATAAATTAAATAGTTTATATAAAAATGTATTGAATCTTTAATAAACATATAATATATTTCCATTGCAGTCTCTGCCCGAAAGCTCGGCTCACTTTCATCAATAGCAGGGGGGCACGATTAGACATTAAAAACGGCCTAAATACGAAATTTCAAAATTCCAAGGCCTGCCGTTTTTAGAAGAGTTCCGTTAAGGGAAACCAACTATTTGGGTTGTACTCAAGACGTGATTTCCAAGTTGTGTATTCATAGATTTCCATCGATCCTATTCTGATAGTTTAAGTCAAAATAGCTTTCTCAATAATAAAGGTTTGGTGATATAGAAAATCAGTGAACCATGTAGAGTATCTCCATTGGCCTTTTAGCATATTTTCCATATGGGAAGTATGCTATCGAGGTTATACTCAAGACACGGTAGTCGAAAATTTCTTCAAAAGTCTATTGATCCTGCCTTGGAGATGACAAATATCAGGTACGTTGTTTGATGCTATGAATTTAGATTTTGTCTTCTCTACACAAAAAGTCCGCCACGCAGGGGCTGCGTAAACTAAGCAGATTTCCCACGTGTAGTTTTACAATAAAGAAATTTCACGAGAGCCGAAGAGTTAAGAAAACAGCCGACCTAGCTTTTGGCGGGAACTCTCGTCCGTTATCCGCCCCGATTTCAAAAAATTGCAAATATCTCGGGTAATATGCAAGATAGAGAATAAATGTATATAACAATATTTATAGTAAATTAAATGTGCAATAAGATTGATTCTATGCAATTTTTCGATCCGACGTATAGTAATGGAAATATTTCAAATTTTAGAAAATCCTCCCCTCTAAACCCCCCTTCTCACTGGTCCGATTTCAGCCATTAACGAATTTGATCTTTCTTTTTACATAAAACGACTAAATATCGAGTTTGGTAACGATCAAACAAAAATTGCGACCACTAGAGCGGTAACTTACAAATATATATATATATATATATATATATATATATATACTAGGTGACCCGGCAAACGTTGTCTTGCCTTATAAATTATTTCTAGTTTCTAGATAAATTCTAGTGTAGACAAAAAGTAACTTCCTTATTATAAGTGTGTAAGTATGTGGTATATGCGTGAAATAGACATGGACGATGGCTATGAACGATAAGGGAATATAAAAATAACAAACGCCAAACAATATTATTTTTGAGTTATTATAGTTTATTTCTTAAAATTACATATCACATTAATTACGACCGTAACACAAACAAACAACATCAGTCTTTTAATGCTATAGCGTGAACAATATTTTTTGTTAGCCCATCTTTAGCGAGCACAAACAAACTGGATGGTTTACCCACTCGAGAGCATGCTACGTACAATTACCCATGTGAAAAACATGGCGTACTCAAATCTAAGCCACAAATAGACATCGTTTGGCCTTGGGATTTGTTTAAAAACACTATAATTGATCAGTTATCGAGCGGGATGATAACTATTAAATTACTAAAACGGCTATAAAAAAATAGGGGTTGGTGATAAAAAAGTAAAAATTTAGGGTTGTATGTATTTTTTAATGCCACATTATAAAAAAATAAAAACAAAAAATGTCGTCCAAAAATTAAAAAAAAATGTTAACGGCGAACAACCCTTATCACTTAGGGGAATGGAAAATACTCGTAGATAGTAGCCAATTCTCAGACCTACTGAATAAGCATATAAAATTTGGTAAATATCGGTAAAGCCGTTTCGGAGGAGTACGGCAACTAACACTGTGACATGGAAATTTTATATATTCTATATATATATATATATATATATATATATATATATATAGATCGATAGATAGATAGATAGATAGATAGGTATATATACAGTTTTGAACGGACCTCATTTTCGTCATCTACTAGGTAGGATCGATGGACATTTGAAGAAAAATGTCGAAAATTCCATCATGAGTACAACCTCAATAGCTGATTTCCCTTAAGGAAAATCTGCTAAAAATTTTATTTGACCAATACCATAAACGATATTTAATCCTTTTGTGTAAAACGAAAAATAAAGTTTGTTAACAGTTAACTAGGGGGAGGGGATTCAGAGGGAGGATTTTGGGGAAATAGGAAACATCTCCGTTGTTATACGTCGGATCGAAAATTATATAGAACTAATCTCTTCAAAAATGTAATTGCCTATGACTGTAGTTAATTTCTTCTATATTTTCTATATTAAAAATATTGTTACCGAGGTATTTGCATTGTTAGTTTTCTGCCTTCAGTAAAGCTCCACTCCTACTCATGTCCTAGTAACAATGATCTGTTTAGCCATGAAATGCTTTACTAGAATATAAAAAACCAAATATACTTTTCATTCAACTTTCACTGGCTGAGGTATATGCATATGTGTTCTGTTTGGCGCCATCACGTGTTTTTTTTTCGAAGTTAGGATTTTATTTTATTAAGAATATTACAGCCTGCATTTAAATGCATTTGGTAATGTGCGATATGTACATACAATACAATTGTTCCTCCATCACTCTTGACAGTACCCTCACCCTTCACCGCAATGAGAGGAGCAGCCTCTCCCTGCCTGGCAAAGAAGTCAAGGGCTAAGGAGGAATGACACTTAAGAAGAAATTAGCCGCTGCTATCACTTCACTTTACACTTATAGGAGATATCTGGGCCATTGTCTCTTGAGGCGCCGTGGAGGGGAATATGGATGAGTGGTACTGGAAAGGGCTAGGACTTCTGGATTAGGATGATTGGATAGCCTGCTGTGGAATATCAATCACGTGTTTATTAACTACATGTTTTTTATTTCATCAATACCACACTCATGTAACCGTTTCATTTAAGACTTATTCCGCGGGCGAGCGCGGTACCTGACATGTCCGTTTGGTTTATATTTTTCTAGTTTTCTACCACATGATTCATAGGAGGAGTGTGGGTCTCCGCCAAGCTCCTCCTTCACAACTATCACATGATTAGCGCTAATTTGATTGTCTGTGAATGCAGGTGTTCTTCCTATAAATGAATCTCCCTCACAGCTCCACCGCGCTCGCTGGCGTTAAGGTATTTAAGGTTTTTATTTTCAACATTTTAATGCAGAATAATTTTCTTCAGACAGAGCTTTTTAAAGATAAACAGTTAAAAAGCTGTTCAAGAACTTAGAGACGATAATCCTAATTGATTTTTGAGGTCACCGTGCTGATTATCTATGAACTAGTGTCTTCCTTTTAGTAGATTTCCCTTAAGGCAAGCTATTATTTTCTTTCAAATGACTGCACAAAAACGAATATTTAACTTACTCGATGGACGTTGTCAGAAGATTATGTGCCCCTCTCCAAAATATAGGTCGGAACATCACTATGGACTACCGGTTTTCTGACACATTGTTCAACCAAGTTTTATTGTGTCAATAATTTAAAAAAAAAAAAAAACATATTTTATTTTGACTTAGTATTTGTGCTTGTACTAAATTTTCAAATTAGTTAACTGCATTTTCTAATGTAGATAAGTTTTTATTTTAGCGGTATTTTATATAACGTATACGAAATTCTTTAATGTTTAAAAAAATACACATACACATGTTTATCTACAATACATAAATATTGCTTTCTTGTTTCAATAAACACTCAAACCCTTAAAATGAGTTCCTACAAAGTATATTCCTTTGAAATCCGAGACCAGACTGCAGTAGACATAAACCAAGTTCCCTTGCTCGTTCAAGTAACTTTCAGACCGCGCCTTCTGGAGGGTTAAGATTATATTCGTTTATGGTAAAAACATATAATTACGTTGAAATCTGAAAACCGAAATCCTCGTAATTGCTATACTTGTTTTTTTGGTATAAGAAAGTGGAAATAAACGGACTAACGCAAATTCCAATACCACTCATTCCAAAAAAATCAAATTAGTAAAAACGGCAATGAAAAACGAATTTAAAAATGAGGGGGGATGCAAAAGCAAATATAAGCGAAAGCCTTATTCAAACAAAAAAGGATCAAACATTTTATTAATGTAGATAATAAAGAAATCAAAATTCCTCTATTAAACCTTGCTATTAATATCAATCATAGATTATACTTTAATGTTTTAAGAGGATTAGAAATGGTAAAGAATTGAAAAAGGGGTAATATAGGAAAACAAAATAGGAAAATGGTGGAATGGACCAATCAGAACCACAATATTATTCCGAATTTTCCATTTTCTTTCTTTCTCATCCCATATAAAAGTACAAATATGAGGTTTGGTTTCTATATTTCAGAATTACGGCCACTAAATTAATTAAATCTATATACACTAAATTAATTATATATATATTTAATAAGATATTAAATTTTACAATACAAAGCTATGTTGTTTTTGACGCATATTTACTATGATTAAAAACGCCAATAGCCCGTTTCTTGAAAGAAAAATCTCTAAATACGTATGAGAAAAGTTGTGGCAAAGATTTTAATCGAAATATTCTCAACGTTTTCCTGCCGTAGGGTTAACCACATTACAGGGTGCAAGAAAATATGATTCTTTAATTTTAATGATAAGTGATCAGAGCTGTAGCTTTAAAGCATTTTATTTAGCATTTAAAATATGTCAAATACCCCTAAATTGTGTATAAGTTGATTTGTTAAATGTATTATTTTTTTACTTATATAGAAGATGGAACAATTTTCAAATTGGGTGCATTAGCAATATTTTCTGTCGAAGGATTATTTATGTATAATTTTAGGAGAATTTACAATTGAAGATAGTCAATATATAAAATGAATTTAAACCGTTAAAGTACTTTATTTTAATCGGTATCAGTTATGGTGAGGGAGGGAGATGTGTTTTGCCGAACCTACTTTTATAATAATTATCTCTGACTAGGCTTAGAATGTTCAAATCAAAGAGTTAGGATTTTCCAATTTACTATATTTTCGGGGAACATTATTATCTATGCTTAATAAATTTCGTGTGAGGAGATCCGACAGTAGAAACTGGGAGTAAGGAGAAATTCGAACTTCGAAGTGAAATGAACATCTATTTTGTACATTTAATCAAATTAATTAATATTTGTTTGATGAGATTTTATAAACCATTCGTCAAAAAACAATATATTACTGCAGCCTTGAAGAATCATATCAAGCAGCACTATTTAATAACAGACATCGCTCAGCCGGGGAAATAACAAGTATAAAATATGATTATTTAACAACAAACTGAACATTAGTTTTTTATTTTGGAACTACAAGAAAAAGGTTGCTCCATAATGTACTTTTTCTGAAGGGGTCAGTCAATGTTTGCAGATCAATCGAAATTAAATCACAAGATGTATAGAGTCCTTGCAACTTTCCATTCCAGAGTGCCTTTGCAGCTCTATTTCTTTAGGTTTCAGAATACAGCAGAATATTGGATTAATGAAGAAAATTATATCTATATTAGGGTTCCTTATTATTACTTATCTTCCAATAGTATTTTAATGTGGAACAAGCCAACGTATGAAATTTATGCGCCCAGAACAAAACATTTTTTGAATTTATTTTCTTTGTTATGGTCTTTCATTTTGTTGTTTAATTAAATGTACCCAGAATCGAGAAATTGCAATAATTTTGAGAAATGTAAAAATCAATTTTCGCATTTTCTGTGCAAAAAACTATGAATTTCAAGAACATTAATCCCTTAAAATAGTAGCACACAATTATAAAAGCATGAACATACATATTGTCAATTTTCGACCATAGGATTAGTAACTCCAGTTTCACCTGAAGTATTTGAAGCTCAACTCATTATAAAGGAATTCCTATTCATATTTTATGACTTCTAAGTTTTTTATTTTATAACTATGATTTTAATTTTTAATTTCATTTTTTCAGGTAAGATGATGTCTGACAATTGAAGAGAGAAATGAAAAAAAAAAACAAACAAAAAACAAATTGAGGCTTATTTGAAATAAACTCGTAAGTATTGATTAAATATTAGTAAGCCAACATAATCTATGGTTCAACAACCACATAATCTGGGGTGAAAACATATTATGTCAATTTCCGGAAATAATCTAAAATAGAAAAAATTAAATAAAATTATAAAAATAAAAGGAAATGACTAAATATTTTCAATACTAGTAGAAGATTAATTAAATGAACATTAAACTTCATTTAGTATTAACTAAAATAATGTTCTTTAATTATTACTACTATTAGTAGTTATTTTTTTTGACTCTGTAATAATATTGAAGGAAAAATTGCTAACATCGATTGTAGTCGGTCTGCCAGTTCCTAATCTGACATCAAATACAGTACATGCGCAATAATGTCACACACTAAAAGACGCAGATGTATCTCGTTTTTTCCTAATCAAAATTGTTATTTGATCATTTTAATCCTGAGAAGGGAGAATGAGAATATTATTTTCGAAGATGTTAAATTCAGCTTACTCAAACATTATCCACTGAGAAATTTAAGCCAAAACCATTCAACCCTCTATAGTATCTCAAATATATACTGTCATTGTAGAGGTTATATTGTCTTAATCTCCAACTCATCCCATTATTCAGGGCGAAAGGGTTTCATTTCTAAGATGTTAGTGGCAGTAAGGAGAGCGAATTTGGGGCATCCTTTGACTATGAGCGATTTCGCGGTGTCCGTCGGCATAAATTACTCTGAGTTTTACAAAAAACTACTAAGACAACCCAGAAACGGAAAATGTACATTTCTGTGTGTTAGAAGCGATAAACTCCTCAAGAGTAAAGCTAAATGGTCACCAGGCAGATCAGCCAGATGTTCAGGACCTTTCCAATGCAAATGCGTGGTTGAAAAACGCTGACTGCCACTCGTGACCTCTCGAATCCAGTATTGTTTACGCTGTGGAGGAAATGTTCACCGAAAAACTAAATGAAACTCAATATCCAGCATGACAATTTGGAAACCATGGTAGAACGTGTAATTTTTGAAAGGAAGCAAACCAGTTTTCGAATGTCTCTTTCAGGTCTGGCCGATCAAAAATAATGTTAGAACGCACGTGTACAACGTCTTGTTCCTTCGTTAATCAGGGTCCTGAAGAAGGACAGTGGGCATCTCATAGTGTACTACTTGGTATGTTCACCTTGCAAATTTTCTACGGTACACATGCAGTGGAGTCACTAATCAGCAGACAAGCATGGTTGGAAATAGTGTCCTCGGTCTAAGAAACGTCTGGTTTCGTTACATATACATGATTGCTGATTAAGACGTTAGGGAAGGATGTTTGGGATGCCCATCGGTTTTGCTTCTAGAGTTTTACAGGGGAGAAGGATTTAAGACAATTGTAGCTCTTTTATTGAAAATTTAAATATAGGATATCTTATTATTCTAGACCCAAATTTAAGCTTATTATTTAAAAATCAATTGTCGTAAATAATTACAACTATAAAAGGAAAACGGTTTGATCAGTTTAAAGCCAAGAGTGACCGGAGTGTCATTGCTGTATTGTTGACTTCGCTATCAACTCCTTCCTTATATTAATGACATTTTATAGGTAACCTTGACAATATATTTAGAAATATACAGCTCTGTAAGTCTGCAATAAAAATGGAAGGCATTCTCTCTTTTGTTTGTCCCAGATTCTGTGGGCACTGTTTCTAGGACAAAACAATACGAGCAATCTAGTGTCATAAAATGAAAATGCTATTTTGTGGCGTGGCAAACTGATTACGACGTGGAGATATTTTCTATTGCGTATGCAAGAACCTATATTTTCTTTTAACTTAACACTCTTGAAAACAAAAAAATGTTAAGGGAGAATCGATGTCGAAAATATAATTAAAATGAGTTGATTGATTTTACACACTGAAAAAAAAAAAATGTTTTCTGTTCTCAAAGAATAATTTGTTTTCAATATCTATGTCCCATCAAAGTGGTTGTTTCAAGTAGCTTTTAGCTCTAAAGATCAGATGGGTTTGTGTAAGTTTACAGCCCCGAGATACCCGGAGTAAAAAGGCTGAAAGGTACTGGATCTTTTGAACACTAGCATTTTATTTGTAGGACTTCATCCGAGTCCAATTTCGATAAAAGCCCTCCGTATCAATTTCACGATCTTATTTCATTGAGTTACATTTCATTATTTTTTTTATGTTAGTGTAATTCAATTAATTTGGTGATCTAAAAAATGTAATAAGTTTTCTAAGCCAACAAAACATTTTACTTTTTATGAGAATCAATAAATGTAAGTGAATAGGGCTTTAGAATTTAATTACCACGTTAGGATTCTATGAGAATACTTTTTATTTACTCCTTATACGAAGTACCGGAAGTAAATCTCCTCTGCTAAGCTGTTTGCCTCAACAAATTTCATGATTAAGAAAAATGCTAATTTTTGTTCATATGTCACTATGAGAACTGTAGAGAGTGGTTATTACATCTATTTACGGAGTAAAGTCGATTTTCAGGTTTCACGAAATCATTTTTTTGACCTACCCTTGATCCATTTGGCCTAGAACATACGTATTTTGCATAACTCAAAAGCGGCAACGCTTAGAATATTGAAATATTATATTTAGGATTTTTATAAGGTCTAGTTGTGAACCTCCTTTTTTGATCGAAATCTATTTAGAGAAGTAGGGGGGGGGTAGAGGAAGATGCTAATAAAATATTTTCGTACGAATTTGCGATACGAAATTAAATAGAATCTTTTTATATGCCTTAAGAAAATAAATAATCGATAAATTACGTTCTATCCCATTTTTTGATCCGATGAATTGGAACGAATATATCTCTTATTACTTTAAATGAAATGTAATCAAACAATTTGTTGATTTAATTTAGTAGGAGTTCAAGGATCATCAAGTTAGTAGGAGTAGATGCTGTGGTGCTACATCATTTTTTTTTATTTGCATATCCATAAGGATTTATTGATGTCGCATCTGTTGATTTTTTTTGAATAAGAGTACAAGGTCTTGATTTTCTCAAAATCAAACATTCATTTTTTCTTTAATTATTTAAAGCTTAACAACGTTTAATTATTTTCCCATTATTCTCGAATTGAAATAATTAAAAAAGTATAGGTAAACTTTGATTGTCTGCCTTTTTATTATTATTATTATTATTATTATTTATTAATGTCCACTTTTTGTAACTAAGGCTAATTGGCGGGTAATCTAAAGGTTGCCACCCTTTTCTAGTCAGGGTGGGATTTTAGGATGTTATTTAATGAATTTCGTCACTAAATACTTACCTTTGCCCAGGCGAGAATCAAACTCGCCATTCTCGGTTTGCCATGTGAGATAAAGGTCAACGCTTTAACTCGCATGGCTAACCTGAGCCCCAACTGAGCCCCACCTGAGCCTTTTTTTAAGAAAAAATATGAACAATGTTGAAAATACATAAATTATATTAATGAATATTAGAATGCATAATTCAATAGGGCAGCACTACAGGTGCCTACTTCACTTGACAAATCATAGAAAATAATGTATTAAATATTTAAGATCTATTTTGTTTATTGAAATAATAATATTCCCTATCAAAATATTATTACAAAATATACAAAACCTTATTGCATATGTATGAATGTAGGGAATAGTAAATTCAAAGAAGAGAATGGATGGTAGAATGGAGCAGGATTTTCTCCTGCCACTTCACGCTTCCAATAAAATATTCTTCTACTACATCAATACATCTTGCTGAAATTCCTTATACGAGCTGCCAAAGTAGTACGTCTTGCTGCCTGCAAACCCACGTCATTTCCCATGAGATGCTGGTTGTAGTTCTCTTATATACAAAAAACAAGAATTAAACATTCTCACGAAAATATTAAAGCCTCTGTACGAATTACTAATGGGTTGATATGTGGATGTCTATTTGAAGATATGATTCTTTGTAGGTTCTGATTTCTCATGTGAATTTGAATTGGATAAAATCAAAGCAGAAATATATTAGATCAAAAAATAACACATTGTAAAACAAAATTCAATTTATAATAATAAATGGCACCGAATTCTGGGATTCAGGTTAGCCATTTAAATTAAAGCTTTGACTTCTCACATGGTAAACCTAGAGTGGCGAGTTCGATTCCCTCCTAGGCAATAGGAATTTATTTAGTGGCAAGAAATAATAATAATAAAATGTTAACCGATTTTAGAAGAAAAATCAGCACTCATGATGTGATTTTCTAAAATGTCCTCCGATTTCCATCGTTCTTATTAAGAGATGAAAAAAATGAAGGCCGTTCGAGACGATATATATTTGATTATTTCTAGTCGTCGGAATATTTCATTGTTAATTAACTTGATATTTGAGTTTCATGTAAAAATAAAGGTCAAGATTGTTAACGGATGGAATCGGAACAAGAGAGGAGAAGGGGGGGGGATTACCTGAGTTGGATCGAAAAATACTATGTAAATAATCTTATTGCCAATTTAATTTCAAATCGTTCTAGCCTATGCTTGGAAATTTAAATTACCTCAATGTAAAAGTTGTAATTTATTTATTTTTAATTTCTATAGGTTATGCGAACATAAATAAAGAATATCGTAATAAAAGTTTCCAGAATAATCGAGCTTTTTGGGAATGTAACCCATTATTTTATACTTAATCTAAGTCCACATGAGTTGTAAAATTCGTTCCTAAAAAAGTACTTACCTAGAAGATATTCTCTCCGTAACAGTGCCAAAAGTATTATAAAATATACAGCCATGAAAATTTACAGCTACAAAGAAAGGGTTATCTATGTTTTCTGTCACGATTTTCATAGATAAAGATATCTGGGCCAAGAAATAAGAAGAATCTAAAATGTATATTTAAGTTGCCATTCTGTAGTAATCTGTATAATCGTTTTCTAAGCCATACATGGTTTACAACTGTCACTTCTCAGCTGTGTATTCAGCTTACTTTCCATTCCTTTTACCATATTAATTATTTCAGCACATTGATGGTCCTTCGCTTATAACAATAAAACACATGTATTTTTAAACCTATGTGAGTGAAGCTGATTAATTTGCTTTTTAGAGGAATAGTGTCATATATATATATATATATATATATATATATATATATATATATATATATATATATATATATATATACATACTTATAAGTTTGTTAGCTGTGTGAAAATGTTCTATATTGCCTTTATAGAGAACGACGTCTCATTTTTTTTTTTTTATCTACATCTGTTTACTAGAGAAAAATTGATAAATCTATGATTTACAAATTGACGGAAGAACTACTTATTAGCTTGTTAGTAAATAGTTGAAACAGAAAGGCATTAGTGTGTAATATAGTTCCGTGACAAAGGCTATGTCTCGCACCATTCTCATTTCATGCTGACTCAACAAACAATCTAACTTTGGCCCATAATGTATGAGTACTGAATGTAGCTTACACTATTTCAAAACTTTCTAGTAGATTACAACTAGGACGCTTGGGTTCATCCAAGAAACTGCACACAGCATTGAATAATTCATTATCCCAGAACAATTACTAACGTACATATAATTTCTCTAGATTCCCCAAATTGACTATTGGTTAGTCTTTTTTTTTATAATCGGCCTGTCTGTCTGGAAATTTAGTGGAAACAACTGTGAAGTCCATTAAAGAGAATTACCTCATTCTAGTAAGCGATTTTCGATTATATTGATTTCTCCACTTTTTATATGGCAATAACACTTATTTTTTTATTTGACAGTATTGATTTGAGACCCCTCCTTCCTTAGCCAGAAGGCCTAACCGCCAAACTCAGAAAGACACTTTATTATATATCAAAGTAGCGATACTGAAGGGGGATCTAATGGGCAAAAATATGTCTAAAAAAATATAAAAGTAATAAACAGAAGAATTGGAATTTTCATTTGTTGATCTTCTGCCAGGAAGTGCAATGTAATTAATTAACTTATGTAATTTGGGCTAAACTACGTTTTCCAATATTTATATTCAATTTAATACTGGAATGGGTTTGATTTTCATTAGGGATAGTAAATTACTAAATGTTGTTTGGGTTATAGAATGAAAACTGAAGATAAGGGGCATATATAGCAACAAAAATTAAACTTTGAAATATTAATATCTCTACTAAAAATTGAATCTTCAATTAATGAATTTGAGCTCAGCGAACTTAACTACTTATAAAAGTGGAAATTTAGTGGCTGAAGGAAGTTATTTTTTACGCGAGTTTCCAGGATTTAAAAACAAAGAAAAAGAAGAATCATTATTTTAAATTGTAACTTTATCACAAAATATATCATAAGCATATCAGAACATTAAAATGTGTGACAAAGAAATACAGAACGAAATTTATTTAAAAAGAAAAGAAATATTTTTTTATGAAACACGATAAATCGAAGTAAATTGAACTAATGAAACAATTTGTGGTCATTTAATTCTCCAAAATACTCTTTGCTGATTTAAACATCAAGTGGGCTAGTCTGAGGGACGTTTTGAATGCATAAATGTGTTGAAGAGGGAGAAATAAAAATAAGCAAATTGGGGAGCCAGCAGCAGTTGTACGAGTGGCCAACGATCAATGTCTCTTCAGTCAAACCATTAGTTTCTAGGCGATGGCCTTGTTAGAAACCATTCTAGTCTAATGGTCTTGACTGAAGAAAACGATAATAGTCTTTCTAACTTGTTGAATTGGTTTTCTCGAAATGGAGAAATGAATTAAGTAAAAATGAGTAAATGGAAATGAATTTAGTTTGTGAAAAAAGGATATTGTATAAATGAAAAAGAAAATGCATAAGTTGTTCAATAATGGAACTAAAAGTCTTCGTAACAAAAGTTAAGAATAAGAGTTAATGGAATAGCTTCTCTGAACAATTTTGTTATTTAAGAGTTAAACTCCCTTTATATACCTTTATTTATACGTTATTTTAAACTTCGTCGCTGGAGAAAGTGCCGGCTGCCGATGTAATTCGCATAGAGACAGCAATTGCGGTGAGAAGGATGAAGCGTCCACGGCAGAACATTACACCCGCCCAACGCCGGGCCATAATGGAACTAAGGAGGAATTAAAATGTGGTTATAACCAGGGCGGATTAAGGAAATAAACAACAACTTCCGCTATCACTCCTTGTGTAAATTCAGCGTAGATTTGTATAAAAATTACATAATAAAAATTTAATAATGAAAATGCTAAAGAAATTTGCAGAAATATATCTTTGAATCTGTGTTACTGGACAATATATTTCTTTTTCTCTTTTACGACTTGCAGATGAACGTCGATTCTCGTTAAATCGAGCAACGTATAAATATTGGTTATATTATATTTAAATATTTTATATTAATTTATTTATTTTATATTATAGTTACGCTTTAGGACATAAATATTTGAGAGCAATGTACATTTTGCTTTATTAGTGCAAATTAATATGTTTTTTATTTTACAATACCTCCTTAATAAAATGCCTCCTTCCTGAAATCCCTTCATCGATCGACCTCATTTTCGAAATTATTCCAATTTAATTTCAACTGATGACGTAGTTTAATTTGTATACACGCCTGGAAGTTAGAACCTTGCTCCAGGTGTTACGAATAGTAACGTTGGGAGCATGTGGCTCCCCAACTTTCCTCAATTAACCTCCGAATCGAAACAAATATGACCGCAATATCAAGGGTCAAGTTCAGAAGTATTAATTTTTAATATGTTTTGCTCTGGTTTACCCGGAAAATAGCTAAGTAAGTTTGCGAACTGAATGTTTTTGCAATATATTTCTTTAGTGAATCAACTAATTCCTTTGAATTTTGATATAAAAATTAATCTAGCTTCATTGACTTATTATTTTGTCTTGCCATTAAAGGTGAATAATGGGAGAAATGAGAATTAAAAAAGAAATTTTGTTTCTATACAGATGAATTAAGATTTTGATTATAAGAATAAATAAAATCTGAAATTATTGACCCTTCTGATTTTTTATTGATTATTGATTGAATTATTATTTATTTTGAATTCATTCTGTTGCACAATTAATCGTCTTATCATCAAGGTAATGATAATTAACATTATCAAAAGTGGTCTCTAAGAAACATAAAGCTATATGACTAGTTTGACATTATTGAACGAACTTATAAAGTACTTCAACTTAGTGTAGAGCAATGATTAAATTACGAAGGAGAAGCTGGTAACTCTATACTCATTCTTTGTAAAACCAGATAATGTAATTTTTCTCCTTATGTGCTATTGTGAAAGTTTAGATAAGAACACTTCTTGTTGATGCTTTCTACTCCAAAATTTGGCCAGAAGAGTTTCACAATAAATGATAAAACATTATTGTTAACTACTCGCAATGAAAACGATAATGGCACTTTAGAGGAACGCGGATAATTTATTGCCACCAAGTAAGAAACGTAGGAGAAAGTTTTTCTCAATACATAACTTTATAGAGACCGTAGTGTGTGGGCATGACGATTCAGCTCAAGCAGCTCAATTTATAAATTGTATTTTCGGGTATAATAACATACATTTTAAACTCTTGATATCATTCTAGAAGTAAGTAAAATAACATGTACCTATCCCTTAACAGATTGTTAACACAAGTTTCCAAACTTGTAAATAGCCAAAGTAAACTTTTAAACTAGCTTTGACAATGATTGATGTGGTTATAACATGATAAATTATATTATAGAAGTCTCTTAGTGGCCTGGATTGAATTAGTTCTTTACTAAAATTGATTAAAATAACATTTTTGAGATTAAAGATCCAAACTTCCATTAGCTTTGACCATAATATCAGTAATAAGTTCATTTTACCCGAAATACACACAGAGAGGAGGATCTCAAAATAAATCCTACATTAAAATATATATGAATATTAAGTATAATTATTTACAAATGCTAACATATTAAGTGCAGTTGCAGTCAATTAAGTTTAAACGTGCATTTGTAATATTTTATTATGAGGTGGTTATAAAATAATAACTTTCAACTGTGTAAATTTTATCGTTAATCTATCATAAATTCCGAAACGAAGGGCGTGCATAAACTAAAGAGTTTCCCCACTTGCTGAAATTTAAGAAGCTAGATACGTTCATACGCACAGTAGTCACGGCAAAACTAATCAAAATGGGTTCAGCCAGATGGTATAATTGTGTTTAAATTTGAAAAGAGAACATTTTTACGATCAAAGCACAACATTCCTAAAAGAATGTAAAAAAAAAAAACTCTATATAGTTTTTATAGTGACATGTTTAACAAAACTTAGTATTTATTTTGACCATGAGATTTTGGTTATCTAACAGGTTAAGGGGAAAACGTATGAGTATGTGAGGGGGTTCCTATTAACGGAACAAACAAATAAAATCATTTTGAGTTAGAGAAAAATATGAGGGTAAGAATTGTAGATTATTTGGTATTGATACTGCATATATAACAAATGTCTTTAACTAACTCAAAATAAAAGAGATATTTCAGAATGAGCACTCCCTAAACCACTGATGCTTCTATTATTTTAGTCAAGTTTTACAAGATACGTTTAAATATTTTCTATGTTTGTTTTGTTTTTATTTTTTGTACATCCATTCATTTCATATCTTATTTCCTGATTAATTTGCAAATTTAGAGATGTTATTATGTTATAAATAAACTTTTGATCCTGCATTTCCATGTTAATTCAGTTGAATTTAATACATTTTATGCTCAAAAATCTTTTTTGGGGGAAACATAAGTCTACTCCACATTTTTTAAAATAGCACGAGACTCCAATTTTAAATGCAATAAGACATCAGTAAAACAAAATTCAATACATACTAGTATATAATTTTTCTTAGAAGTAGGAGAATATGTGGGGAATTGAAAAAACCTTAACAAGTAAGGTATGATTTACGCACGCTTGATGGTGTGCGTTTTCAACAACTCTTTGGCTTCATACAAAAGAGCTACCTATTGTGATGTTAGCACACAATAATGTTTGTAATTATGTCTGGGGGGAGGTACATGGCCGTTGGCTGTGGGATCTGATTTCTGTGGAGATGGGCTGCTACCTGTCAATTACCTTCACTCACCTTGGTGGTTGTATGGGCAGGATTCACCCTGTCAAGCGTTACATCCGGCACGGGGCCGGCCCTCCCTGGTGGCAGCAGTAAGCCCCCGCTGTGTAGCTGCCAGGTAGGGGAACCGTAGGAACAGTAGGTCCTTAGTAGGCTTTGCTGTTCCGGGCAGGGGATCACTCCTGCCTTAATGGGGTAAGTGTCTGGCTTACTCAATGTGAACTACGGGCTGGGTGGAGTCCGGAGTGAGGGGTGGCGAGCCCTCACTGCCGGTCATAGACGTAGTGGTCGTGTGTTCAAAGCACGAGGACGTACAGGCCAGGAAACATGGTACATGTACTGGAGTTCTTCTCTCGTGTGGGAGCTGGGTAGTAGGGGACTGTCCCGTTCCATAGGGCTCGCTTCTCACCATCGTAGCGAGTCCTCAGTATGCCACTGAGGTGTTGGATTGGTGCAGAAGGATTAAGGCCTAACGGCTAGGTGCCTTCTGCATTGTAGCCACTCCTCAAAGTGGGTACACAATGTCAAGCGTTACACCCTCATAATAGAGGTAAACCCATGATACGTCTAATTACATTAAAATGCCAATCAATGGTCATATTCTACTATACGGGCATTATAAATTGAAGATTTCCCCTCCACAACTACTCCTGATTGTTCTTTCATATTTGCTTTTTCTTATATCTTTTCACAATATGAGAAATCTTAAGTAAACCCAGATTTGCCGATTTCTGTGAAGGGAACGTAGAATACTAAAAGTTATTGGGAATGATCGTATGTATGCTGTTTGAAATAAAGGCAGTAAACTTAGTATTGCTGAGAATGTTGGGTTCTGTGGTTTATGAATTTCTTTTTCCCAAGCAGCAAGGAAACTCCCAAACTAGACACTCATATCGATAAAAGACAACATCTAACCAACAAACTTTCTTTATAACAACGAAGATTCCATATTTATAGGATGTTCTTATTGCATACTAACTCGATGATTATTTTTAGTAAAATAAGGAAAGGGAAGTTTTATTCCCCATTTCGTTTTCCTTATTTATTTATTTTCCATGCGTTATTGTTTTATAATAGCACAGTAATAATATTTTTATTCTTCGTCTCATAAATAAACGAGGCCTATTTTCCTCCACTAACGTTTATTATGACAGTCTACTTTCAAAGCACCGGGCACATTCAGTGGGTGTTGATACAAAATACCCCATCAAATGTCAAACATATATCTGATAACAACAAATATTTATTTATCTCCCTCTATATATATATATATATATATATATATATAATTGTAAAGTCTGTCTGTACATTGATTTTTTTCTCACATTGAATTGAAACGACATCAACACGTTTTGGCTTTGGTGTCTGTTGGTTTCTTATTTTTTCACGGTTAAACTACTAAACCGAATTTTATGAATTGGCTAAATTGAGGGTAGGGAGGAGGGAGGGGTAGGTTTCCTCTTTGAAACTTTTCTGCCTTCAAACTGCTGCTAACCTTACATCATAGTCAGCTATTTAAGCTATTAATTTCTCATGAATACGGATATTTTAATGTTCTGAGAGCATGCATAAATCTCTAGGATTCTAATACTGGAAAAATTTGAAGTGACAAGAAATCATTTCATTGAAACAGGGGAAATTATGAAACTCACAGTTTACACACTCAATATTTAACTGTTTAACTCAACACTAAAAATCATATTATTCAAACGCTGAAACTGGGGGAGCAGGGGGGTTATAGGTGGGAGTAGGAGGGATGTTAGAGTGGGAATTCAAAAATGTATAACATCTCGGTTATTAACCCTCGGTCGGGCGCGTCAAGAATATTCCGCCATCGGGCGCGTGTATCTCACAGATCATCCTCAACCGTTTTTACGGAAATACAGTTTTTTAAAATATATTTTGCACTAAAATGTTCAGCGTGTGATTAGAAACCATAAAAGAGGAAGTATTTGTTTGAAAGAAGTAAATAATTTTTAAAATTGACAAGTATTATAATATAAAAAAACGGTGGACGATAATTTTTAAAATATAATTAAGAAACACAAATATCAAAAGGAATTGTTTAAATGCACATGCCTTAATTATACATATTTCATTTCAGTTTGTGAACAATATAAAAAAATTATCTAAATATAACTTCAATCAAAAATACGTAGCACGATATCACTTTTAGATAAGACTTAATGAAAATCATCAAAAAATTTTAAAAATACCAGTTTAATTGTATCTTTATACCAGAAACTGTGTATCTGAGAGATCACGCGCCCGACGGAGGGTTAAGAGTTGTATCGTAATATGTTATAGAACCAATCTTGTTAACCATTTGATATTTTACATATTTGCTTTATGGTCGTTAACAAACTTAGTTTTCCAGATAAAGGTTTAAATATGCAATTTTTTATGAGCACCTCGAAATTTACAAGCGCTTGAGAGTGAACAGATAATCTCTAGTATATACCTATATATATATATATATATTAATACCCCGCTAAAATTTATTTATTTTTGGAATGAATTTCATGATACCTATTATGCATTTCTAAAAAACATAGTAGTTTTAGTGCGGGGTTATAGTGATTTATTCACAACACTGCTACTCTTCCAGTATTATAGGTTTGTTTTATTACATAAGGAATTTTATTTTTGAGAATTTCTACATTAAGGTAAATTATGGCATTAAATACCTTTAAAAGCGTAATTGAAGTATTGTGCATCCCTAAAGCCGGTGTCTATTTGATTTATTAAATCTGAATCTGAAACTGAATCGAATGCAATTTGTCCCAGAAAATTACATTATTCTGAATCATTTCGAGAACACGAGTCATGTAAGGATTAGAACAACGCTTCACTTGGGTGTGTATGTGTGTCTGGGCGAATGTGCATGTTTATTGGATAAAGCTCCTGTTCATAATTTCTTTTAAATACATTTTTGTAATAAGTCTATTCTCATAAATTCTTTAATACTTATTTTCTATAGAAAAACGATATGATGATATGTGAATATGATGCTATGGTTTAAGAAGTCTAATTTCGTGATATGAATTTCTACAGCTGAGGGAATTTTAGAACTAGTTTGAGGTTTGTCGCTTCTTAGGATGTTCAAAGTTGGGATCAATTTTCTGATGCCCAGTATACTAGTGTGGTTAGGGAAGTTTTGCTGTCCATGTGCGGTGAGGTTCAGATGGCTCTCCGAGTTGGCTGGAGCTTAGGAAAACACACCCTCTCTCATAAGGGTTGTTCAAGTCTCACAGTACACCACAACTTTGTTCTCTGAGTTCTCACAGCGCTTGCAGACAAGTGGTCTTGATTGCTTGATGTAAAGCAACCCTTTTGTTCTCGTTTGCATCAAATTGTACTTCATTCTTCTTCCCTTTTACTTTCTATACTCCATAAAAGGAATACCAAATGATGATTTTCTTAAAAACCAACTATCAATCCTTTTTCTGTTCATTTAACGGTGGACAATCCAGGACAAGCCGTTGATATTTGGACTACATCTAAATTAGTAGGTCATTAATCCATTCAAATAGAAATGATAAAACATTATCTCTCTTGTTTAACGAATCTTCTTTTTGCCCACGTTCACAATATTTTTTCTGCCATTCCGTCGAGATCCAGTTTATATATGTAGATCCATTCTTTTCCCTTACGTTTCAGTATTCTACCATGCGAAACAAAATGTAAATTGATATAAAAAAATATTATCGGACTTTCTTCATTCACAGTTTAATTCTCCGTCCGAATAACGAGTAAAGCTTGAAATTTATTAAGCTTACCTGTGCGATTAGTTTACACACATACACACACACGCACGCGCGCGCGCGCACACACACACACACACACACACGCACACATATCCCACAAGTGGAGGAGAGAGAATTTCGGCTTGGTGAGTCCAAAATAAAAACCTTCATCTGCCTTAAGTATATTTTAGTTATTGATTTTTTCTTCCCAAGGCGTTCCAAACTAGAAAAAGTTCCTATTTCTTTAAACATTACAACGCATAAATGCAAGCATACATTTTATCAACTTAATGATATAAAAAAATGGATTATTCTTATTAATTCCCCTTTTTAGGGGCAATAAATCAAGAAATATCAGTTTACAAAAGTTATGTTCAAGTTCATGTACTCGAATATTGTGTATATGGAGAATTTCCCATTTTCAAAACTTCATAGACACTAGTGATTAAGTACAAAAAGTCATTGCACCAACTTTAGTAATATTGTCTCAACCTCATTTTAATGTGATAAGAACGGCATAATGTCGCTTTGTAGTAAAAGCTCCTGTAGATTTTTAAATTCCTGAACTGCCTTCACATGAACTGAAACATGTAGAGAGAACGTGTAGAAATATAATGTGTGAGGATGATGGATGGCCTTGTTATGCATCGTCGGACTCCCATAACTCTCATTAGGTGTGCAAATAGCCTGGACTTGAATTGTCCAGCTTATGTTCATAAACGCCCTTCAGCGTATAATCAGGAACACTAGCCTAAGGAGATGGATACACCCCGAACTCCACTAGCACTTAGGTCTCCCCAAATTCTCGGAGTTCATAAAGAGACGTCATGTCAAATTTGGCGGCAGCCTAAGAAACCCGCTTTTTAACAGCAACAGTCCGCAAGGCCTAAAATCTGCCTAGCCTTTTAAAGTCATTGTCATCGTGCCTTGGCTCTTCATGGCTCTCCCCTAGCTCCGCCCCATACAGCACAAATTAGCCATTAGACATAAGGATAGTTTTAAATAAGTCATAATTAAGTACCATAAGTTATAAATAATTTCCTGGTTTTATGGTGTTTATCATTTTATTTAAGTCTTCATACCTGTCACTCAACTCTCTCCTTTTCCTTTTTGCCCCATCCTTCTTCAACCAGTTAACCTAACGGAGCAGTATATACACGCAAGTCCTTCTACTTTAACAACCATACTTCTTCACACGCCTTATAACCCCCCTTCTATCCAGCTTCCACCACTATGACCCACTATGGTGAGCATAGAGAAGTATTTTCGATTTTTACTTTTTAGCAGATTTCCCTTAAGGGAAATCAGCTATTGAGGTTGTACTCATGACGGAATTTTCGACATTTTTCTTCAAATGTCCATCGATCCTACTTAGTAGATGACGAAAATGAGGTCCGTTCAAAACTGTATATATATATATATATATATATATATATATATATATATATATATATATATATATATATATATATATATATATATTTGTCTGTTACCGCTCTAGCGGTCGCAGTTTTTGTTAGATCGTTACGAAACTCAAAATTTAGTCGTTTTATGTAAAAAGAAAGATCAAGTTCGTTAACGGCTGAAATCGGACAAGTGGGAGGGGGGGTTTAGAGGGGAGGATTTTCGAAAATTTGAAATATCTCCGTTACTATACGTCGGATCGAAAAATTGTATAGAATCAATCTTATTGCAAATTCTATTTACTATAAATATTGTTCTATACATATTTTCCGTATAATGAGTATTAACCGAGATATTTGTATTTTTTGTAATGAGTTCCGCTTTCAGTAAACCCCCACTCCTACTAGGGACATATTAATAATAAGCTGATATCTCATGAACCACCTCATTATTAGGTTAAATACAAAATATTGTTTTCAACAAAGCTTTATTTTACGAGGTACAAACAAATACATTCTGTTGAACACCCCCCCCCCATTTTTTTCTTGGACTACAAAAATCTGACTGTTTGAGATAGAAGTTATTTTGATTCATTTCAAATTACTCCACTAACTATAGTAAATAGTTTCCAATAAAATTAATGTTTTATATTCAGATATATTTCTTTAATTGTTTGTTTTTCCGGTCTATCTATCGATACTGCTCTACAAGGTTGGCTAACCTGTTTGTTTACAATCCAGCCATATTACGTTGTAGGGACTATTAACTTATATTGTACTCGTAAATTCACTAAAAGATTTCTCATTGCCGTTTGTAATTATTCACTAATATTCACAGAAGTGCTACCTGTATGCATATTTATCTATTGTAAACCTTCGCTGGCTAACCTGCTTGGAAAAAACAAAGAAACTCGAATTGTCTCTCCTGTTCTGTTGCAATCTGCAACATCAAACCGATAAATTCAGGAGAAGTAAAAGCCGATGCCGCTCTCTCTTCCCCAATACCTCTGAGATTTATGTCCCAGCTGAAAACTCGGGGTTCATCTTACGGTCAGGGACTTCTGAGTATTTGGCGTAGTCCTTAGCTATATTGGTATAATCTTCCTCTTCTTGCCTAAGTACTATGGCAGCCTCGGTCTTTTAATGAAACAGATATACCAATGTCTTATGACCGTCCATATTGTGAGTTTCTGACGCTTCAACTAGTGTCCGAAGTGCTTAATTTATCATAGGCCGCCAGAGGCTCACGATAGCAGGTTGAGTAGTTTTGCTAGAGCTAGAATAATGGCTTTCGAAAAATATCTGAAAAGTTTCCAATGGTTGCCATCCCCACCAATAATTAATGCTGTAACAGTGCTCGCAACGCTGAATGTGATCCGTCCTAGTGAAGCTACAGGTCTGCAATTGGTACTCGATTTTTTACTACTGCTATACTTTTCATTTTGGATTTTACCTCGGGCGTCCTCCAGGATATGGGGGTCGTCGTTTTTCTTAGATACATTCAATTATTTGTTCGTAAACGTGTCTACCTTAGTTTGTGAAATGCATTCTTAATATATGTACTAGTATTTACAGGCTACGCCTGGTAATGGTCTCGTGAAAAGGCAATCCTGATTTTCTCAAGACCGAAAAAGGGAATAAGAGGTCACAATGACTTGCAGTGGTTTCCCATTGCCTTCTACATCAGACCATCCAGCAATAAAGGCATCATGAGAAAAATTCACGCCACATCAGTAAAGGAATGAGTGAAGGAAATCCTATTAAAGGCCAGAGTTATTAGATAGCCATCCCTCTGTAGCCAGTAGCCTGTATAAGCTGACGAATGTTAGGCATTAGCCAGTATGAGTCATTCTTAATGACCTACCTCCTTTTTGGAAAGCCTGGCCCCTCTCAGTGTTCTCATACCTCGTGTCCAGTAGAATCCATCCACGTCCTTCAAAACTGTATTTTACCTCCAGTGGTGTGAGCTCGGTAAACTATTGTCTGTGTACTTGCAGTGGAACCATACATTTAATGAATTATTGTCTGATTCTCGTAGTCTTATCATCATTGACATGCCTTGTGTTGCAGCTATTGAGCACGCAGCTATTCAACGGAATGATTGGGGGTTTTGTAGCAATTGATTGTCATAAGTAGTTATTAATTAGAATTTTGTCAAAAACTTGTATTGAGAGCTACAAGTCGTCCATGTATAATACCACTTCTTGACAGCACGGTTAACCCTAATTATTTTTATTTATTCTTATACTTTTTATTTATTCTTATACTTTATTTAATAAATACAATAATCAAATTTTACGACGGGGGCGATTTAGCGACGAATCAGTTATTTAACATATATAATCACTTTATTATATTTTCGTAAGTAAGTTCATTTCTGCAAATATTATCAGTATTGTCCTACATTAAAATTTTTTGAAAATGTTGTTGTTTCAAGTAGTGTAATACGCGGTCTATATACGGGCTACGGTCATGTAGTAATTCGGTCAATGTCTATGGTAGGTCTATGTGAGTCCTTAAATATCTGTCAGTAATTATATGTTTTATAGTAAGTCTACAGTCACAGTGTTGGCAGTAAGGTTCGTCTTCTCCAGTAGGTAGGAAAGTGTGAGTCAGTCGTGAATGGCCAAATCTTAACCTCGTTAAAACTACTTTTTCTATTCTAATTAGCCTTTTTGAGGAAGGCCATTCACCAAGTATATGTTTCAGTTCTTGAAGTTTGTTATCAGTTGTGGTAAACCAAGAATTCTGTCATCATATGTTTTGCTTGGGCTTGAATATCTACTAACCCTAATCATAAAATTTATTCATACGTTTGTACTATAAAATATAATAGTATCCATATTTATACCGGTTCTGTTATACTAAGCTCCAAAAAAGGAAACCGACAAACCTTTCGCCTCTAATAAGATTAATTGAGAAAACTCCCGGGTCATTCTGAGCTTTTATTTTCTCCTGGAATAAGGCCAAATTCACTCCAGGCGTGCTTTTGGCAGATCCTCAAAACTGACTGCTGCCCCAGACTTATCAGAACTAAATCTGATTTATCTGAATTAAATGCAGTTGTCATCTTTATTTTATGTACTCTTCTTGAGTCTTAATCTCAAAGGAAGAATTATGTTTATAGAAGAAGAATTGAGAATTATGTTTATCTCTCTCACTCTCTCTGAAAAGATATATATATATATATATATATATATATATATATATATATATATATATATATATATATTAATTACTATGTGTTCTTTTTTCTAATTTAAATTTCAAATTCTGCTGCCGATCTCGATTTCATACCTCAGACAAAACCATGCATAAGGCCCAATTAATGCCTACTCATAACGGATTAAAGTTCCTTTGTGCTTCTATAAAACAGGTATGTTCTTCGTTATTATCTGGCTTCCTCAGAAAATTCCGTGTCCTTTACTTAATTTCCATTCGTGATTGCATACGAACAGAGGAATACCATCAAGTAAACATTTTTAAATTCAGTTCGCTTTCTCGTTTATATAATTCTTTTATTATATTTCGATACATTTAATTTTTTCTCTTTAACCTTTCTTAATACTTCAAATATTTTTTTCAGAAAGAATTTATTACAAGCGCGCGCGCGCACACACACACACACACACACACACACACACACACACACACACACAAACACACACACACACAAACACATACACAAACACACACACACAAACACACACACAAAGACAGACGCACGCACACTATTTCGCACAAAACGAAGTGAGGAACTGCTGTTCGTAATCTGGCATTACATTTTGAGTTGTGTACAAGAAATGAAGGAGACATTTTTGAACTTTTTGCAATCATTTCCAAAGCAATCATTTCTTTCCGTTAAAATGCTTTTATTGCTTACTTTTTCATTTATCAATACTGATTTTAATCTGTTTATTTTTTCATTGATGTTTTTAGCAACTTGTTTTTTAATGTAGCACCTACATATTCAAATATATATTTAAATAAAAGAGCAGAAATGAGCTTAGATCTCCATGATTTCAATTAATACGCCACCTGAAAAATGATAATGATGTTGAGGATACCAGATTTTTCAGTGTCGTAGATTCTTTAATTTCATTGATTTCGACATGCCATTTGGTGGTTCGTTATTATCATTTTAATGAATCGAAAGAGCGTAGTAAAAAATAATCTTCATCTGGTGAACGCAATATTTGGACCCACATAAACCTTCCAGGAGGCGTTGAAGTTGAAAAATAATGCAATATGATGAAACAAAAATGAAGTCCTACAACTGATTCCTCTTGTATTTTTTATTAAATCATCCTTTTAGCAGTGAAACGCATTTGATCCTTATATACTGGACAGCCTGTGTGTGTGTGTGTGTGTGTGTGTGTGTGAATATATATATATATATATATATATATATATATATATATATATATATATATATAGTTATAATTTTGTGGTTGGCGTGTTAGATGATGTTCCCCCAGCCCCAACCATTGCCACATCTGTCCGCCCTGAGCGATTGCTATATAGTTGTAGCTTTGTGGATCTCTCAGGAGCACTTACTCAACCTGTCAACCCATCTCATCTTCAATCTCACATGTGGTCGGCCACTCAATACTGGCCTTCATTGTCCCGTAATGAGGGCAGGATGACCTACTTCTTCCCACATGTCCTGCTTATTGTTATACCTTACCTTGTAAATCGTATTAGCTATAGTTGACTTAATCTTTAGGTAGATAAATTTCATCATCATGACATTTGGAAAATTAGTTATAAATCGTGTATGGTTGTATTAAAGTTGAGTTCCATAGGGGGCTTAAATTCCAATGTACAAAAAAGGAAAGCAATGTATGCAATCCGTTTCTGGGCCCTTTGGAGATAAGGAAATCTAACGGTAGCGTTAAGACTCAATTGAATTTTCAAGCAGACTCGAAACCTGTCACTCTGGTTACCCTCTCTCCCTAAAAACTATCTTTGAATATGTGATTTAGCCAGAACTGTAATGTAATGGTTATTATGCCAATTGAATAATTGTTTTAAATATTGAAGATTTACCAACTAAGTTTACCATTCCCCTCGTTTATTGAGCCAATATGCGAATTCTTTAATGTTACCATCCTCAAAATTTATAACAATAACTCGTATTCATTTTAATAATAGAGTATACGTTTTGTTACATATTCTCTCCTTTGTATGCTACTTGACAAAAACTAATTAAAGACAAAATAAAGGTAAATCATGTATTATAATAATGAAGATAGGGAGGTCTTTTATAATTGCCACTCCAGTAAATAAAATGCGTTTATAGATAGATAGTAACATTGATTAATTAATTATTCATTTTTTTTTTCTAAGACAAATACCTATAATGCACCAAATTATTTCCAGAATTTTATTCAATTATATGGAAACAACCATTTATTTTTATTTAACGATTCTCTGCTTTCTCATAACTGTTAGAAATCTTTGATGAGTTACCATTAATCACACATTTTTACAAAAGCGTGTACTACCTCGGCTCTTATTATTAGTAATATTACTTATAAATATTTGTACATGTAAATTCAATACCCGAAGCATTTTTTTCATATTTATGACACTTACACTAGACCTAATATTATAAAAAGTATTACAAATATCTGAGAACCAGTTGTAAATCAAATTAAAATACTGTGAACCTATGAGCAGTGGGACTGAGTAATATTTCATTCCAGCAGTGTTTGTTTTCGTTCTAATCTACTAAAACTTCGTGCCAATGATAGAGGTGAATAACGACTGTTTTGTAAAGGCAATTTGAATTTCCGCTATAGGAGTTTTCCATTTTGTTTAACACGCCCTTGATATGTGAAAAGTTTACATTTTGTTATCAGGTTTATACGCTGGTTAATTCTGGATGTTTTCTATAGGTCTTATATTCATGGTGAAATTTAATTTATATGCCTTAGTAATGTTTTGGCATATCTCTCATTAAATTTGATTATTTTTAATAATGGTCAGCTACAATATTTTTTTTTTAATTTGAATCGTAAATCAGTTACGTTTAACAATGCCACTGAGCTTAATTATTTTATCAAACTAGGTATTAAGCCACAGTTAAAAAGTAAATCATTTACTTAAGAAAAAGGCAATCATTAATTTTAAAAAAAATACAGTTATTTTTTTTATAATTACCAGTTTCATACTCAGCCAATGACATATATGACCAAGTAAAGAAGTGTGAAGGGATTTAAATTACTGGAGATTCCATTACCTAGCTCAAATAGTTGTTGCATATATGGAAACGGAAGAACATTTTTACCCGTACTTGGGCCCTGTTTTAGAGAAGATATGATCCAGATTGAAGAAAACTGGAATGGCTATTGCCTACAGGACCAAGCGGTCCTTGAAAAATTGATTGCCCCGTGTTAAGGACTATGTGGACCCCCTGGATAGATCTGGCGTGTATAGGATCTCGTGCACGGGATGTGATGCCTCTTATGTGGGGCAGAGTGGCAGAAAGATAAGGACGTGTCTTAAGAAGCACATCACATGTGACACTGAGTTTTCCGCACACGCCAAGAAAGAGGGCCATGACATGTCCACCATAAAATATCAATTGCTGTACGAGGATAAGAAGGGGAAACGATTAAATACAGCTGAGGGGCTGCATATAAGGTTGGACAGACTGGCGAATGGAGATCGGAATATTAATAAAGTCCGTCACGCAGGGGCTGCGTAAACTAAGCAGATTTCCCACGTGAAGTTTTACAATAGGGAAATCTGCCTAATAACAACTGTAGTAGTAAGAAACCTCTAAACCTAAAACATTATTTAGGGCGTAACAACCCAGTAGTTTCTAGCCTCAAAAAACAGTTGACCTAACCTCTAAACCTATTCACGAGGGACGAAGTTATAGAAACGGCCGCCAGAGCTCTCGCCGGAAAGTTCGAACATAGCCTACTGGTGACCAGTATCACGCAGAATACAAATGCAAATATCTCGGTTAATATTCAAGATACAGAATAAATGAATAGAACAATATTTATAGTAAATTTAATTTGCAATAAGATTTATTGTATACAATTTTTCGATCCGACGCATAATAACGGAGATATTTTAAATTTTCAAAAATCCCCCCCTCTAAACCCCTCCCACTGGTCCGATTTCTGCCATTAACGAACTTGATCTTCCTTTTTACATAAAACGATTGAATTCCGAGTTTGGTAAAGATCAAACAAGAATTGCGACCGCTAGAGCGTTAACAGACAAATATATATATATATATATATATATATATATATATATATATATATATATATATAATTTTGAACGGACCTCATTTTCGTCATCTCCTGGGTAGGATCGATGGACATTTGAAGAAATTTTTCGAAACTCGCATCATGAGTACGACCTCAATAGCTGATTTCCCTTAAGGGAAATCTGCTAAAAAAGGAAGAGGCGGCAAGGCTTCGGCATGTTAGTGACGGAGCCCTGTCTTCTCTACGGAGACAGAGGTTCAGTCGCCCGGTGGTCGTGGTCCAGGCTACACAGCTTTAATCAGGTACCTCCTACATGTCCTCTCTATTATTAGTATGGGGTGATTCGTTTTGTTTATTTTTTAGATGTCTTTTACAGTTCCTCTGGTGTGCTTTTCAGATGTTCCCACCCACTGTGATTTGTTTTCGTATCTGTAATTTGTGTTGTTTTTTAATTTTATTTATAGTTTTAAGTTTTTTACATACGCTTATCGTTGTTTACTTCTTTAATTTTTATTAGTTGACTAGTTATTAGATTTTCTATTGTTTTGGCTTTAATTTTTATTAGTTGACTAGTTATTAGATTTTCTATTGTTTTTACTCTTTATTTTTGTGTTTGTTTTTGTGACTGTTTTTTATTTTGTTTTTGGCCATGCTATGATTGTTAAATTCACTCAAGGTTGTGTTTGTCAGCAGGCACTGACGATGGAGCGTTGACTCCGAAAGTGCACTCTGCATAATATTAAAAAACAGTAGAGGACAAGGCCTTTTTATTGGTCCTTATTTTGTATTGCTGTGCCTTGGTACTAAATACGGCATAAGCGTATTCCATTTCCCAGCCATATGTGAGGGTGAACTAGTCGTTACATATTTTCGGAAAATCTTCATTATTTTTGGAAAAAATAAAATATAAAATAGGGCTGTAATATATTTTACAATTAAAAAACCTCTTTTTGATTTATGAATTTGAACGCATACACCAAATAGTTTAATATAAGAGTCAAATTTGAATCACTAGATAAAATTGTGAAATGAGTTGTGTACATATTTAGAAAATGTATGTAATTAACGTTTGTTATGTCAAACTTAATTATCACTGAAAGAAAGTCGGGGTTTCCCTAGTGTTAAAATAATATTCCTCTAAATGTTTGATAATATTGGGTTTAAATAATCATTGTCTTTAGAATATAATAAATGAATCAAACATTTATTTTTAAATGAAAAAAATAGTAGTTCGCTCTAGAGTATCTCATGTAATATTTGATAACTTTCTATTTTTCTAACTAGTAGTTGCATTGAAGTTAAGGCTCGCAATAAAAAGTAAAATGGCATATGTGAGTGAATGAGAAGCTATGGTTTTAAAGGGGAATGAGTAAATTGAAAAATAAACAGGAGTTTCTGGGATTGGAATGTCAGAAGTAAGGTAGATAGTTCAAAGTTAAGTCAAAATAAGGGAAGGCAAGAATTCAAGACTGGAGGACTTATTTTGAAGTTGCACAAGCCATTCCTGCTAGAAAATCTTCCATTCTACTCTGCTAATTCCAGCTAACTTAATAAAGTTCTTGCCTATTTTGAGCAGTCGAGCTTAAGTCCCTAAACCTAAATACCTTTCAGAAAACGGCTTGAATTCAAAGCCCTCCCTAAAGAACCAACACAATCTTCTGCGTCATTAAAAGGCCCATCCTTTCATCACTCTTCTCTTTCTGAAAGAAAACTTTCATGATAGTGGATTAAGTTTTCATTAATCAATTTTTTTTTCTTGGCTCTCAGAAAATTGAAATAGTTTTAAATCTCACATGTGATTTCCAAATGGACACACTTTTAAATCATGTCACTGTTGAACGGCATACGCGTCACGCGTTTCTTGCAATCTTGACGTATAAAAATTCAGGAACGGTTATTTTTTAAATTAATTGCTCAGTTTTGAAACCATCATCGAAAGGTCATCAATATATAAAAAAATGAATGTTTGCCTGTATGTCCTTTATAGAATCGTAAACAGCAGACCCAAATTTTATGAAACTTGGTATGTATATTACTACTAACACAACTTAAGTTTTAGGCTATATGAATATTCTCTGAGATGAACAGGAGTGGGGGTTGTAAGGGAGGCCTTAAATTAAAAATAGCGATATTTCGTTTCCCATTGGATTTTCAGTAAATATGCACCTAACAATAGTTGTATATTTTGTTATTTAGAGTAACTTTTGTTATATGCTCTTTTGCCGTATAACTAAGTATGAATAAGGTATACACGAAAAACTATAGAAGGGGTAAGCAATCTTATAAGACGCGAAAGACTAAATCGAAATCAACGATACTCCGTATTTTTGACTATAAGCTATATTAACATTTTTTAGAAACGAACAAGAGTGGGGGTTGTTAGGGAGACATGAAATGAAAAATCGTCATATTTCGTTTCCTATTGTTTTACGCTCCTATTGTTGTGTAACGTGCACATGACAAACGATGCTTATTTAGATATTTAGAGTAAGTTTTGTTATATACATATTTATCGTAATTTATGAAGCAAGCAATTTTCATAGAGTATTATTTTTATATTCATCAATGCTTAACCATGTATCCATTTATACATTTTAGTACCTCGATGGATGAATACACATTCATTAAACTTAACAGCCTTTATTAACAGGTTGAATTAAGACCAAAGTATATTGTTATATTATACTTGACCGTTAATATATGTTATACTTGACTGAACATGCTATGTACCATTAAGAATATACTGTTTACTTTCCAAAAATACAAAGAGTATTTTTAATAGTGGTTATTACGTATATAAAACACCTGCCATCCAAGTGATGCTTTGGAACACTTTTGAGGAAATGAACGTTTATTCATAGATGGTTTGGAATGCAAAATTCTTTCTATGATTATGAATAATGTGGTTAATACGATAATCTATTATTATATTATATATAAAAAAAATATAAATGCACAGGAAACGGGTAATATAAAAATATTGTGTATTTTGTAGAATTAAGTGCATAGCAAATACTTTCATTATTAACATATCACCAGCAAGTCGGACTCGGGTGTAAATCCTAAACATTGAAACGAGAAAATGTAAAAATATTGTACAAAAGAAAGCCCCCAAAAACCCAACATTATTCAGGCTCAAATGATTTCCCGGGCGAAGCCATTCATTAACTTCACTAGTTCATTTTTTATGAATCTCCTTTGGCAGTATCATTTCTCTTAAACTATTATTCAATACTATATTTAGTATGTGTAGATACTTCTCTGAAAAATAATACTTCTGAAGTTTCTTCAATAGAAGCGAGTTGAAGTCTTCAATAAAAATGAAAATTGGTGACAATTTAAATAACTAATGTTATTTTGCGAATATCCATTACCACTTACTGACGCGTCGATTAGTGAATAGACACATGGCAGTCGTTGTTACTTTGGGTTTGGAAAAATGTCTTCAAATGTCCAACATTCTTACCTACGTGGTGCCTCCTACACATTTCATATATGCAATAAGCCTATTATCATGAACTTTTTTATTCTTAACATACAGTAGCGTATAGCTTTCATTCGGCAAGGAAGCATTTTTAATTTAGAAAAGTGACAAAACCCAATTTTGTTTTAATTTCTCCGTTACTATAACTGAGATTGCGCAATGCCACATGATCAATCTTATTGGGAAAGTAATGTGTTACAATTGTTGTTTAATAAGTTTTTTTTTATTCGATTGTTAGCTGATATCTTAGAACTTTTTAGTTTTTAGCCTTTATTTGTTCACACTTCTACTCATACGATTTTCAATTAATGTGACTGCACCAGTAAACATATGTTCCGTATCAATATATGCAACTCCTCTTTGCATAGGCTTTCTATATGAGACAAAAAGAGAATAAAACATGGAATCAATATGGCAAAGATCAGAATATATTAAATTAAAACTAAATATCAGGATTAATAACATGGAATATTTATACTTTATTTAATACAAAGCTTTCATTTCAAGCAATAGCCTTTCAGCTAACATTTACTTTGGTAGTTAACTTAAACTTCACTTGAGTTTACAAGTAAAATTCACTGTACTATTGGTCCTCAACAATTCTTACAGATTTTGTTTTTATTTTTTTGAAATTAATTCAATTTTCATAAAGAAATTTAAAAGACATAAATAGAAAAAAACCTAATTGAATCACAACAAAATTTATTTATGAATAAAACTATCTTCAAAAGAAAACTGATAAGAAATAAGAAGATAGAATTTTCTTTATAAATATTCTTACTCTTCTGACAGTTAAATTGAAAGTTAGCTTTTACATGTTTATTTTCAACTGTTGTAAATTAACTTAAATTAATAAGGACTGCGATTCATAAAACTACTAGTATAAAATATAAAACATCTTTAATTTAAGGCTACACAATAAGTAACAAAAAAAAAAAAAAAAAACAATTTTCGTTCTTAATTTAAAAAAAAAACACTAACCGATTTTCTATCAATAAACATTATTAGTGGACGATTTGATTCTTTTTCTTCTGTTGACTAGGTATTGTTAGCGATATTTTGTAATTCGAAGCACACGAAACTAGCTGGACATGAGATGTTTAGCTATATCCGTTGCAAAAAATGAACATGGCGTTGGTAGCTAATAGAACCGAGATTGTTCTAGCACTCCGAACAATTGTTTCGAGCTAATATTGGTAACAGATATGTTCAAGTAGAAGAGAGTGGGAAAATTGAGCAGTTATGCAACACAAACTCAGAAAGATTTCATCATTTTTATGGCAGCTGACTTTCTATTATATTTATTATTTAAATACTTCCAATATTCAGACTTTCATATAGAAAAAAAATACTTCTACTTTTAATTGTAATTACTTTTGACGAGTAAAAGTAACTTAATATTTCTCTTCAGTTGTTTGCTTTCGAGAAGTAACAAAATTGTCAAAGAAAAAAAAATTAGTTATCATATTGCTAAGAGGGTATCATTCTTCATTGAATTTTCAATTCCTAAAAAGTAAATACACAGTAATTTATAAAACCATTCATAAAATTGATGAGAAATGTGAGTTTTCTGGGAAAATTGCTCTACGAAAATAGAATTCACTAAATAGAAGTACAGTTAATATAAATTGTACATTGAGGCTACATTGCGTACATCGAACAATATATCTAGGCAGAAAAATATTCTTATTATCAATACTTGATTGTGTTAAGTACAATTTCATAATTCTAAGACCACTAAATACTGAATTAAACAAGTACTGAAAAATGGCGGGCTGAGTTTAACAATAGAGATTTCTATTTGAATTGTGACGAGACTTTACTATGTTTTACGCGAAACTTCTGGATTTTCCCCACTATTTCCAGGAAGAAATGTAGAGTAGTTAAAATCGATGGAAGAACATAAATCTTGCTCCATCTCTACAATCTTTTCAACGAGTTTCTCTTGGGTTTCAGTCCAATACTTTTCAACATTGTTTGGTCCAGTGATTTATATTCACGGTTTAGTTTTTGGCAAAGCAACTTCGTATAAGAAAGGTAATAACTTATCTCGTTTGACCTTGTTATTTTCACATGGTCTCGTATAATAATTGTGCTCATTCTTGTAGTGTTGGCAATAAATGCCGCAGTATTTTTCTTATTAAATAAATAGCATTTCTCCTTCACAGATTACACCCTGTGGGAAACCAGACAAATAATGGTCTAAATTCATTGATTATAATCGGAAATAAAGCTTAAAGCAAATGATATTGGGTTTCGCATAATTGCTTTATTAACATTTTGAATTCACAAAATATATCTAGGTATTTCAAATTGCATGGTGATTAGTATTGGAAATGTTGAGGATCTCCAGTCTCATCATAACTATTTCAGGTATTATTGTGTGCTTATTAAAAACTACTAATCAAAATCAGAAATGCATACTATTTTCTTTTTAATTATAGAAATCTGCTACAAAGGCTAATAGGAATTAGTTGTCACTGCTTACTATATTTTTTCTGACAAGGGTGGGGAAAGGATTTTTTTTAGTGAGTTAGTTACTAAAAGTGCTCTTTTTTATGTTTTATAATAAATAATTAAATTCTTAAAAATTATTATTTTTATTTATTAACGTCCACTTTTTGCAACTCAGGCTAATTGGGACGGGTTATCTACAGGTTACCACCCTTTTCTAGCCAGGGTGGAATTTAAGGATGTTATTTAATGAATTTCGTCACTAAATAATTTCCTTTGCCCAGGCAAGAATCGAACTCGCCTCTCTAGGTTTACCATATGAGATAAAGGTCAACGCTTTAACTTGCATGGCTAACCTGAGCCCCTCTTAAAAATAAATGTTTAGAAGAAAATTAACCAAAAAACCTTTAACTTATTATGTAGGTAAAATAAAATAAAACGGAAGGGTAAATTATAATTTAGGCAGTATCCCACTTCACTTGGAAATCAACAATTGACTGGAGCTTGTTTTGAGAAAAAAAAACATTATTTATTATTATTCATTTGTGTAAGTGGCTCTTAATTTTTTGTTTTAAATTGAGTTCTTTGGGATTTATTTCGGACATCACTACTGAGCGATTCAATGTGATAATGTAAATTGTCCAAGTTGTGTGTTACAGCAGATACTTTGTCGATGATTATTGTGGATTAAAGCAAACTATAGCCTAATAAAAGAAAAAAAAGTTACCACCACAAAATGAACTTCTTGTGAGTGTGTCTCATGAAAAATTATTATTCATTAACCAATTCGTTAATGTTATTAATAATGAGTTCGATAATGCCCAGGTCATGAATTCCATCTATAACAACATAGCCAATAATATACCACCTAATATTCTGAATCACTGTAAACCATGTGGACAGTCCATTATGGAAAACTGAGTATTTGTTCAAGTACCAGGCATTATGCCCGTAATTGCATTCTACGGAAGAACGTTTCACTTTAAAACTATACTTTTAAGATTTAAATATATATTATTTTCATTTATTAATGCTTCATTCACATCAGAGGTGGATGACGTGAGTTTGATGATAGTAACCCGCAAATAAATAGGAACAGAGCCCTCAATCATGGAGGAACTTATACGTATATAATTTTGAAGATAGCCCTTATATAACTTCATTTTTTATCATAGTCTATTACAGTATAATGAAAGTGATAACTGTGTAAATATTATTAGCCACAGTATAGATCTATTTCAGTAAACTTTTTATAGTAAGGTACATATTTAGAATTTTTGTGTTTAAAAATATTTGTAGCATATTGCCTGACGTCAGTTAGAACTTCTGTCGGCGTACTTCAAGATCTTTTCATTAATTTCAGTTTGTTAAATAAGCGTTTAATAGATAAGTATTTGTTGTATAACTTACAAATTAAATTGGCTGTACATTTTGTTATTAAATTACATATAATGAATGAATAATTACTATGAATGTTACATTAATTCGACAAGTTAAACAAAGAAAATCACATTATCATTATTCTCAAATGTGAAAAAGAAGTAAATTAATACCACACTATTAATATCCTGATAAATAATATGATTATCCATTTATGTCGCATTAAAGTTATAAGTCAGTGATTAATGTTTATAATTAGCTAATATGGAAATTGAAAAAATCAGTTAGAGTGTCTGATATTTTTGTCCTTTGCTGTTTAATCAGTTGTCCAGTATCAATCAGGGATATGTTTTTAACTCTCAATTACTCGCTTGAAAGGGGGGGGCGGATCAGCACAGCCCGTCCAATTAATCTTGATAACTCGCCATATTAACCATCCAAACCTCCCTTTAACTAGCAGAAGCATCGTTTTTAATCAATTTATTGGAAGGGTAGAGTTGTTATATTTTCCTTCCTTATATATTTTTCTTTTTAAAATACAACCACTGTAAAAGATTCACACACAAAGAATTATTATATAGGCTGAAAAGTCATGTATGATTATTATTTCATTCAGATCATCAATAAATAATTAACGAATGAGTATATATATATAAAAGTGACAAATAATTATGGCTATGCCTGCTTTCTATCAATTAGGTACTGGTGGAAATAGTTAGGGTTGGTTCTAGTTTAGTCTTAAAATTGAAAACCAACAGGTATTTCTTATTGACAGTTTTTACTTAACCAACTTCTTTAAACGATTTTGTAATAAAAAGATAAACAATCTTTTAATAAGGAAGTGTCTTCACTCAAGAGATTGAACCGAATTTTAATTATAAGTAAAAACTCATATACTCCCATATTATAGAATTATTATTTTTTTATTGTCTCGAATTATTACATTATAGAAATTAGTATGGGTAGTTTTAATTGAGACAATTTAGTTGTTTTTATTTTAAGCCTATGAATTGATTCATTTTTACATTGAAACTGAATAAGGAATACAAAAAAATAGCTTTTTTTTTATTCGATTGTTAGCTGATACCTAATTGAATCACAACAAAAATGATTTATGAATAAAACTCTATCTTCAAAAGAAAACTGATAAGAAATAAGAAGATATAATTTTCTTTATAAATATTCTTACTCTTCTGACAGTTAAATTGAAAGTTAGCTTTTACATGTTTATTTTCAACTGTTGTAAATTAACTTAAATTAATAAGGACTGCGATTTATAAAACTACTAGAATAAAAATATGAAACATCTTTAATTCAAGGCTACACAATAAGTAACAAAAAAAAAAAGAACAATTTTCGTTCTTAATTTTAAAAAAAACACTAACCGATTTTCTATCAATAAACATTATTAGTGGACGATTTGATTCTTTTTCTTCTGTTGACTAAGTATTGTTAGCGATATTTTGTAATTCGAAGCACACGAAACTAGCTGGACATGAGATGTTTAGCTATATCCGTTGCAAAAAATGAACATGGTGATGGTAGCTAATAGAACCGAGATTGTTCTAGCACTCCGAAAAATTGTTTTGAGCTAATGTTGGTAACAGATATGTTCAAGTAGAAGAGAGTGGGAAAATTGAGCAGTTAAGCAACACAAACTCAGAAAGATTTTATCATTTTTATGGCAGCTGACATTAAAAAAAAACATAAAACATCAAAATTGGGAGGTTTATTAGACTATTTAAATAAAAACATATCAAATTCAAATTGTTACAAAGGCGTAAAATAATTTAGAAGTTGTAAGGTAGCGATATTTTTTTTAAATTGTGGAAGTAAATAGTATTAAAGGATATCAATCAATAAATAATTAGTTCTTTATGTAATATTGACACTGATAAGGAAGTAACAAAGCACTTTCTATTCTATGAATTTTAAAGTTTTCCTAAAACTTCAGTTTATAATGATTATCAAGATTTGCAAGGTGTTTTAGGACTTAGGGTAAAATAGGAGGTGGTATATTTGAGTAAGGGTTTTGCAGCATATGAACTAGAACTAATAACGGAAGCAATAGCTTAGGCGTCATATAAAGTTAAATAATAAAGTTTATTTCGCAATGCCAAAGTTAGCTATCTCTCTACCTGCGTCATTAATATTGGAATTTAGTGAGAGTATTTATTAACTAAATACGGTTAAATGTAAATCCAAGGATTCTATGATTGAAATTTGTATTACTGTTTTTTATAACACTTGATATATCCTTATCTGTCTTCATATGCTCCCTTTCCTGAGCCAATTCACTGCTGTTATTGAATTCATCTAGCTTCCAAACTTTCGATACAACATTCTTTTTGAAGTCGAGTTTGGAACTTTCAAGACGTGGGAATAGTAGAATAAGTAAGTAAATATAACTAACACAATATTACACAATCGTTAGAGAAAGTTGAGAAGCTCTTAAAATAAATACTAAAGTAAATTGTTTTACTGTTATGTCAGTGCTTTTAATAATTACCATCCCAAGTTGTTCACGTCTTAATCAGTTAAAGACAATGAACTTGGATAATATAAATGTCGCATATGCACTATCTACAGAACTTCATGAATTTATTTCACTTTGATAATATTATGAAGCGGGTTGATGTAGCTAGAACATTATTCTATGACTGTAGGTAGAGAGTTAAAAGAGTAATTCAAGAAACTCATGTTTCTAGGAATTTCACTGTTCTGTTTAATTACCCAGCTATAATTTGAGAGTATCTGAGGTAATTTAATATACTTTTTTAATGCAGACTTAGCCTGGAATGTTCTAAAAGTTTTAATTCCATCTGAGAAACTAAATTACATTAATTTCCCAAGATGAAATTAGGCAATTTACTCTTATTCAGAATATTTTAAACTAATTAAGTTATCCAAATGAAAAAGTATTCTCCTCATAAACACAAATAATAAATACAGACATGGGACAAAATATATGTTTATATATAAAAATATATATCCATTTTTACATCAATAATGATTGAAGAATAAAACAAATACATAGATAAAAACATCAAAATTAGATTAAGCTTTTTAGATAAAAAATAAACATATTTGAAATAACAAATAGCGGTTCTTTTTTACTTTACGGCCGCAAATAAAATTTGAATAGAAACACACGATTCTGTTGATATCACGTGTTACTCTTACAGTAACCGTTCTAAATTCAGTTATACACGGTTCAGGTTATAGATTCGTCGTTTGCGAATTCCGCAATAAAAATGAATTCCGGAATAAAAATGAATTTGATCAAACTAGCACACGTATTTCATGATGAAAATCAAGTGATACGTGTTTATCAGCGATTTGGAATCCTAACAAGGAAAGGAAATGCCCACAAGGACATGAAATGAAATTATATGAACGAAAAGGAAATTGTCCTCGTTGGAGATGCCATCGATCACAATGCCGCAATAATGTAAGTGGTTTTAGTGGAACATGGTTTGAAAAGACACATTTAACATTAACAAAAAGACTATTATTCATTTATGCTTGGGCTAATGAATATACAACCGTAACATTTTGTCGTAAGGAACTAGGAATAAGCTCAAGAACTGCGACGGATTGGAAGAATATGCTCCGGGAGGTTTGTGCTAATGACATTTTAAATAAGCCAGTGTTAATCGGAGGAGAAGGTTTGACAGTAGAAATAGATGAAACATGTTTCACAAGAAGGAAATACAACGTTGGAAGAAGTTATCCTCATCAGTGGGTGTTTGGAGGAGTCTGTAGGGAAACACGGGAGTGTTTCTTGAATGCTGTCCTTAATAGAACTGCTGAAATGTTGACTGCATGTATAAAAGCTTCAGTTCTTCCAGGAACTACCATATATTCAGATTGTCGGAAGTCTTATAAAGGCCTCAGAAAAGTCCGAGGAATGAGGTATAAACATTTCACCGTAGACCATTCCAAAAATTTCGTGGATATCACCACTGGTGTTCATACCCATATAAGAGTGGAATCTCTGTGGTCAAGTTTAAAACGTAGAAATAAACGTGAATGTGGCACCCACGGAAGTATGATTGATTCTTATTTGTGTGAATTTATTTGGCGTAGAAGATATGAGAATGAAGATTATTTTGAATCAACAATGAACCATATTAGAGAGAACTGGTCTCCAGAAATCTGAAAATAAAATAAAAAAAGTGCCTGTGTTACATATTTGTTATTTTTTAATAAACATATTGAATTAATAATCTTTGTTTGTTTTGATTAGAATGTAGAGGTTATAAGACCTTTTTTTGGGTTTGGGAAATAAATCACGTTAGTAACAGGTAATGATTTCAGTGTGAAAAGAATCATGTGTTCATATGAAAATAGATTTGCGGCCGTAAAGTAAAAAAGACCCCAAATAGCAACAAAACGTGAATAAATCGATAGTTGCAGTCTTGTCAACATGTAATTTAAGAAATTAAACATTTAATATAGCTTGTTAAATTGTAAACGTTGTAAAAATAAACTGAATAACTCCTCGACAGAAATTCCCTTTATTCTTTCCTGCCAGTAAAATGAGTATCATTAACCAATTGGATCATAAGTTTTTTAAGAAGTCGTCAAATATTGTGTATGGTATCGACCACGTAAAAATTGTGAACTCTAGAAAAAAATACTCTTTATTAATGATTGCACATTAAACATATTTGCATGTAAGAAATTTCTAATTTTGAGTTACTGGCACGTTCTTACGAACTAAAAGTGTCTTCAATAATGACAATGTTTAGTTTATTTCATTACAGAGTATTTGATTACAGTTATTATTATTATTATTATTATTTATTAACGTCCACTTTTTGCAACTTAGGCTAATCGGGACGGGTTATCTACAGGTTACCACCCTTTTCTATCCAGGGTGGGATTTTAGGACGTTATTTAATGAATTTCGTCACTAAATATTTGATTACAGTATATTGGCATTATTGCATTCAATTTTTAGTTGTTTTGCACAAAGGAATGCTATCAGTTAGAAAAATTAAACAACTAATTAAATTATATAAGATGAAATACAGTCCAGCAAGCTTTGCTTTTATATCGAATTGGTAACTATGTCTGCCTGACTGAACTTGGACAGCAATCTCAATAATGATGGGACTGAGTTGAAGTTCAAGTAAATATGGAGTATAAGCATAGTTATTTGCTATATAATGACTGGGAGAGTTACCATGAGTGACATCACATTACATTAATTAGTTATTAATGGATGACATATAAATTCCCAAATTGGTTTTCCTTAATATCTAGACGAACTAATTCAAATGGAAGTCAAAATTTCACTTTTGATGTACCTAAACACCCGAAAACTGAAAATTGCTTTGCGTTTGATGTTACATTAAAATCAATAGATGTGGTTTATAAAGCAAGTTAAGTAGAATTATCAATATACTAATACTCTTTGAGTATTAGAAGATTATATGTTATGCATTTTATGAAAGAATAATGTCAAAACAATTAAAAGGAAAAATTGTTATAGAAATGGGAACATGTTTATATTTTTATTTACAGAACTGAAATAGAAAACGGATCAATAAGAAGGCCAAGTCCTCTACTGTTTTTGAATATAATGCAGAGTGCACTTTTGGAGTCAACGCTCCATGCTCAGTGCCTGCAGATTAAAGCTGCGTTGCCTGGACCACAACTGCCGGGCGCTCTATTCCAGAGAAATAGAAAGCATTTTGAAATATACACTTACAATATAAACCCTAGCCCGAAATGAAATATAACTTTAATGTGACAAAAATACTACCTCTTTTTCATTCTTGTTCGTGTTGTAAGAACAAGAATGAAAAAGAGATAGTAAAGAAGCTTTTTCGACAAGCCTGAGAAAATAATAGAGATGTTTTAGAATTCAAATAAAAAGGATCACCTGATGAATGTGAAAAAAGTCTATAAAAGAGAGAGTAAACAGTCACTCGAAGTACCAAGAGAACTATAAGGTATATGTTCTTTAAAAAAGAGAAAGAGAAAAAGAGTCAAAATTGTAGATAAAATGTTTCAACATATTCTTTAACCCATTTTATCCCACTGCCCAAAAATGGGGCAGTCATAAAATAATGCTTTTCTTTTTTTCTAAGCGTTTTTTTGCGTTCAAAACTGGTTTCACATTATATTGGAACCACTGAAAAGCGATTGTTATGAATGATATATTTTAAGCTGCTTTATGTTATTCACAGTTATCCTGTTAACAAACGATTACTAGCGGGTCGTGCTATAAAAAGTTGGTACTTTATTTTTCAAGAGCAGTAATTATTGTGCTTTAACTTTTTGACTATAAATTACTTTATAATGTATGTAACTATGATTAGTAATACAAAATTTATCAAAAATCTGTAATTTATGATTAATATCCTTAGTTTACGATGTGTCACGGTTGTTTTTAATTATTTTTTTAAAAATCTTTAAGGAATTGTGTTTTACTATTAACTTTAGACACTTCCTCTATTCGCTGTGCTCAACACATATTCGCAACAAACGATGGAATGCAAGGAATACACTGAATGTTCATCATTACAACGAAACCTCAATTCCGGAAGCTCCTTTATAAATTAACATTTATGTATTCTTCTATGAACTCTATCCTCTCTCTAATGTCACATCAGTATCATAAGACAACTTCAGTATACAAACTAGTGGATTTTCATGCTAAAATTAACATACTTTTAGTCACATTAAAAGTGCAATTTTAAATATTCTGATCCCATTAAGTATCAATCACAGAAATGTTTAAAGTTTCTCCACAACTCCCTTTTGAATAAATACTCTATTAGTCTATACTATGGATTTTTTGTCACAAAATATTTAATAAGACTAATGTATGAATGGTTCTCCATATATGCTTTTCAAATTCGTCTGATTTAACTCAAAGGAAGTTAAAAAGCCAAATTAAAATTATTTGAAAGGGAGAAAGTGTGTTCTTCTTCAGTCCATTCTGATTTCTCTATCAACTCGTTTAAGGAAATTTATTTGCTTTTTAAATATTTACAATACCCTTATGAGTCTAGGATAATATATATATATATATTTTTTTTTTCAAAATCAAGCAACTTATATTATTTCAAACAAGGGGATATAATATTAAACGACTGATACCGAGGTTCAGATTTCTTAGGAGACATATTTATTCTACATAACACGCTCAAAACACGGTCTTCCATTTTGATCAAGAGGTAATTTTATAGGAAACTAAGACATTCCTGTGAGCTAATTATTTATTGACTCAAGTAATAGTGAGAATTCGCAAATATTCCTCAGTTCATCAATTTCTTATGTATAAATGTTTTACTCAAGTTTTTTTTTTATTTGTTTTTTTTGTCACCAATCTATTAATTCTTCGCACTGAGTTGTTGCCGTAGATCATATCAATAGAATCCATCTACTTATTTTTCTCTCATCGCTATTCAACTGTCTCTTGAAACTCACCAAGCACATATTTTCAATTTATTTTAATTCAATGTTTCTCTTTCATCTAGCCCATTCGGGAAAACTGTTTTATTTCAGTTCCTATTCCCTTGTGAGAGTATTTCCCACACGAGCCCACTTCCAAGATCTAAATTTCAAAACTCCAGCAAAACTTCTACCATTATGTTTACCATTTGAAGGGGCTAATGGCAGATAAATTCATCTTAACTCTCAATGGCTTTATAAGTAATTAGATGAAAAAGAAAGCAGCAATGAATGAGAAATTCGTGAAATGTAAATCCGAAACTCAGGCTCTATCTTTCTAATGGGTGGAATTAATGTGAAGAAGCTTAAGGAAACTTTAAATTGGAATTCTTTTGGAACCTGCCAAAGTTCCACTCAAAGTTGTCCGCCATTGTTCCATCCTTAATAACTTCGAATCATTCATTCTTGTTTAACGCCTGTAGACATTTTGAGTTATTTTTTTCACGTAACTTTAAATTCATTATGGGCTTGGCTTGAATATTAATGCATTTAGAGGTAATTTAAGATCATAAAGAATAACAAGTTAGTCAAAGGAAACATTAGTCAAAAATAAATATTTTTAGACCAACAAAGCACATAAACAATTATATTTGACAACTATTCCGTATTGAACTTTTTTAGGGGTTATTAAAAATATAAATTTATAGTTGCTAACAATTTTATTTGTTTACAAAAAGCGTCCATGACACATCCACCTTCAGATAGAAGATTGTGGAAGATCAGACTTAATGCACAGTTCTAATAAAATTTGCTTTCTTTTATTTGAAGATCTTAATTTATTATTTATTTAAAAGACTACGTATTGCATAAATAGCCTTGTATCTCTTAAAGCAGCTACATAACAATATTAAAATTTATCTATATCTGATGTAAATTAAAAAGCCTTATCAGTCTCTGAAGTTCATAAATGCACCTAATATAACATCATCATTAGAAAGTATGCTTTCTTGAATCTATATACATATCTAATACATGTTCTGACAGTAAAGGGAATCAATAAGTGCAATAAAAAAAATAAAACAGACCTGTTGGTGGCTTACCACTTATAATTATCATTTTTTTTTTATTTTATGTGTAAAATAGGTTTAAGATTATTTTAGCAGATGTCCCTGAAGGAAATTAGCTATTCAGGTTGTACTCATGACGCCATTTTCGAAAACTTTCTTCAAATGTCCATCGATTATACCTAAGAGGTGACGAAAATCAGGTCCGTTAAAAATTGTATATATCTATCTATCTATATATTTGTCTGTTGCCACTTTAGCGGTCGCAATTATTGTTTTATCGTTAGCAAACTGGATATTTAGACGTTTTATGTAAAAAGAAAGATCAAGCTCGTTAACGGCTGAAATCGAACCAGGGAGAGGGGGGGGTTTAGAAGTGAATAATTTTTTGAATTCGAAATTTCTCCGTAATTATACGTTGGATTGAAAAAGAGTATAGAACTAATCTTATTGTATATTTAATTTTCTATAAATGTTGTAATAAACATACTTTCTCTAATTTATTAGTTATTTGGAATTTAACGTTGGAACATTAACCAAGATATTTGGAATTTTCGTTTTCAGCCTACTCCTATTCATGTCCCAATATAAATAAGCTGTTTTAACATGAAACTTCATTCTAAGCTTAAATACCAAATATAGTTCCTATTGAACTTTTAATATGCAAGTACATGTAAGTTCCTTGTTTGATGACGCCATCACTTAAGGTACCATACGGGAGGGGGAAGTCAGTAAAAAACTGTAATTGGTTTCAAGTAGAGGTACTTACATAAAATAGGCGTTAATTTAATAAAAAAAAAATTTGATCTTAGAATTTTTCTTATGGTTTGTATGAATATTGTAAGTTCATTAGTAAGCGTACTTAGGGTTTTTTCTTAGAGGATTTAATTGCTTAACACTGTTACCTTTTTATGAGTTTACTATGGTTATTAAATGGGTTTTAATTTCTCTGTTTTATTTGATCATGATGAATTATTTGCTCTAATAGAATACTAATAAAACTGTATTTGAGAATTAGCCAACCTCTGTAGGCAATTAGGCGACACTGAATTAAAATGACTCATTTACGACGGAAGATACCACAAAATATTCTAATTTCGATTGTAGTATTTGATTTGTGAATGAGATCAAGCAAGGCGTGGTAGAGATAGAATGACTATTCTTATTACAGGAGATGTTGGTGGGAGCAGAGGTAGATTTTGTCATGTGACAAATGTGAGCTACGTGTCGGGATTCAGCTCCTGTCACCATTCCCTTCTCTCTCCTTCACATTTTCTCCTCGATATGTGTGAATTTTCGATGCTTTCTTTTTCTCCTGACTTGCCAAACAGATTGAATGGAATTCGAGTTCTTATCAAATATCTTATCACCTCTTCAGTTTTTTTATCTGACAAAGCATCGTGTTTCTTTATATTTTCCGTGAAGTCGGATTACAGCTCCTATTGAAATTCAGTTTCTCCTAAATCGAAAAATTGAAAGTTTACAATGATAAAAAAATCACGTTTCATTGATTGAATTATCTGATATACATTCCTCACCTTGATTATACCTAAGTATTTACTCTTATTGTGGAAAGATGAGGGTGAATAATACAAGTCACTATTTGAGTTCTCCAAAGAATCAAGTATATATTGAATAAGTAACATATAATAAATTTTATAGTAAGGAAGCTAATTTTATACAACTTAAACCTTAAAAGAATGCTAATTTAGGGACTATCCTCATATCTAATTGAAACAAACATTAACATTTATTGAGATAGATGTTGAGAAAACAAAGGAATTTAACTTTATAAAATACGACCGTACAACTAGGTAGAACACAATGGTTAGCCCTTTGTTTGTTCGTAAATTTAGCGGCAAGCCAATAATATATGTATACACAAAATAATGATTCGACCGGTCCTATATTATGAGTACTCATTTAATTGTTTACGGAGATAATGCTAGCATTATAATGAGAAATAGGTTCACAGACACTAGCGTTGCGGGAGATGATAACTATTCCCCTTTTGCGGAGCCATCCAACCTGTCCTTTTCACTGATGTAATGTAATGGCCGCTCAGATCCAGCGGGCTCTTTGTCCTGTAGGCCAGCGCTGCAGTTTCCGCTATTGGTCACAGCCTTGGTAACCCTGCCAGGCCGTGCGGCCGGTTAGTGAACTAAGAAAGCGCGGGATTTTAAATTTAAAGACGACTGAATAATATGAAATACATGTGTGCACCATGATATGTGTGTTGTGTATTAGTGTATATATAAACTTTTTACTTGTTACAGCATAAATTAAACTGTACATTTTGAAGTCCATTAATGGAATACGTTATTGATTTACTGTATATATATATATATATATATATATATATATATATATATATATATATATATATGTGTGTGTGTGTGTGTGTGTGTGTGTGTGTGTGTGTGTGTGTGTGTGTGTGTGTGTGCGCGCGCGCGTGTGTGTGTGTATATCCTCATTATACATGTTGTTTAGTCAACTTTTTTTAATGACTGACCTGTTGTAATGTAACCCATATTGATCTGAGTTGAATGCAATAGGAAACTTAAGTTTGTATACAGGCTAGTGTTGGGATGATGACCGATTGGGAATGAAAATAAATATGATGTTTTCCAAAAGAAAAAGAAAAAAACATTGTTGGTTTTGACCAACTATGGCTAGAAATTCCAACTATATTCATGTATAATGTACGTAAGTGTAAAGGAAGATTTTGCTATGGGGACTCTAAAATGATAAAGTTAAATATAAAAACATACTTTTAATCTATTTGTAGAGAGAATTTAAATCAAAGGAATTATAGTTTCAGGACCACCGTCTTTCCAGAAACACTCACTTTAAAACTTTAACATATTTATTACTCATTCATACATGATTCATTTCAAATGAATCGTCTTTCGGAGTATACTGTGCGTGATGCAAATTAGTTGGGTAATAGCGCTGCAGATGTAATCAATAGTTTAGACTAGTTCATTCAAGTAACAGAGTATCAACAGTATAAATAGAAATTTAAGTTAACATTTATTAAGTAATAAATAACCTTTTCAAAAAGACTCCTATTTACTACATTATGAGCAAATGTAAATGAGAGTTACACTGGAGTAGCCCAAAATGCTGTAGATGTGTTTATAATTGTGTTCAATGCAAGCTTTTTTGTGTTACCCCTGAGAAGAAAGGTGGGCTGAAAACAATTTCTGCCTCATTTTGAACTTATACACGGTGTCTGTAATTTGGTTGGAAATTCATTCAGCAAAATGTCCAGGCCTTTCATTTGGTGGGAAAACGTTCTAAAGAAACACAACTTAAATGAGGTTCATGTCCGTGGTTTTAATGGAGCCCACAAATGGCTCATAATTATTCAACTCATTTGTGATCCCAAGCAAAACCGTGCCAATGTTAACAGAGGGATATGGCTACATTCTCTCCTTGGTCAGAAAATGCATTTTATTTAAAACATATTGCAAATGAACTTCGAAGCCAATATGATTCCACCATAATGGATTCAAACCATATAAAAGTCTTCCTCTACAATGTGAAAAAGGGTTGAAAACTGAACGTGTTGGAAAGGGCAGGAATTGCATTAGAAGAGGCTCAAAGCAGCCCGCGAGATTTGAATAAATGATCAGATAGTTCTTGGATGTATGCAGTTTTATCAGTCCCTCGCATACCTGAATATTACCAATCCGGTAGTAACTTGGCATCAGCCATATTGTACACAGTCTTAAATAGCTAGGCTACATTTTCGTAAAATGTTTTGAATTTATTTAAAATTACTATGATTTTCTCTTATATCTCCAAAGTCTTTTTTATGATCTATACTTTTAAGTACTTCCTATTGTTTAGATGCATGGTATTCTTAGATTTTTGCTAATTTATTTATGTAAATCTGATGGTGAAGGCATAAGTCTCAATGAGCTCTTAGCTGTTACATTAAACACCTTTATTTGATTATTAAGAGTGGCCCCAGCACGGCAAAATTTATCTACACCAATAGTATAAACGGATTTTAGAATAAATTAGACAAAAAAAATCATGAGTTTATTTCACTGAATTAAGTCGCATTCTCATTATTTTTTCTCTAAACACTACATAAGTACATTACTCAATGCTCGTTTCTCAGTACTTCAAACGTATTCTATTGCATTACTTAAACTGTGGCTTTCTAAGGAAGAGACATTGATTCTCAGGAAGAACCTATGAAATTTTAGAAATTTTTCCTCAAAAAATTGAGTCTGACTAGGAAAGCTAAACTCATTTCTAAGATTTACTTCGCTGATATTAACAGTATTCGTTATTGGCATTATTAACTTGCTTCATTGGCTTTAACAGCTCCATGGTTAACACGCCATTTATAGAAAAAAAATATTTTAGGTCTTATGGAATTTTCAAGATGATTGAAAAACAACATTTGTACTGAAACAAAGCTGTTGTCTGCTTAACTGAATGAGACAAACTTCAGTACCAAGATAATTTTATATGCTTGAATATGATCTGGTTCATATTTTTTTTTATTTTTCCTTTGGCGACCTAGATGTTTATAGATTATTTTTTTTTTAAATGATTAAATTATTTAATCTCTGATCGAATCCCATTTGAGAAGTAAATAAATTTTTGGGGAGTGGTCAGTGAATGGCATAGTCCTTTGCTTCTCTGGTTGAAATGAGGAACCACAGGGATTTACGTGTACATATATCAACAGCTGTCAATAACCACTTAAAGGTTATATTGGAAGTTGAATGCTCAATTACCCAGAATCCGTAGAGAGTGTAGACACCGCTCGTTCAATATTTATAGAAATAAATGTGACCGTAATACTGAGCTCCATCCTTAAATTCAGGCTTTTCATTTCAGTAAGTTGTTGCTTTCATGTGTCATTAAATTGTTGGACGTTCTTGACAATCTGTACAAAGGGCAATGGGAATAGATGTGGGCCAAGAAGGATCTACTTCAAAAAAATAATATGATTCTTGGGTTAACTACGATAGAGAGGGGATAACACTAATTTATTTATTGGCCTTGGTATTTATTATGTTTTAGTTTTCTGTCCAGTTATCAATATAATATGTATTTTATATCGGTATATATAATACATTGTTACAGTTTATTTCGTTTTAATTGCATGAGTCATTGTGCTGAATTATATGTTTTTGTAGTTTGTTTTGGATTCTGCCTTGAAAATTTTATTTACAGTGATACGGAAATATATTTGTATTTTTGACTACAGTTTTAATAACTGCTATCTTAAAAATTCAATCGAAATTATTGTTATAATATGTCCCTGATCACTGAATATTAGGCTGAAATCTCAACGGGTCTAGATATGATATAATATAAATAATAAAGGCATTGAAGTTTTCTATGAATAACCTCCAATTAATATATTTCAACGATTAATTAATGAATATTATATTAATGTCCTTCGTACAATTAATATTAAATAGATGTAAAAATAAAGCTCTATTCTCACCAGATAAAATATTTTAAAATTATATTAATATTATTTTTTTTTATTATTTATTTATACAGGAGCACCCGCATCTTGGTGATTCGGCTCAAAGTTTCACAATGTAAAATGAAAACAAAATTATAGAAAAATAACAAAAACTGAAATAACAAATAAAAATCTAAATACAACAAATAATCATTAAATACTAGTAATAAAGACAATTAATAAACATAAGACATAAACAAACATAATAAACATTAGACTAGTAATAAGGACAATAATTTAAAATGGTTATAATAAAAAAATTATGTTATTCCTATATACTAGTACATTTATATTTTTTAAAATTTTTTATTTTATTTATTTAGTGTTGTACCCCATACAATATTATTTAAAATAATGTATTTTAAAATTTTCTAGAGTGCTTTTCTAAATCAGAAGGGAACTATTATAACTTGGTGTTCTAATATTTTTATATATACGTGAATATATATGAAATAGTATTTGTGTATATAAACAGACACACCCCCACACACACACACACACACACACACACACACACACAAACACACACGCACGCACGCACACAAATATTTATATGTAATTTCAATAATTCAAGGAAGCTGTTGAGGATCACCTATCTCACTCGTCCGTTATCGGCCCACATTTAAAAATAATACAAATATCTCGGTTAATATTCAAGATAGAGAATAAATGTATAGAACCATATTTACAGTAAATTGGTTCGGTACAATTTTTTGATCCGACGTATGGTAACGGAGATATTTCGAATTTTCGAAAATCCCCCCTCCAAATCCCTCCTAAATATAAATATTGGATATTCGGAAGCATTAAATAACCCATTATTAGCCCCAGTTATTTACTTCAAATTAGCCATATTTATAGTTTAAGGCACGTAGTGTCGAATCCCTACCAGACGAATATCGACGAATTCATTATCTTTCTTGGGGCGAAATAAATCTAGTTTCCCTTCAAAATAAAACGATTGTATCACCTTAGCAACCGGAGAAAGAATATTAGATTTTGCTCAAGCATTCTTGTTACCCGCATGTGTCGGTTGGAATAAAAATGGTTCCCAGTAGAAATCTAATTAAGGTTGAGGCGGTGGTCCTATCTATGTTTGAGCAGCATTATGTAGCCAACATTGACAATGTTAATATCTCTAATACTTATTAAAAAAAAAATTGTAATTCTATCTAGACAATTCTATTTTTTCGATAAAATAAATATTAACGGATATATATTTCGACGTCGAAGTAAACTCCCTCTCCCAAAGGCTGTTAGTAAAATATGAAATCACTCATATTAACAATACTCATTCCATTACACATGTACAAACAATTTCCTAATTCTAATTAAACTCTTCACGAAACACGAATAAAATCTTTGTCTCCCGGAAGACCGAAGCCAAACATAGAAATTCAGAACCATTAATAACGATTCACGACCAAGATTGTTATGCTAAACACAATCCCTTTTTTTTAATTTTTCCAATAAAACCAATGCTAACGAAGTTATTGATGAATATGAATTTTCACGGCCAAGAAACCCCTTTCCTAGCTGAAAATTCCGATTCTCATAAAGATTTTGTTGAAACTTGGGATATTTGACTCAAATATAAAAATTCATAAAAATCATCCTAGCCGTTTTTAGTCATTGAGTAACAAGTGGCAGGCAAGGTTTCAATTTTGATGCGATTGGTCTTAGAATGTATGAAACGTAAAAAAAAAATTGATCTCCGCCGAATTAAAATAGAAAATCAGGCAAGCTTTAGAGTTTTATTTATTTACCTCCTTTATTTCATTTCATTCACTCATTGCTTCTTAATTCAATATAGTTATTCCAAAGAAGGAAGATAACATTCAGTCCAATCATGACAATGACATTTTTGATCAACAGCCCTGAACAGCTTGCAGAGCTATGTTTGGTAGTTTGAGGTCAGTTGTCGCATTCCCAATAGGTTGTGTGAGGTATTGTAGAGTCCAACGAAACGCACTTCCATATTCCGGAGGCTTCCAAAATTGTCCTGAGTGAACATAATACAACTGTCAAACCAGTAGCTATTGAGCTAAATACGATTTAGTGTGTAACTCACTGGTGCACCACCGCAGGAACAACAAGGTACTGCAAGTACTTAAAAATAAATTGTTTACCTACCTTTTTTAAACTCTAGTCTCCCTTTAAAAAGCATAAATATTTTTTTATAATTACCAATATCCAAGAGAAGACTTGAAAACCTTGTGAAAAATAAGATTTCTCTTCTCTCTCCGACAATAAACATAATTATGCAGAATGAAAGATATTCGTGGAATGTATTAACTAAAGAAGTAATTTATTCAGAGCATTGCACTTGCTGAGGCACCGCCTTATTATTAGTGGCTGTGTATTCAATACGAAATATTTAAATTTAAAACAAATAAAAACGGACACTGTATTGATCTTAGTTGACAGTATCATGAGTTATAAGAGAAAAGGAAACTGACTGATAATCTGGTGATACTGTCTTGAGAATATACAAAAGGAGTATATCCTTTGTCTTTGGGTTTGAATGAATTGTATGCGAGTGTAGACTGCAAGGGCATGAGTGAGTGTGGTAAGGTACCAGCTTCTACAGCATGGTCACGTTCAAGAGCAGAAGAGATGGCTGGAAGGCATTTTGTCGCCTTTATTAAGATTGTAGGAGGGGCTATTCCTACCCGGGTGCGGATATCTCGTGGTAAGCCGGATAGGATTAGGATTGCCATGTGCAGATCTGGCTGTGGAGCATTGGAGACGGCTGCTCATGTTTTAGGCAATTGTATTGCTACCAGGTAACTACGAATCCGCCGGCATAATGAAGTAGTTCGCTTTGTAAGGCAGGGCTTTATAATGCGAGGATGGAGTACCTGGTACGAGAATTTATTCGTAACCTCTGTTGGATCCTTTCGACCAGACGTAGTTGTTAAGTGGAGGTCGAGTGTGGCAGTTATTGATGTACATATTGTTACTGCAGTGGGACCATTGGAGGACATTTTTTCAGAGGAAGAAAGACAAATATGACAGGTTGGAGCTGAAGAGGGTGGTTGCCCAACTCGCCGAGGTTGAGCCAGGCATGGTCCGGGTACTCCCAGTGACCCTGTCTTACAAAGGTGTCTGGTGTAAGGAGAGTGTCGACGGATTGTGGGATTTAGGCATGAGCAGCACGGCAATGCAGTGGATCAGCATCCTGGTGCTTCGCGGTTCCTGGACAGTCTGGGGCGTATTTGCAGCGAGGAATGGACAACTGGGTGGAAGACAAGGCGTTGGCTGAGGCTGGAAGAGGGAATTCACTTGGCGAACGTTTTCCAAGGCCAGGAAGTGTGGCGGGATTTGTGTTACTTTATATTTTAATGGAGTGTATTATTTTGTTATGTATTATGTTTATGTTTTTGTTTTTTGGTACGTAGACGGGCAGAACTCGTTCTCAGGGTGCTTGCACCCTTCTTAATGTTGTCCCTTTGGACAATTTTGGGGTTAGGGAGCCCCAGTTCATGTATGGAGTCGTATGCACCTCAAATTGTTAATTTTGTAGAGGAATTGTTTATTATGTATGTTATGTATTTCTTTCAAAAGTTGTATCAAAACCCAAATAAATAGTTAACTTGTCTTTGGCTTATTTGGGACTATTTAGGACCAGACCTTAAGTTATGCAGTCTCTGTCTGGAGAGTCCTTTAAAATCACCCTGAAATAATTTATCTTATGAATGGAGGTTTAATAAAGCAGTTTCCTTCTCCGATTTTTATGGTTTTTTTTTTTTTGTTTTTTTAATATTTCTTTTAGATAAATGTTAATAAGCAGTATTTTTATGCTAATGGATTGTTTCGAGAGAGCTGAGTTTCGATATTGAATAGTAAATTTATCAATTGATAATAAATTGATTGCTGATTTCTGTGCAGCGTTGAGTGGTACAGTGCTTTGCTTTGAACAAGTTGCTAATGGAGATAAAGCCTCTTGATTCTAACACCCGCCGAAAATCAATAACTCTTGATCTACCTATCGCCTGTTCTACTCGAAACAGTAATAATTTCAGATCTTCTAGCCATGGGGTTTTCTACTTCAAAGGTATTCGATTAAAGTAGCTATTCGTGTTCAATATATGAGGCGTAACTAACCTGGCGAACTATCAAAGGATCGGGCCTATTGCATATGCATGATTATTGTGTTGCATGCACAGGTAGCCGGCGCAAGTATGGCTCTTCACATCAAAACCTTACGAGACTTTATGTACCCACAGCTCATCAATTCATTTCGTAATAGAATGTACCAATAAATTTATTGTCCATGAAATTCGTTTGAATAATATTATTGAGAGATACCTGCTATTTTCCGTTATTACTTGTTAGCATTTGGCAACATACATAACGTGTCATCCTATGGGCTCTTTAATATGGTTAAATCCCTTAACATTATATCCATTAATGGTAGTTATCCCTTTATTATAGATGTTATTACGGATAAATAATATTTATCAAATTTTAACTGATAAGCTATTGAGGTCGTACTCATGTCGCGATTTTCGAAAAATGTCTTCAAATGTCCATCGGTCCCACCCAGGAGATGACAAAAATGATGACCGTTCAGAATTATATATATATATATATATATATATATATATATATATATATATATATATATATATATATATATAAATATTTGGCTTTTAACGCTCTAGCGGTCGTAATTTTTTTTTTATCGTTACGAAACTCGATATTTAACCGTTTTATGTAAAAAGACATATCAAGTTCGTTAATGGCTGAAATCGGACCAGAGGGAGGGAGGGTTAGAGGGGGGAGATTTTCGAAAATTCGAAATATCTCCGTTATTATGCACCGGAAAGAAAAAAGTGTATAGAACCAATCTTATTGCAAATTAAATTTACTATAAATATTGTCATTTACATTTATTCTCTATCTTGAATATTAACCGAGATATTTGCATTTTTATAAATATAAGTCTGTGGGACACGTGGTCGGGCATAGTTTGGATTAGTTTGGCCGTTTCCGTAACTGATCGGCTCAGGTGGAAGCTTCTTCTAACCTTACCTGTCGATCCTACCTTACCCTACCTTCGTTACTTTGTGAGATTTATGCAAATACGTTCTGTTCATCCCCCCCCCCTTCTTTAGTTCTTGGACTCTAAAATTTGAGTTATTAAAATATAAATTATTTTTACAATTCAGAAGCCGTTTCAGTTGGGAATTTATTTTAATTATCTGAAAGATTTGTCATTACCGTTTGTAATTAATCACGGTGGTGCTGTGTTACCAGTATGCAGATTTCTCTAATGTAAAATTTCACATGGGAATTCTGCTTAGTTTACGCAGCTCCTGCGTGACGGACTTTTTAACATGAATTTGGAATCCTATGTCATGTTTACATAAGTATATATTGTATTTATTTGCTCATGGCTTTTAAGATGATTCTTGTTATATGGTAATAAAAACGTCAATGATTTCTTCTTTATATACAACATTTCAGTTAATCAATTGTGATTAGATCTGATAAAAAATGTTCAGAAAATTAAGCATATAATGGACAAAATCCTTCACTTGTCTAAACAAGAAAGACAAACAAGAAAACCAGACTTCACCCACTCTCCATTTGGAGAAATAAGATAATCACGAATTAGATATTTTGTAGATCTTGATTATCGTTAGTACACTCCTAATTATGGTTGGCATATTTCTCTCTTAAACTAAATTTTCAAGAGCATTTATTCTACTTCCTTTAAAAGTAGCCTGGTAACATATCATTAGTAGCTGCTTCCAAGAAAATAAAGTTCACCATAATGTTTTCTCATGTCGGTATTTAGAAGTGGGTTTCGTGATTAAACCCTCTTTTTTTTTAACTAACTTCTTTAACTAGGGAATCCGTATCGTAGAACATGCACAATTTTCTAGTTTTCTGCCACTCTCAGGAGAATATTGATTTTATTTGAACAAATAAAAATTTAATAGTAATTAGAATTCATTTTCCAACCCTAAACCGTTATTTAAATGTATGAATAATATTTAATGCGTCTTCCAAGTACTAAATGGAACTAATTAGTGTTTGAAAGAGCGCCTGGATTTAATTGCGAAATTGTTTAATATATATACATAAGGGATATGTATATTGTCAACCTGGGGAATTTCATTCTTTACTAACACTGCCAGGAATGGTGATACTTGGATGTCAAAACTTATGTGTTATATGTTAAAATTAGGTTTAATGGGAAAAAGTGTTCGTAAACTTCTCGTGTTTAAAATGTCTTTTCTAATTTATGAATTTCCAAATTCAGATTTCTAACTTCTGGTAACAAAATAGAATTCATCAACGTTTCACCAGAATGCCTTAAGTTGATGGTGTAATTTTATTTATAATTATTTAGGGAATGAATATTGTTCCATACAATATATTCTTCCAGCTTTGACAGGAGTGAGGGAACTTGGAATAAAGTTGCTCGGGAAACCAGTTTTATTTCATCCCACAAACGCAGTAATACAGTTAGCTAATTACTTCCGACTTCATTTCAATCTACATAAATCCAGAACAGAATTATCCATTTTTTAATGCAACGATGATGTAACCGTTATAATTCGATGATTGTTTTAGCTCAAGAACGATAATAAGTTCGCTAATATTAGTCTAAAAGATATCTTATGCTTTACGTCCAAAAAAAATAATTATACTTATAATTTTTTTAATATGCGCATTGAGGCTATGTAGGACGGGTTATCTATATGTTATTAAAACAATAATATGAATGTAATTTTCTTGGGATCACTCAGAAGTTACATTAGCCAAATCTTTATATTTTGATGGGTAACCATTAGTATTTCAATTAGTCTAATTGGCAATTTACTTCATAAATATTACTACTGAACGGCTGTACAGTTATTTTTCATTTCAGGACAATTCTGTTAGGTGATGAAAATGTATATAGGGTAATCCAATCTTTTATATATATATATATATATATATATATATATAATAATATATACTAGCTCAGCTTCGCCCGTGAATTCATTTGAGGCTGAATGGTGATGGTATTTTTTTGGCAAGGATATACTTTGCACAATATTTTGACATTTACCCGTCCCAGTGTTTAGGGTAAATACCCTTCGTTTCTGTGGATTTGGTAATAATAAAATTAATTTTTTATGTAAGACTTCACTGTCCTCCATATTGTCATATTTCCCGTTTCCTGTGCATTATGCATAGATTTGAATGATTAAGGACAAAATATTAACATACATTTGAAATAATTGTTCCAGGTGAGATACCTAGTAGTTCATATTGAAAAGAATTGTTGACCAAATTTCTCTAAATAACAAAATAAACAACTTTTGTTATGTGCATATTTGCCGAAACCCAAATAAGAAACGAAATATGACTATTATTAATTTCAGGCCTCCCTTATAACCCCCACTCCTGCCTGTCCCTAGAAATGTTAGTACGGCTTATTATAAGGAATGCGTTAGTGCTAATACACATACTGAGTGTTTTATTTAGTTCGGTTGAGTCTTTGTGCCGAATAAAATTGTTGACTCCCGCTATAATTTTTAGCGTATAACGCCTTTATAGTTCGGTATATGAAAAAAGTGTATATATCAAAAGTTACTCTAAATATCAAAATAAACAACTTTTGTTATGTGCATATTGGCCGAAACCCCAATAGGAAATCACTATTGTTAATTTCAGGCCTCCCTTATAACCCCTACTCCTGCCCGTCCCTAGAAATGTTAGTATGGCTTATTATAAGGAAGGCGTTAGTGCGAATACACATACTGAGTGTTTTATTTAGTTCGGTTGAGTCTTTTGTGCCAAATAAAATTGTTGACTCCCGCTATAATATTTAGCGTATAACGCCTTTATACTTCCGTATACGGCGAAAGTGCATATAACAAAAGTTACTATACATAAGAAAATAAACAACTTTTGCTATGTGCATATTTGCTGAAAAAGCAATAGGTAACGAAATATCGCTATTTTTAATTTCAGGCCTCCCTTATAACCCCCACTCCTGTTTGTCTTAGAGAATATTAATATAGCCTAAAGTCTAAGTTGGGCTAGTAGTAATATACATACCAAGTTTCATAAAATTCGGTTAAGCCGTTTATGCGTGAAAAGGTAACAAACAAACAAACAAACAAATAAACAAACAAACAAACAAACAGACACGAAAGAAACAAAATGTAGTTATGGTGTCTATGACATGTGAAACGAAAAGTTATCGTGAAATTTCGCGAAAAAAATCAATGTACAGACAGAGGTTACAATTTTATATATATATACTAGCTCAGATACCCGGCTTCGCCCGGGAATTCATTTGAGGCTGAATGGTGATAGTATTTTTTAGCAGGCTTTACATTGCACAATATTTTGACATTTACCCGTCCCAGTGTTTAGGATTGATACCCGTCGTTGCCGTGGATTTGCTAATAATAGAATATTTGTTCGATAAGGCTTCACTGTCTTCGATATTTTTATATTTCCCGTCTCTTATACATGTAAATATGGTGAATTTTTATTTCAGGCCTCCCTTATAACCCCCCTCCCGTTCGAACCTAAAAATTTTAATATAACTTATAATTATGGAAGAATTAATGCTAATTGACATACCGAGCTTTGTTAAGTTCGGTTCAGCCGTTAGTGCCCGCTAAAGTTTTAACGTATAACTCATTTATACTTAGGTATACGACAAAAGTGTATATAACAAAAGTTACTCCAAATAATAAAATAAACAACTTTTGTTATGTTTATATTTGCGGAAAAACCAATAGGAAACGAAATATCGCTATTTTTAATTTCAGGCTTCCCTTATAACCCCCACTCCTGCCCGTCCATAGAAATGTTGGTATGGCTTATTATAATGAAGGCCTCACTGCTAATACACATACCGAGTTTTATTTAGTTCGGTGAGTCTTTTTTGGCAAATAATATTGTTGACTCCCGCTATAATTTTTAGCGTATAACGCATTCAAACTTCGGTATACGACAAAAGTGTATATAACAAAAGTTACTCTAAATAACAAAATAAACAACTTTTGTTATGTGTATATGTACCGAAAAACCAATAGAAAGCGAAATATCGCTATTTTTAATTTCATGCTTCCCTTATAACCCCCACTCCTGTTCGTCTCAGAGAAAATTAATATAGCCTAAAGTCTAAGTTGGGTTAGTAGTATTATACATACCAAGTTTCATAAAATTCGGTTCAGCCGTTTATGCGTGAAAAGGTAACAAACAAACAAACAAACAAACAAACAAACAAACAAACAAACATACACGAAAGAAACAAAATGCAGTTATGGTGTCTATGACATGTGAAACGAAAAGTTATCGTGAAATTTCGTGAAAAAAATCAATGTACAGACAGAGGTTACAATTTTATATATAGATAGATAGATTACAAGATGAAATGGTTAATTCATTTTGTTTTACACATGTGATTTTTTATCATTGGTTAAATACAAGGAATCGATATACCACAACTGCCCCCCCCCCTTTAAAAGAAACTGGGAAAACCACGTCATAGCATCTTCCTTCGTTAGTCGGTGCTAGAATCCAACTACACCTGTCTTCCTGGGATTGTTCAGCACACAAAATGGCATCACTGTCTTTTCCCTCTAATTCAATACTCCCAAATGCATTTGTGAAAATAGTCTAATCAGCTTTTAATGAAAATTCTCTTACCCGACCAATACAATTTTTCTACCCCAACTGTACCATTTGGGGAATGCTTTTTCTTCCGTCCTCCTATTATTTATCCCATGCTCGTCGCCAATGTAATGTATTCAAATACACACGTTTATTTTCATAGTAATACAACACAATAATCCATTTTTTTTTATTTTGATTTATACATGTGCGCCAATTTGACGCATTGGAAACATAATCATTTTTAATAGTATACATTAATTAATATACACAGGTAAATCATTTTTAATGATACAATATTTTATGAAATTAATGTTCGTTTTACATTATTATCACTTTATAAATACAAATTAAAAAATTATATTACAGTGTTTAAATATAGAAAAGAAAAATTTAATACAGAATAAAAAATGTTAATGAAAAAAATTGTTTATAACATTAAAAAGAATTTGTGTGTATTTGATGTTTTACTTTGCACACGACAAACACTTTGAGTGAAGAACTGTTTCACTTAAAATATTTTCTAATAAAAATATGAAAATGATTGAAGTGGATCATCAGTGATTTTAGGCTGAGGTGATATTATTTTTTGCGGTACGATTTATGACACGGATATTTTGTGCTTTTTAACACTCTCCCCCCTACTCGGGTTCCTTCCTCTTGGTTTTGTGACCATATAGCTTTGAAGGGACATCATTTTCGTAGTCTACTTGGTAGGCTCTATGGATATTTGAAGAACTTTTTCGAAAAACGAGTAATACGTACAACCGAAATAGCTGATTTTCCTTGAGAGAAGTCTACTAAAATTGGTAAAACCCCCACTTCCAAAAAAAATGCATGATTGATCAATTATGTAAACGAATCCCATCAATTTATATTCAATACATTACTTTGAGGCTGAGTTTTCGTAACATTTAGTTGTACCTTAATAGGAAATATCTCCGCAAGTCAGACTACTTCAAGAAAGGTTTAAAAGTCTTAAATTCTATTTAGAATTGAATAATTTAATTCACTTATGAATAAGGCAACATTTTTGAATTATAGGGTTATAGTGGTCGGTGTACACTGGACATTGGTGCTTACACATTAGGTATGCAAGAACTCCTTCGCTTAAGTTCGTATCATATACATTTATTTTCTATTCAATTTCAGGATAATAGCTATCACGTCTAAAGTTTTGAAAACTTCAGCATTTAGACGAAATATTTTGATAGGTGTGCCACTAATAGAGAAATTTGATGACCATAAATTGCTAAAAATTGCAATCGACTTTGATGGAATAGAATATCGTAATTTTCTTCCAATAAGTTTTATTTTATTTTTATTTGAAACCCAATTTGAGCTGTCTCTAGATGGGATGTTAATTTTATTTATTTGTTTATGGGATATTTATTATACGGTAGCTATCGCTAGTGAACTGGTATCTGTTGTTAAATTGAAAAGCATTATAAATTTATTTAACTAGTTATAACTTATCAAAATACACAGTACACACAGTATACACTACAATAATAAGATTATTTCCCCAATGAAATGAGAAGAAAACGGATGAATAGACCTATGTACAAGATTTTACTGTTAGTTGAAAATTATTTTCTTAGTTAATTGAATCGATAGCTAAAAAAATATTAATAAAGTGTTCTTATAAAAAAAAAAAAAAAAAAAAAAAAAAAAAAAAAAAAAAAAAAAAAAAAAAAAAAAAACTCATTAATTAATTTTCCAACAACACTCATCCTTGTGAAACTAATACTTTGAAGAAGACTTTATGATATTATGAAGCCAGATAAAAAGCTCATTATTTTATCTGACCCAAGTATGTACATTTTTATTTATATATTCCTTGTATAATATTCTATAATATTCGAACATAGAATATTTGAATTTACTTTACTTTTTAACGTCGAGCAAATTGGTTGGTCTTCGAAAGATCCATTTTTTTTCTTCAAATAGAAGTAAATAATAATTTTTTTTTGAAAATACAAATTTTGAACTATTTTATACTATAATAATATTTTACCGAGTTTATTTATTTGTACATAATTGGAGAACGCTCTGTTTGGTGGCCCAGGACATTATATATTAATCCACTTTCGATCTCCTGGATTCACCCAGAAGACATTCTTCATTATCTACAAGTTGAAATTCCATTTATTATTATTATTCCGACGAGGGTGTGAAAGGTTTCCAGAGATCACTTCAGGTGCGGCCATGTTGCCAGTAGAGGAGGTCATAGTGACTAACGGGGCTATGCGAGAGGTATTACTCCTTGAACTTCTCTAATAGTGAACTGGTTAACTAAATATATCCATTAACTCTCTCAGATACATATTCCTACTCTCAGCGTCCTGAGAGTAATGGAAGTGCGCCCACGTCTTAACTCAAATGCTCATCTTCGCCTACAATTAATAATAATAATAATAATAAAGTATGTTTATTTTGAAATTTGAAATAATTTACATGTTAAATATACAATGAAGTTATCATAACAATTTCGTTCCTTATACTATATATAACATACATAAACATGGACTCATAAGTCCGTCTATTGAGTTCGCCCATTATTTACTAAATTATTAATCAGCATGATTGATTATTGCTATATAGATATATAAACATAACATTAACATAATATTACAATATTCTAAATAAAACAAATAATCTTTTATAAGAATTCTACCTTTAAAAAAAACAACAAAAAATAAACTAATTATTAATATTTATTTAAAAAGAAAAAGAAAAAAAAAGAATAAATAGAAAAACTTATCCATTATACTCAGCTACTAGTAACTTTCTATATCTCTGTGCAACACATAGATATTTATAAACGGCCTGCCAATCTTTGCCATTCAGAAACAAAATAAATTCATTTTGGCTAAATTTTGATGAGCCAAGGAACTGTTTTCTAAATTCACTAAGCACTGGGCATACTGCTATAAAATGATATGCACTTTCTAATTCATTCATATTACATAAGGAGCATATCCATAGGCCTCCAGTTCTACATACTGAATAATTCAGATTTAACATTTCCCCCCTTGCTTTCATTATAAGGCTTGTGAAATGTAAACTATTATTGCTGTTCAAATAACTATTATTACCTAAAATTACATCGAGATTCTTGTAATTAGAGTGAAACCTAGAATGATTTGCCTTTCCCAACATTTCTTCAATAAATTGCAACCTTAATTTTTCCAATATTATTTCTATTTACTTATTCATACTTCCTTGCTCTTTAATCCAGCTACTATAAACACCCAGATACTACTCCTTGCTGAAATTTTCAATACTCCTAAACCAATTAGCCTGTTTTTCAATTATATGCTCAGCAATTATTCTGGGCCAACGATGACTTGGGAGGTTTAATGATCTACTTAAATAATTTTCATCTTCGCCTACAGTTTAATTAATATACAAATAATTATATGTCTCATAGGACCTTTATATTATTGTTCAACGTAGTACCTGTATTTACCATATAGTGCGTGATTTTCAATGAACAACGAATTCTGGAGTTCAGCCAACATACAATGTGTAATACGTCAGGTGTGTTTTTACCGCAAGATAGAACTGTAGACTTGTTCGTAGCTGCACGTGTCCCAGTCGATCGGGCACTGTAGAGGAAAGTGGGGTAAAACCGGGTAGCTAAGGTTTGGAGACTTCCAGAAACCACAATTTTTACCACAACTAAGTAAAGTTTGGTTGAAATAAATTCTACTTTTCTGTTAACGTAACTGCAGTTTCAAAAACAAACTCTAAATTTTTAAAGAAGTTTTACATTACTTTTTGGTAAAAAGTCATTTTTCCCGGTTTTCTTATGGGAAAATAAAAATGTAAATATTTTTTATCAAATTATTTTTTTTTGTTAATAAAAAATTTTGTTTGATGCATTAAAACAAACCCCCCTTTTGGAAACAATACAAAAAATAAAGTAAAAATATAAACAAATGACAACATTCATTTTTTTTAGCTATTTCAAAACAATTATATATTTTAAAAACTAAATTCATAGTTGCTGTTCGCGGAAGAATCAACTCCGCGAAGAGTGAAGAGGCGCAAGACCTCATGACGTCATCCACCGCCACTCATCCTTGCCCTGGACTGGGGACCTCGCTGCCAGCGCATCCAGCCACGAGGGGGACCGGCAGGAAAGGGCAAGAAGGAGACGAGAGAAGATGGGAGCCTAGTGCGGCGAGTTAAGGGGAGCTATTATCACCGAAGTGAAAACCCCCCTCAAAATGCAGGAGTAAGCCTAGAAGGGCCCGTCGGGCGATGAAGCCAGGAAACAAGGAGGGGGAGAAATCCCGACAATAAAAATAGTGAGTACTCACCTTTATCTAAAATTGCACCGCACTTCGAAGCCAACAAGCATAAACCCCATCATGGGCCCCACCGAGCAACATACTTCACCACGAGTTCAACCCAACCTAGAGCAGCTCACCAATACAACATCGTCAGACACTCAAAGATTTACTTATCATTTATTCGTACTATCGACCATAAAATGGTCCATGTAATTATAAGATTGTAATTATCCATGCCTTATAATTTGCCCCACCAATACCCCACCATTCATCGCAATATACAGTCCACTCTCTCAAACTAACAAAATAAGGGGCGAAGGGGCATCTCCCTATATATCCTTTAATGGGAAGCCTCTTCGATCCCCAAACAGTTGCAAGATTTATCATATTGTTTGTACATGCTTTTACAGTGAAATAATTAAACAAAATTAGGTAAAATTATACTTTTCATTTTTCAAGAATCCTGGCATAGCTGCTACCCAGTTTTATCCCCCGCGTAAAGTTTAAATAAAACATTGCTTCATTCGGGCATACCAAACGCTAAAGACAATTACTTAGTGCTAAAATAAAAGAAATTAAAACTTGTATTAAGGGAACTGCATGCCTGTATTCTAATTGGAATAGGAGCGCAGTACAATCAAAAACCTTTTTCACCAAAATCATAAGCAGGTTCCACGAAAATTGACTTATTCTCACTGACACAAAACAAGCACAACTAACGATTTGGCGTAATGGCCGCTGCTTCTTCCAAGGTGGATTGTAGTTATTCCTCCATTATCAGCCCGACTGCAGTACACACATCGGCTAAGAGGAGGTCCCCGGTTTGCACCCGACTACCCGTTTTTACCCTACTCTCCCCTACTTACCACTTGCCATTCATCAATATTGAATAAAACTTTAATTCATTTCGACTTGCGAAGTTTTTCTCCAATAATATCAAGAAACGCTTTTAACCTAGAAACTGAGGAAGATATTTAGTTGACGATTTGCCATTGGGGGAAGGCTAGCCATTATATAGCGATTAAAAGTTTTGCCCCGGGATGAAATAAGTGGAGGGGAGGTGACGGTGGCTTCTTCAGGCCTTCTCCTAATTACTTTCCGCAGGGCCCATTGCCTTCCGACTTGCCTTCCGAGGGCAATCCCTATCCAACTATGTCTACTGCTACAAATAATTGTTCCGGTAAGTAAACTCCAAAGTGCAACATAAGGCTACACCAAGTTAATTATGTTTGGTTTACAACTCTATTTTGTGATTGAAGGTGTATAAACATAGAACATGTGTTATCGGACGAATAGCGGGAACTTTTTAAGGACATGGTCCATATTAATTGATTTTCATAAAAGCAGTTTTACACTTCCTTCAAATATTCGAAAACTTTAACTATAGACAGTATTTGGACTAAAAATAGCAAATTTACATACGGAGTCAAAAGATTAAATTAAAAATCAATTATCCATACTTTTATTATTAAATTGTATCCTTGCAAAAAAAAAATTACTTTTCAATATTGCCCATTAACCTACTGTCAGCAATTTATATTGCTATTTTCAGAGTTCATAAGGTATAGAGTGTATAAGGTATAGAATTACCTTAAGTATAGAATAAAAAAAAAAAAAGTACTCATCATACAATGTATACACATGTGTGAACCACTAAATATTATGAAGAAACTATTGAATAGTATTAACATAACATATAGGTAAGCTCTATTTAATTTATTTACATGTATGCCTTTGACAAATATCATAAAGAGGAACTTGAACATTTTTAGACAATGAAGGTGATTCTTAATTTTTATATGATGTTTTTGTTTTTTTCCAAAGTTCAGGCCAGTTGCATCTCTATAGGCACGTGCTATTCTCTGTGGAATGGAATGTTGATTCTCCAAAGCGCATTTGTTCGGAGTCACAAAGCAGTGTTCTGACTAACCTGATTAATCACCCTAACCGCCATCAGAAAATAAAAATGAGTTATCAAATAAGCTAGCTGTCGATATTACACATAAGAGTTGTGAAGGATGTGAGACGACTTTGTAATTTCATTTTTAATATGACTTCTTTCAGAGACAGAAATAAATCAACAAAACCAATTTAAAACGGAATCCATCATCAGTACTACCAATATAAAACGGGAACTCGTAATATATTCTTCAGATTTTTCACACTAATAGTTCATTCAATGTGCATTATTTCAATTAAATTAAAGTGAATTAGCTTTTTTTTTTTTTCCATTTCTTTTAGCAGATTTCCCTTAAGGGAAATCAGCTATTGAGGTCGTACTCATGACGCGATTTTCGAAAACATGTCCATTTTCACATCCTACCCAGGAGATGACGAAAATGAGGCTCGTTCAAAATTATATATATATATATATATATATATATATATATATATATATATATATATATATATATACTAGCTCAGATACCCGGCTTCGCCCGGGAATTCATTTGAGGCTGAATGGTGATAGTATTTTTTAGCAGGCTTTACATTGCACAATATTTTGACATTTACCCGTCCCAGTGTTTAGGATTGATACCCGTCGTTGCCGTAGATTTGCTAATAATAGAATATTTGTTCGATAAGGCTTCACTGTCTTCGATATTTTTATATTTCCCGTCTCTTATACATGTAAATATGGTGAATTTTTATTTCAGGCCTCCCTTATAACCCCCCTCCCGTTCGAACCTAAAAATTTTAATATAACTTATAATTATGGAAGAATTAATGCTAATTGACATACCGAGCTTTGTTAAGTTCGGTTCAGCCGTTAGTGCCCGCTAAAGTTTTAACGTATAACTCATTTATACTTAGGTATACGACAAAAGTGAATATAACAAAAGTTACTCCAAATAATAAAATAAACAACTTTTGTTATGTTTATATTTGCGGAAAAACCAATAGGAAACGAAATATCGCTATTTTTAATTTCAGGCTTCCCTTATAACCCCCACTCCTGCCCGTCCATAGAAATGTTGGTATGGCTTATTATAATGAAGGCCTCACTGCTAATACACATACCGAGTTTTATTTAGTTCGGTTGAGTCTTTTTTGGCAAATAATATTGTTGACTCCCGCTATAATTTTTAACGTATAACGCATTCAAACTTCGGTATACGACAAAAGTGTATATAACAAAAGTTACTCTAAATAACAAAATAAACAACTTTTGTTATGTGCATATGTACCGAAAAACCAATAGAAAGCGAAATATCGCTATTTTTAATTTCTTGCTTCCCTTATAACCCCCACTCCTGTTCGTCTCAGAGAAAATTAATATAGCCTAAAGTCTAAGTTGGGTTAGTAGTATTATACATACCAAGTTTCATAAAATTCGGTTCAGCCGTTTATGCGTGAAAAGGTAACAAACAAACAAACAAACAAACAAACAAACAAACAAACAAACAAACATACACGAAAGAAACAAAATGCAGTTATGGTGTCTATGACATGTGAAACGAAAAGTTATCGTGAAATTTCGTGAAAAAAATCAATGTACAAACAGAGGTTACAATTTTATATATATATATATATATATATATATATATATATATATATATATATATATATATATATATATATATATATTTGTCTGTTAACGCTCTAGCGGTCGCAATTTTTGTTTTATCGTTACGAAACTCAACATTTAACCGTTTTATGTAAAAAGACAGATCAAGTTCGTTAATGGCTGAAATCGGACCAGAGGGAGGGAGGGGGTTTAGAGGGGAGATTTTCGAAACTTCAAAATATCTCCGTTACTATGCATCGGATCGAAAAATTGTACATAACCAATCTTATTGCAAATTACATTTACTATAAATATTGTTATATACATTTATTCTCTATCTTGAATATTAACCGAGATATTTGCGTTTTTATAAAGTCTGTGGTGGGGTATAGTTCGGATTATGTCGGCCATCTTCGTCATTTCTCGGCTCAGGCGGAAGCTTCATCTAACCTGGCGTTTTTAACCTTACCTTACCTTCCTTACTTTGTGAGATTTATGCAAATACGTTTTGTTCATCCGCCCCCCTCCTTCTTTAGTTCTTGGACTACTAAAATTTGAGTTATTAAAATATAAATTATTCTTACAATTCAGAAGCCGTTTCAGTTGGGTATTTATTTTAATTAACTGAAAGATTTCTCATTATCTAATCACGGTAGTATTGTGTTACCAGTATGCAGATTTCTCTATTGTAAAACTTCACAGGGGAAATCTGCTTAGTTTACGCAGCCCCTGCGTGACGGTCTTTTTTTGGTTCTACTCGTTCTTAAAATAAAGTTATGAGATTGTATCAGACTCCTGAACATTATTATATGGATATACAGCTACTCCTCAGTAACTAATTATTAAAAGAATGTTCAAATCATATTTGATTGACATTTTCTAATCGAATGGGTAAATGAATTCCGGGACCACATTTGAATTCATAAAATAATAACTTGAGAAATCCTAAATATTGAGTTTTGAGCTAGACCAAACTATATAATACAGAAGCAGTTTCCTCCCTTAGAAATTAACAGATCGTCTTAATGTTTTTAGCAGGCTTTGCCCCACCCCCCTGAGCTTCCCGTGTCAAACTCAACAGATTTCCAGAGGAATTTTACTGGACTTCAAAACCACGGTAAATTAGTACAATGCGATTTTGAATCCTACCGCTGAGAGGAGCCACGAGTTAGAAGACGAAAAAGAGACGTGTTCCTTCTCATGGTTGGCTTTATAATCTATTCTCTTGTTTATTTTAATCGAACTTCTCAGTAACTATACTTTTGTCCCTATTATGGTCCGCAGTTACATAAGCTCAAATTTTTTGACATTTGGACTCAGGCTACTCGTCAACGCCCATATCTCACAACTATACATCAGTACGAGTTTGATCAATGAGCTTTAAACTCGTATTTTACTCATTCCTTAATAACCATGAAGGAAAAGGATAACTAAATCCATTTCCTTCATGGTTGAGAGCCCATGGGCCCAAGGGTATGTATATATAAGACCACTCATCAATTTATTGAGCTGCTAGTTAGTATCGGAGGACGTTGTACTGAAACTTCTGAAAAAAAATTGTCAATAGCTAGTGAAAAGGAGCCCCGGTGAGATGGCTGCACAAAAACTATCCATCGTCATCCCACCTACAGATCGCAGAACCTATGTTTGGACGAGTAAATTCTTCTCTAACATTCTTTCATAAATTCTATCCCATATAAACCCAATTAAAATACCACCTCTCTCATTCCCATTCTTCTCACTTCACTGCCCCATCTTTTTTCCACACTGAATTATCAATTTACCTTTTAATATTCATGAAGAGTCCTTTCAATCCTCTGCTATTCCCCATCTGGCCCTCACTCTGACTTCCCTCAGGGGAAATCTACTTATTATAAGTTAGTTATTGAACTCTATAGTTAAATTTATAATGAAATGAACTTTGGCGTATAAATTACAAATTTCTGGCTACTTTGTTTTTATTCAGCGTAATTTACTAAGATAATTACGAGCACTGTACTGTACTTTTTAAAATAGTACTTTTCCCATTTGCAATGTGAGTGCCGTATTACTTTCTCTTAATCTTATAAGGGGGGCTCAGGTTAGCCATGCGAGTTAAAGCGTTGAGCTTTATCTCACATAGTATGCCTAGAGTGGTGAGTTCGATTCCCGCCTGGGCAATAGGAATTTATTTAGTGACGAAATTCATTAAATAAAATCCTTAGTCCCACCCTGGCTAGAAAAGGGCGGTAACCTGTAGATTACCCGTCCCAATTAGCCTTAGTTGCAAAAAGTGGACGTTAATAAATAATTCAATTAACCTTATTGATACCTAATATTGCCCAATTATTAGCGCAGGACTCCATGTCAAAACGAAATACATCCCTACAATCTTTATATACTATATATTATTCTACTGTACGTGTGTATGTCACTGAACTCCTCCTATACGGATGGACCGATTTGAATGATTTTTTTGTATGCGTTTGGGTGACGCCCTGGATGGCTTAGATTCACAAATCAGCCCGACAGATGGATCAGGAGTCGAGGTTGTAAGGGAGGCCTAAAATTAAAAATAGTGATATTTCGCATTCTATTGGTTTTTCGGTAAATATGCACAGGACAAAAGTTGCTTATTTGGTTATTTAGAGTTACTTTTGATATATTCACTTTTGCTGATATACTAAAAAAGTATAGTGGGGGCCAACAATTTTATTGGGCACTAACGATTGAACCGAACTTAACAAAAATCTTTATGTAAATTAGCATTAATTCTTCCATGATTATAAGCTATATTAAATTTTTTAGGTTCAAACGGGAGTGGGGGTTATAAGGGAGGCCTGAAATTAAAAATAGCGATATTTTATTTTCTATTTGTATTTAGGATAACGTGCACATAACAAAAGTTGTTTTTTGTGTTATTAAAAGTAGCTTTTGTTTTAAACAGAATATTATTAAATTTAATATCCTAATTGCCTGGAATATCATGCAGGACAATGTCTGTCGGGTCCGCTAGTTGAATATAATAATGTAGACAACTCGCTCTCTACTAAAAGTTTCGATTTCTCTAGAGCAATTTCTTCCAGTACTTATAGAAGAAACTGGAAGTTACAGGAGTTTTGCCGATACAGACCATTTAGAAAAAATAAATTTGGAGCCAAGAGGGCAAGCTGCCCAATAGACTATTTAAGAAGATAAATAGCTCACGAGAATGAAATAGGAGTGTTCGTCACTATTTGCTAAAATTGTATCCGTAACCAATTTTATGCAATAATTCACTAGCGGATTGTACTTCAAACTGAATATAAAATTACTAACATATGGTATTTTTTTAAAAAAAGAAACAATAATAATATTAAATTAAATAGACGGCTTCGACCGCTGATCCATTATATTGGCAAACAAGGAGATAACGAGGCTTGATGAGTAGAATATTTAATTTGTGAAAACTTGCTGGATTCCACAAGGAAATGTAAAATAAAGTATTGGAAGCTAACTCGATCTCTTAATGACTCTAGTCCCTATAGTACTATTGCAGTATACATTATATTTGGCACCCTTCTACAAGTTTCTTTAAGTACCCAACAAAATGAAAAATAAAAATCTTCTAAATATGACTACTTTTGTATGGAAATGCAAGAAACATAATTATATAAAATTTGTTTCATGAAGAAAGAGCTTTCCTCAAGTTTCTAGATTAATATGCGAGGCAAGGGCTAAACTCCTTAAGCCCCAGAAAACAGCTAGGCGGGGGAGGGGGATAAAATGAAGCAAAGAATAATTCAACTAAAGAAGGACTTTGTTTATACTTTTTTTTTAATGGAGCCGTTATCTACATAATCTTTATTCAATACCCAAGAAACCTCTTTGTTAAAACTCGATGGTTAATGCCTAGATTTTGCCTTTGCAAAGTTGTATGTTTATGCACATGTGTTTAAAAGCAAATTTCTCTCAAAGATAATGAAAAGGAAGAAAAGTCTACTTACAGTGCAAATTTTACTTCATTGTAGTAAGCCTTTCAGCACATCTGTGGCATTCTCAAATGCTATGAGGATTAATGGTATGGATGTGCTGAACGGCAATGAAGTAACATCTGCTTTGTTGGAAGACTTCTTAATCCCTGTAATCGATACTTCCACTTCCAACATCCTAAATATATATATGTGTATATATATATATATATATATATATATATATATATATATATGAGGTTGCAAACTACAAAAGTCCGTGATACAGGGGGCTACGAAAACTAAGCAGAAGTTCAACGTGCTAGAAGCTGAAATTTGTCACCAAGATAATGTCAATAAGCAAAAACACAAGCTATTATTTCTACAAAAAGAAGACCGAAAATCCCAGAGCAATCCTTTGACAATAATCCTATATCATGGTCGAAATATATTAAATATTTAGGGGTGACGTTAGACAAAGGACTAACATTCACAGAACACATAAATAAAACGTGTGATAAAGCTAACAAAGTTATTTGCCAGATTTACCCATACTTTAATCGTAAATCGAAACTGAGCCCTGTGAATAAACTAATGTTATACAAAGCCTGCATCAGATCAGTATTAACATATGCTTGCCCCGTATGGAGCTATATATCAAACACTAATTTAAGAAAACTACAAATATTTCAAAACAAATGCCTGAGAATTGTGTATAATCTTCCCTATCATACAAGAATAAGAAAATTACATCAAATTTCAAACTTACCAATGGTAAAGACATATATCCGTAATCTAACCACTAAATTTTTCAAATCTTGCAAACACAAAAACAACCCACTCATCAATGAAATAGGTAATTATAACAAAGAAAGCACTGCAAGGTACGTACATAAACGAACGAAGCACATCTTACTCTAACACAAGAAACTGACTAAATCAATACCCAACAGGCTAGGCTAAAGACATGTAACACCTTTATCTTAATCCCTATTTTACCTCTAATCATATTAAATAATCATAAGAAAGTCTGTACTTGTTATTATTATTAGCTCATAAGGTCTCTTAAATTTGTAAATATTTAAAATAACTGTTATCACTAAGTTGCAATATGACTGCCTACTATTAGTCAATTGCATTTCAACAATCCGCTACTTAAATAGAAATTATTATTTTATGTTTCCTTTTGTAAATTGCAGTGGTCACAAGGAACATTATGAATTATCTTGTAAAAATTCTTGTTATTCAATAAAGGATTATTATAAAAAAAAAAAAAAGATAATGTCAATAAGATTGTTTTAAACATTTTTAGGGTTTAATCTTGTTTGATCGTATTTATAAAAACATATTTAGAATTTTGGTTTTCTCATCCTGTACTCCCCTCTTCTCATCCAGTCAACGGAAGCGATATTTAATTGACGTGAACGTCTAACATACCGTGTTTTGAAGCGATAAAGAAAAATAACTCAGTAACAGACAAAGGATTGATGGATATTTTAAGAAATGTTTCGATATTGGCGTGATGAGTACAAACTTCCCTTAAGTTCTCCCGATGGCAGATTTCCCTTAAGAAACCTTTTTTATAATGACCGTTTTTAAGGGGCAGGTCAAAATATATATACATATAAGGCGTTGATGAAAATATAAAATTCCATTATTTTTCTTCTATGGATTTTTTTTTTTTTCTTGAAGAAACTATATCAATACGCATCTCATATGCAATTTCAAGCCCTTGTAAGTAAGCACATGTGGGTGCTTGTTCAACTCGGTTTTGTTATTTTCTAATTGTTCATGTTTTTACCATTTTAAACAAAAATTGTTTCATCATTTAAACCATTCATTATATGAACTTTTCATAGTCATTTAACTAACACCACTTATTGTTTTAATGGGTAAATCAAATAATACTGAATTGTTCTCATAACATGTCTTCTTATTTCATAAAATACGAACAAAAATTATAAAATAATATTAAATATAAGAATAATGAAAGATAAAAACAATAAAATATTCCAAAACACTAAGTACACCAAAAAAAAATATGTTTTTATTCAGGCGAACATTAATAGGATTCCATTTGATTATGGAAATGTAACCTTTCAAATAATAATTTCAATTATGCTTCAGAGAATTACAATAGGAATGGAAATGAATATGATCAGTTTTCCATTTAAATTCAGACGGTTTCTGTTTGTATGCATTTAAATGAGGAAGGATACACTTTAATTGCATTTGATGGGTGACCATTTTATTAGCAGATTTTCCTAATCCCCAAGTACTATGGAAGTATTTGTATTTTCTCTGTTTCAGTCAGAATTGGCATTGAGATGAGAACACTGGTGTGTTATACCGGCTCGTGGAGAACCTGCTTAGCTTTCGCAGCTCCTGCGTGACGGTCATTTACTGAATAATATAATATATTTGATATTCAGTCCAAGGCAATAATGTGTTCTACAGTGCACTTTAAGAAGTTAATTATTGCAAAATTTCGTTGGATTTACGTTTTTGATTTCCTAAATGACCTACGCACCGTGGTTTTGATATGTCAGTATTATGTGATATATGATGGGGTTTTAAATGGCCATGATTCTTTCGTAGGTTGGAATTTTAAATGTTGTTACTGGTTATGAAATGGTTCTAAAAAAACGGAAAAGTAAGATATCGCAGTACATTTTCTGAGTTCATCATGACCTGAATGACACCTGAAAAATAAAACCACTCATACTAATTAAATAAAAGATTTTTTTTTTTTTTTTTTTAAATTGCCGATTACCATTTGCCTTCTTAAAATGTAAACGAAAGCCACATTCACAGCAAAAGTAATGAAACTTTATAAAAACGAAGAAATACATTGGGAAGTTCAAAGATTTATTTTAGCCCTGAAGGCTGTGAAAAAGCTTGACGGGAACAATCAAAATTTATCTAATTGGTACTTTGCATTGGTCGAATCTGTTCAGAATTCAATACATACTGCTGATTTTATAGACATCATTATTTTTTTATTATTAAAAGAAGAAAGTTAATATAGACATAGATAATTAAAGAAAAACAACTGAGTTAAACGATTTTTTTCATAAAGTATGACAAAAAAATTATGATATAAAAACAAAATATTCGTGATCAAAAAAGGAAAATTATTGAAACATTCCGAACAGAGTGTGTAATTTCAGATCCAGGCCAGTATTCTTTCCGTGGGCATTTCCCACCACGGTTTTTAGGCTACACTATAACTAAAATGTGCATATTTTATCACACATCAATAATTTTACCTAGTTAAATCAGCGAGTTTAAAGAGAAATAAATATTTTGGTGCACACCACTGAAATAGACAATGTTTTGTTGGTCTTAGGTGTATATGGGAAGAGAGAAATTAATCACTCCCCATTGTTAGGGCAATGTATGAGCAAACCGCATCGTCGTTAGTGTTAAAACACACATTTAACTATGTTTAGTCTGAAACTGCTATTGCAATTAACTGTTAATTGTTTTAGATTTATCTGAAAAATGGGACTGTTTTCATAAAATCCTATTGGCATAACAGCATTTATTATACATAAAGCTTCGGTTAAAATGAGATCTTATTTACAAAGTGCTACTTAATTATTCTGTGACCTGAATGAATTTAAAAGATGATAAAAGTATAAGGGCTGTTGACGAGGTGGACGAAAGTTGATGACAGGGAATGAATAGGGGAGTGGGTAGGCCTGATGAAAAGGTTCTCTGTATCTGATGATGGAAGACAGTTCTGCGAATAGACTTGTTTCCGAATAGCCTCAAACGACACAGGGCCCCTTACTCATCTCAACTTCAGCTTCCGTTATAATCAACCGGATTTTCCAGGAACAGCTGTTGAAAGATAGCCAACGAATGGTCACTAATGTCTTGCAACGATCAATGTCTTATACTCTTTTTTGTAATTTATATATGAATTTGATGGAGATAAAATGGTATAATCAAAATGTCTTAGGTGTTTTAGTATAACTTTTCTGAAATCTCTTAATTGAATATATATTCAATTAGGGTTTTTTTTTGTTTATTAGTGGATGAAATAAAGCAATAAACCTAGAGTCCTCTATATACTCCTTTCTCACGATCTTACGAAACTGGCATTCTTATTCTGGACCAATTAATCATCGTATTTTTTATACTTTAATGGAACGGGCCACCGCAAAAACTTCCATTTTAGCAGATTTCCCTTAAGGGAAATCAGCTATTGAGGTTGTACTCATGACGGAATTTTCGAAATTTTTCTTCAAATGTCCATCGATCCTACCTAGTAGATGACGAAAATGAGGTCCGTTCAAAACTGTATGTATATATATATATATTTGTTTGTTATCGCTCTAGCGGTCGCAATAGTTGTTTGATCGTTACCAAACTCGATATTTAGTCGTTTTATGTAAAAAGAAAGATCAAGTTCGTTAACGGCTGAAATCGGACCAGTGGGAGGGGGGGTTTAGAGGGGAGGGTTTTCGAAAATTCGAAATATCTCCGTTACTATTCGTGGTATCGAAAAATTGTACAGAATCAATCTTATTACAAATTAAATTTACTATAAATATTGTTATATACATTTATTCTGTATCTTGAATATTAACCGAGATATTTTCATTTTTATTAAATCCTGGGCGGCTGACGGACGAAGTGTCTTTCCCGCCAAAAGCTAGTTCGGCCGTTTCATTAACTGCTCGGCTCTCGTGGAATTTCTCTATTTTAAAACTTCACGTGGGAAATCTGCTTAGTTTACGCAGCCCCTGCGTGACGGACTTTTTTTTTACCCAGACTATATAAGAAAATGCCCAAAATGTTTTCTACAACCTCTTAAGAAGCAATTCCTTTTCTTCAAACAATAATCACCAATTTATCAAATACAAAAGATACATAAAACATTTATGAGTGTTAACTGCAACAATGCAACTTGTTAAAGTAAAATACAGTTATAAAGTACTCGTTCCGTCTTACACTTGTCTAAACGAACCTACCACACGGGAGGGGGGGGGGGACATTCCAGAAGCTGGTGAAGTTACTACGTTTTGAGAAAAGTAAGAAAATTTATTAGAGGGCAAAACCAAGAAGGCTCCATCCTATGTTGCCCCTTCTTAATATATTGCTTCTTCTTCAGGTCCTGCTTATAAATCGAATTATAATTCTACTTAAGCAAATCTAACGTAATTATGCATTTTAATACTTTAAACAGGTTTGGTGTGTTGTGTGGTCATTGTTAACCATATGTTGTGTTTGTTCTGCTGCAATCCATGTCTATTACCATTTGTCCAAAGTTTCCCGCTTAGTCTTTCAGACAGAGGTGGTTACTTATTTGGAGGCTCATATACAATATAACTAGCAAGCCACTTTTCGGTCGTGCTAAAGACCAAGGTGATCGGACTAAAACCGTTGGATTTGGCTTAACTCCATTTTTATATTTCTTGTTATCAGTCAAACAAAACTGACAGAAAGGGTCAATATTTCTTTGTATTGATTTACCGTATTTTCCACCATCTGCATTTCATGTAGATCTGTCAGTAGTGACTTGAGTCTACGTAGACAGAGCATTGTATAGCTATTATATAGCTAAATGGTAAATAGCTACATTGTATCAAGTGAAAGCTCATTTTCTTCGAAAATTGAATCATTTTACGCACGCAAACACTGCTTCAGTGGCCTTTCTCTTTCAATATAAATTACCATTAATTTATGTAAGTCCCAATGAAAACTCATGAATTCAATGGATTTATAAGGGATTACTAAAATAATACATTTCCTAAATTGAATTACATACTGCCTACTTACATTTACAATGTGCTCCTTCTCTCTTTATATTCGTTGAAACCGAACTTTTGCATAGGGTTGGCCATTGAAACTGAGATTCCCAAAAACAGGTTTGCCAGCTGATTATAAATCGATTATTTCTATGTCAAACCTTGAATTTGATTATATCGTGCCAGAATTTAACATTGATTATTTAATTAGTTTTAATATATAATGTTTTAGAAATATGATAAAGGTATTTAATTTCTATTTTTTTATTATTATTAGCAAATTTCCTTTAAGAGAAACCAGCTATTGAGTTTGTAATCATGACGCAATTTTCGAAAATTTCTTCAAATTTCCATCGATCCAACCCAGGAGATAAAAAGAGGTCCTTTCAAAATTATATATATATATATATATATATATATATATATATATATATATATATATATAAGATTACATATATGTATCTGTTAAACCTCTAGCGATCGCAATTTTTGTTTGATCGCTACCAAACTCCATATTTAATCGTCTTATGAAAAAGAAAGATCAAGTTCAGTATGGGCTGAAATCGGACCAGAGGGAGGGGGGGGGCGTCTAGAGGGGAGGATTTTCGAAAACTTGAAATTTCTCCGTTACTCCACGTCGGATCGAAATCTTGTATAGACCCAATCTTATTGTAAATTAAACTACTACTAAAAATATTGTTATTACATGTATTCTCTATCTTGAATATTAAAAAAGATTTTCGCATTTTTATGAAGTGTGTGGGGATATCGGAGGAGATGAGACCGGCTATTGTCGGTATTGTTGGTGACAGTCCGCCGAAAATTGGTTCGGCTGTTTCCGTAACTGTTCGGCTCTCGTGCAATTGGTTTAGAGACTCATGTAAGCTTTTATTTTGTGAGATATATGCAAATACGTTCTGTTGACCAACCCCCCTTCTTTAGTTCTTGGACTACTAAAAGTTGGATTATTAAAATATAAATTATTCTGATTCATTATAAATTGCAGTACTAGATATGGTAAATAGTTTGCAATAAAGTTGATATGTTATATTCATATATCTATCAGAAATTATTTTTCTTTCCGTTGAAGAATATGTCTATCTATCTGGTCAGCTCTGAGTGGTTGGCAGACCTATTTGTTTACAATTCAGAAGCCGTTTCCTTGGGGGCTGATTCAAATTAATTGAAAGATTTTTCATTACCGTTTTTAATTACTCACGGTGGTGTTGTGTTAAGTCACATCGGAAAACTGCTAAGTTTACGCAACCCCTGCGTGACGGACTTTTTTTTATGATGTGAATATTCTCTTTAATTTTTCGTTTAATATTATTCCTCTATCGATTATTTGAACAATATAATGATGAGGATGCAGTAGACTAATAATAGTTTAATGAGTAAATCCGTTTGACGAAGGTATTTCTCTCAAACGTGCCTTAAAATGGCAGTCAGTGCACAGGCCAGCTGATCTGGCAGTTGTAACTGAACTTAATGAGGACCATCACTCAACTGAAGGCACCTCTTCCATGTAATCACTCTCGAATCCCCCTTCTCGAAGGCCTAATAATCTCCTATGCAAAATGAAATTTGTTTACTTCGTATTGTGTGAATATGTATTTCGCAAATATTAATTTTACATAAAATCATTAATAGTAAACTATTTATTTACTTCCACTTTATGAAACTAAGGCTAATCTAACGAGGTTATCTACAGGTTATCTATCACTTTTATAGACAGAGGATTTTATTTTACACAGGATTAATGACTTCGCAATTAAATAAATTCCTAATGCCTAATTGGTGGGAATCGAACCCACCAGTTTACCAAGTTCATTAAGACCAACGCCTTAACTCCCATTGCTAACCAGAGGAGCTATTAATATTTAAACTGTCTGGAATAAATATAAAATTATAAAAGTCCGTCACCTGAAGTTTTAAAATATATAAATTTCACGAGAACGGTTTCACGGAATTTTACGGAAACGGCCGAACTAGCTTTTGCCGGAAACCCTCGTCTGCGTCCGTTACGTGCACACACATAATATAAATGCAAGTATCTCGGTTAATATTCAATATATATATATATATATATATATAATTTCTCTTCCCGAATTTTATAACATTCATATAATGGAAGTCTTTTCATAATCTGTTTAGTTAGTTCGAAGTAATTAATTGGTAATTTTTCATCCTTTGGAATTGATTTTACAATTATGATTGATTTTTCATTTACTAATTGACCTGAATGACCATTTACTACGTTATGTAAGAATAAATCTCAGTCTAATGTGAAATACACACATAATTCAAATCTTGAATAAAATAAGTATATAATTTATATATATATATATATATATATATATATATATATATATATATATATTTATACATGTGTGTGAGGGGGGGGGGTGCGCGCGCGTGCGTTTTTGTCTGTTACGCTCTAGCAGCCACAATTTTTGTTCCCATTTCGATATATAAATTTGCCTCAAACTGACCAAAAGGAGTGAGGCGGTTGAGGAGAATAACAAGCTCAATACATTTCTCTTATTTTGAGTCGGATACAAAATTACATTCAAATTTTGTTGAAAATTGAATTCAATAAAATTATTCTTTTATTTTTATTGTGTGAGGCACATAATATTTTGGGTTCTAGGCTACGCAGGTTTTATTTCATCACTACTATACTCGATATTTAAATGTTTCCATGCAATGTTATAGACCATATTAGTAAATGTCTCAAATTGCACATAGGTTAGTAGAGGAGAAATAAAAAATTCTAAATTTCTCTTTTTTTAAGAATCTAACTTAATTATTCTTGTTGCACATTTTATTTCGAGTGAACATTGATCTGTGATTTCCAAAACTTAGATATTAACGGAGTTATTTGTGTTTTTCTGGCTTCAAAATTTACTATACTCCCACTTCAACTCATCGGACTTTGATTAACTGAGTCATTACACAGCTCATCCCAGCTAACATTATAATAGCGGTTGTTATAGACTTCTTACTGCAAAAGCTATAGAGAATAGTCAGAGAAATGTGATCCGTAGCATGCTCAAAACGTGGCAAATCTGCTGTTTTCCCAGGCCCAGCGTGATGGACCGGTTGTAAAGTGGTTGTATGATTCCCTTTTTGCATTTATTCTGATATTGTATTACACTTTGTAGCACAGAAGAACTGGTCCAACATAAGATATTCTAAAATTATTAACGCACTCTCTGAGTAATCCCCCAAGGGAAGTCATTAGAACATTGTAGACTTGAGGGCTTCTCGCTAACTCCTCTATCCGCAGTTTTCCAGGTAAGTGCCTACTCAAAGTCTACTCCTTCCTAGGAGATCCGTTCTCAGTAAAGTAGCAAAACCCTCTCTAGCTCTCTAACCTCAGTCACAAACATTATGACGTCGGCTTTGGTACTAGCTCTAAAACCTAAAGCACCGTCATCATCATAAGGTTTTTACACATCATGACCAATTCCCCGACCAAGTACAACCAGTAACTCACTCCTCTGTAATGTCTCATTAATGAAGGAAATGTATCTATGCATGTGAGGCCACTCTCTAAATAAAGACTGCTTACACTTATTTCATGCTGAGTAAATTATTTCTCGTCAATCCTTCCTGTTCGTGACGTTCCATGAATTATTTCCGAAGCCCTGCCTTCCCAAAATAACTCTGCTCAGATATACGATTTTGTATATCTTAGATCCTGGCTTGTCTATTTTCGAGATCCTTTTGGTGCTCTTAAAAAGTCATATCAGGTTTTCATAGTGGTACACGTGCCACAGTTCTAATGGTAAGTAGTACTGATTCTTGTCGGGAAACCATAATTTGGGTGGAGATTCTTCCTGCGAAAGATATAGAATATAGGATAGTCTGAAGAAGGGTGGTATTGATTCCAAGATGGTAATGTCCAGTGCCCTATCCCTATTGTCGAGGCGCCGATACGCCAGGATAAGCTCACTCGCCCCACCCTCATAGATTGCGTAACAAAAAGGAGACAAGTCTAACGGTGGATGGATCGATATAGGGGAAATCATATGGATATTATAAGACTCGTTTTAGTCATATTGTCCCCGGAATGCTGATGTATTTTATTTAAAATACGTAAATGTAATGGAAATTGGATTCCACTATCAAAGGACTTGTCGTGAAATCAGTTCAGATACTTAAGACCAGCTTGACACATATTTACATATGTGTGTGTACACCACTGACAACTAAGCTTCGTATAAACCTTATTCATCGTTGAACTATAATGTATGCCATATTTGCAGGAAATATAAAATTGAATTATGAGAGGGTAAAAATAAGAAATGATCAGATTTCACTTAAAGTCCATTTTGAACATTCTATTCTGAAGGCCTTCAATCGATTTGACTGAAGACAAAATATGCTGTTAAATAAATCATAGTTATGATAGAACTTAATGAGGACCTCGTTACTCTTGGAATTCCTCGACAGTAATGGCAGCTACTTCTCTGGATGTAACGTCATCAAGATAGGTGGAGGCTCCAGTCCTGAGTAGTATTAAAATACTGGGAGAGACACATAACCCTTGGCATGGAAGTTTGGTTTAATATTTCTCTGTATGCGATATTCAACAGCAAAGCAAAAATACTGAAGATCAAGACTAAGACATCCGCCCAATGATTTTTCCTACTGATATATTCTTGTACTGTTAAAAAGGAGACCATTTAACCATCCCTCCGCATTGTATAACGTACCTTAGATCTCAGATGTTCACGGGAATATTACAATGGTTATCCAAAGAATAAGTGGATCATGTTCTGTGAAGTCTTGAAACTCTTTAGGAAGGGTTATACTCAAAAGCAGAAAATGTGCCAATCCTTCAAACATATGGTTTATTATTGCTATTAAGAATCTCCACTGGCCACCAATCTTCTATGTATTCCTTTAGACGATTGTAATGACACAATAATCACCATGTGGTCTTCATTTCTGTTCTATTGGAAGTGGGTAGGGATGTCTGGTTCACTCTTTTTACAAGCACCAATCCGAAAAGAGATTGAGTAAATTCTCAGTGAATTTTGCTAGCAATCCTCAATTAGCTAGCGAGTACTTAATCAGCCTAACGGAAAGCTTGTTAATCTTTCAAATCATCGACTTTTTAAAAATTATTTTTTAATTTCAGTAAGATTAAATATAGTAAAAGTAATTACTTAAAAACAGAGTAATAATCATAATTAAATAGAAAGGCCTCATGTAAAAACAACCATAATAAAATGAGCATAATTAATTTCGTTATTCAAAATATTTATCACGTAATATGGTTCATTTATTTCTTATGAAAATGAAAAGAAACATTTTTGTTTATTCTAAGCAGTTCCGATATTTTATTTTCAAAACACACAAATTTATTAAAAGAAATAGCCTACGATATCCTTAAGATAAGAGAGGAAAATATAATATAAAATTAATATTGTCATTTTTATTGGTTATTTAATTGTACTATTTAATGTTTTATTTTATCAAGTTTGATTTTTATAATCTTATTTACATTTTAATATGTTATATATTATATAGAAAATTGTTAAATTTTTTGACAAAATTCACATATAATGCAAATATGCATGGAATATGCAGAAAGTCCATCACGCAGGCGCTGCCTAAACTAAGCAGATTTCCCACGTGAAGTTTTACAATAGAGAAATCTGCCTAATAACAACTGTAGTAGTAAGAAACCTCTAAACCTAAAACATTATTTAGGCCGTAATAACCCAGTAGTTTCTAGCCCCAAAAAACAGTTAACCTAACCTCTATACCTATTCACGAGGGACGAATAGTTATGGAAACGGCCACCAGAGCTCTCGGCGGAAAGTCCGAACATAGCCTACTGGTGACCACACGCAGAATACAAATGCAAATATGTCGGTTAATATTCAAGGTAGAGAATAAGTGTATATAATAATATTTATAGTAAATTTAATTTGCAATAAGATTGATTTTGTACAATTTTTCGATCCGACGTATAGTAACGGAGGTATTTCGAATTTTCGAAAATCCTCCCCTCTAAACCCCCCTCCCACTGGTCCGATTTCAGCCGTTAGCGAACTTGATCTTTCTTTTTACATAAAACGCTTAAATATAAAGTTTGGTAAGGATCAAACAAAAATTGCGACCGCTAGAACGGTAACAGACAATATATATATATATTTATATATATATATATATATATATATATATATATATATATATATATATATATACATTTTTGAACGGACCTCATTTTCGTCATCTACTAGGTAGGATCGATGGACATTTGAAGAAAAATGTCGAAAATTCCGTCATGAGTACAACCTCAATAGCTGATTTCCCTTAAGGGAAATCTGCTAAAAAATAAAATCCCTCCACACAGGGTTAATATGTAGACGAAATAAATAAGCAGAGATTTTACCTTGTGCGACTCGCAGTAAAACTGGTTTCATAAACTTAATTATGAAGGTATAAAAAGTTGTTACCATTTCAAATTGTTTTATCTACAAAACAAATTCATACTATTTTATCAATGACATTCAGACTATTGACATTTTAAAGAGTATTATCATGTGAAATGCTTCATACTGCTGAATTACTTGATTATAGCTTAGAGTGAAGTATTAATCCTGAGCAAGAGAGAATAATTCACCAGAGAACGTTTCGATGGTTCTCAATAGTGGAACTTCTCCATTATTCCGTGGCTCATCTGAGTGTTGGAGGGAGTCATTTGCTACCTGGAACCTACGCAATTCAAATGCCGAGGACGGCCCATTGATGGCGGCTAGTCAAACATGAAGAATCAATAATGCTACATCCCAATTCATTGACTCGCGTGGAAATGGCATATTAACGCTTGGTCAGAAATTTGAAATAACAACTTTGGTTTACTAATTAAGCATCAAGTAGAGCGGAATGAATGAGAGCCATTTAAAAACTCCATAACACATGGGCGGCATAAACTATTGTTTCCCACCTGACACGGAGTCCTTGAGTTCTCTGTATCAACATATTGTATCCTCTATTTAACACAAAGAGAGTACGCTAGTAAGTTAGAAATAGTATGTTTTGTTATCAAATAGTGTGCAGGGAAAATATAAAATATTTAGAGTGGATGTTTACTAAAAACTGAACACACAAAACTACAAATAACTCCGTTATTATTTGATTTCTGGAGAAATATATTGATCAAAAATTGTAGGCCGGTCTTGTCACTTGTTGACTTTGTCAACATGAGTCGGTACTTTTAATTCACAACCTGACGAATAAAAAACCAAAACATAGGCTGTATATTAAAAGTCTCCATTAAATAGAATGAATCGCTATTCCAATTTACGTACAACATTTAATTAACTGGTTTGTTTTTAATCACACTAAAAATGTTGTCACTAGAACGTTAAGAGTTCACATATGTGTTTGAGTATATATATATATATATATAATTTATTTATTGCTACGTCTTACTCATGAAACAGTATTCAAAAAATGTCTTAAATTGACCATCCATTCTGCCTGGTAGTTAGTGTAATTCACTTCGTATTACATGTTTTTATAGAACACGTTATTAAATTCTCGTTTACAATGTATTTCTGACCTACGACGTGTATTTTCTTTAACACGAATATTTCCTCCTTTTCAGCGTTCAGTAAAAACCCACTCCATTTTCACTTTAAGCTACTATATCCACCTTAGACACCTCAAAAACCGCTTAAATTCCCCCTTATTAACATAGTTTTGCAAGAATTATCACAATTTATATATTGTTAAATTACAAAGAGAACCAGAGAATTGCTTGTCGCCGACTGTAACATCCCCGGTCGGGGATATCTTCTAAGCCTAAGCAAATTAAATGTGAAGGACTTTTTTTTTTAAAAGAATTTTATTGCTTGATAAATATCATTGAACCTTGGTACAAAACACCTCTCGAAATCGAAGAACATTATGATGATTTTTAAAAAAGCACTATTGATTAATTTAAATTATTTCAATTTGTTTTTAAGACACCCCAATATTCACGAAACCCTGTCTATTTTAATTCTTTATACGAAGTAAAGGAAGTATTGCAACATGGAAAAACTTTGTTTTAATATTACAATACTTGTCCGTTTCGCGTGACCTCTGTCTTTGTGAATCTACTCACATAACTCGTAAACGATTAGATACCTAGAATGTTGAAATTTCTTACTTATTGTTAGTCGTCGTCGGTCGGTTGGAACATCTAAAGTGGAAGGAATTACAAAAGGCGAAAATGAATAAAAAAATGCATATTTCTCTTTACCTATTAAAAATATGGAAGGTGTGATTAACTGTACCTCATTTGTTTACCATATCTTGTGTTCTTTTGTTATAAACAGATCTGCGAATTGTGTTCTGCACTATTCGATTCGATATATACGAACGGAGACATCGAAATCCTTTAAAATGAAATGATCTCAGCAAATCATGTTGTTTATTTGCTTAAATAAAATTTGTTTTCATAATATAATAGAAATAATAAACCATTATTTTAGACCTTGGGGTGTTATCTTTTTTCCTCTAATGAATAATAATTCATTCCCTTTTTAAAATTAAGTACATGGAAATGTACAAGTAATTATGTTTCTGATTTTCAATATGTATTTATACTTTGATTCATATTATTGAAGGAAATACTTTGAGAATGGGAAACTGTTAACTAACTTTGGCAAGTTGAAAAACAATCAAATTTATAACAGTATTTTGATATCCTAAATATAAGTTTTATTCTTGGCAGTATTGATTTTTCGATGTTAAACGGATGAAATGCTAAGAAGAGCGCAATAACTCTTTAGGGCTTCTTTTCTCCAACATAAAATGCTTATTAATGCGCGGGGCTGTTTCTGCCATGGTCATAATAAACGTCAGATCGTAATTTATCCACTCCAATTACTGTTTGCCTTGTTTTTTGCACTTTCCTTTCGCTCTTTCTCGACTATTTGTACTACAGAATGGCCGTAGTTAACTTCAAGTTTAGTATACTCATATTCAAAATTATTAATATTTTTAGAAATAGTTTCAAATTCAAATTAAATACCGAGATAATAATTGTCCTGCTCCCTGATGAATGAAATGAAGTTTTCATGTCATTCTCAGAGTTGGTTCCTGACATGAGGAAGAGATAACATGGTGTTATGAATGATTAAAGAAATGCCACACTTCCACAATTATATTATTAATAAGAATAATTATTGTGTAACATTCCCAGTTAATTTTCTCTGATGTGGTCCAACAACTTATTTTTTTCTTGAAAGTGAAGCTTTTATTCTTGCACATAGAGTGTGAACAGCATATCAGTGGACATTACACTGGTTCAGTATGAAATAGATGCTGATGCTCTGAAAGGAATTCAATAGAGTGAAGTGGGTTTGTCCTGCTTTCACAAATATCAGACGGAATATTCTATAGTCTAGACAAGGCTTATAAGAAAAGAGGTTGTATTGCATTATAACACTATAGCCATTGTTTTGAGCTACCTGGTAGTAACACAAAACTATAGACATTTTTTTCCAATAATTGATAAGTAGAAATTATAAAAAAAAAGTAACTGTCTTGTTTTTTTCATCTACTGTTTAATTGGCTACATTTTTCTCGGAAATTGATAAAACTTTTAAAACTCATTGTCTTGTTCAATATTCTATTTCATAACTCTTCTTAATTATTGGGATTGAAAATTTTAGACATTCATTTTATATTACAATTGTATGATATTTTACACATTCATAAAGCTAATGAAATCCACAGGTGTCGGAATCTGGTATGTTTTTCGACGCCCGAGTTCGTGTGAATAACAAATTATCCAATATTTCCACATAAAGTATTCCTCAATGATTTTTCTGTTAACGTTTGATTAATATATTTAAGGATGTTCTTATTCTAAATAAATATTGTAGAACTGCCTTATTGACACCAATCCGGCTTGAATAAGAATAGGTTCTTTTAAATAGAGCGCCTATGGTTTCCAATAATCCTGAATCTGGTATAAACGCCAGGACTCAATTTATAGGCTGAGACATAGTCTTGGCTTGCAAAATAGGTCTATTACAAAAGGGCACTTGGTGTGCTACTTCAGCACTGTGCAACAAGTCCAATTAACGCTCTGCCTTCACACTATGTCTTAATGGCCATCTTCCTGTTGTTGTGGGGACCCTCGTGTTGTGGGTGGGCTATAGAGGGTTCAAAACCCCAACGCCCACGTGACCTACTTGGGCAAACATGTCCTATAAATTCTTAGATAGACCTTTTTTATAGACCTATAAGAACCGTTTAATAACTTGGCAAAAACTTAAATGTCCAAAATTGAACATTAAATTAACAAATATTTTAATATGTCCTAATGTAAAATTGTTACTAGATGTTAATTTTTCTCGCCTTAAATTAACAATTACCGCTGAGCTATGTACAATTGTTACAGTCTTCCATCATTAGAACAAGAATCTTTAATTCATCACATATGGGAAGTATTTGAACATAATTATATATCCAAATACAATTATAAATAAAACCTAGTATGATTGCCACTACCAAATTCAATAAACCTTTTGAGAGGACTAAATTTTGGATAACTTTGAATTTTTTTTTTATGTTATGATATAATTTTTTATTACTAATAAATACTTAAGTCCGTTACATATTACCTTGTTAGAGTTTAGTTACTAGCATATTTAGAGCGACCTAAATGCACTGCGGAGTGCTAAATAATATATAAATTTGAAAATTATCAATTAAATTAAAATTATACACTACTGAAGTTTCGGCTTATTCGGTGTCGTCGCATATGATTAATATAACTGATGCAAGTTTGTAGTTTAAAAAAAAAAAAAAAAAAAAGTTTTCTGAAAGTTTGTTTTTTCATCAATGGGGGTTAGTTTAGCTATGTGAGTTAAGGGGTTGGTTTGAAAGCCATTCGAGGTAAATAAATTGAAATTTCCGTCTGGAAAATAAGAAATAGGAATTTACTTAGTAGCGAACTCACTAAATAAAATTTCGTATCCCATCTTGCCTAAAATGGTCAGTGATGCAGGCGCTATGTGAACTAATCGGATTTCTGAGCCCCCGCCCACATAAATATTCCCAATTTTTCCAGTAATTAGAAGCCTATGCAAACAAAATTGAAATTTATGCTGTTTGTTTTAGATATGGTAGTAACTTTATAAGATTTATTAACCTAAATTATTGAACTTTTGGCTAATTAATTTTTTTTCCAGAATGGAGAGACCACCAGTCTCTTAATACACCACCTACTGTTTAGGTAAGTACTGCATGTACTATTGTAACAATTTAATTATTAATTTAAGTGTACGTTATATATTTATTTTAGTATATTAGTGTTCTTCATCGTCCAACTCGGTTTTCTAATTACATTTTGCATGCAATTATATTATAAATGTTATGCTATTTACATTCAGTATATTTTATATTTATGATACTGGCTGCTGATGGTTTGTGTCGCATTGTGTATTACCTTTTGGAATATAATTAAATATCAACTTGACTTGGGTGATGTAGAAGTCTAAATACATGGTCGGGGAAAAATATCAACACTCACTCGATTTAACTCCGTCTTACAGAGCCTGTGAGTGGTCTGACCATGAACAATGAGATGCAGGAGCGACATATGGTGGGGGATTACATCGCCCAGTTAAGATATGAAGATGAGGCGGGCCCTTGCATTAAAAATAAAAAAAATAACATAATATAATATAATAACATTGTTAGGGCCTGCGGTTAGCTTTTGCGGTAATAATAATAATAATAATAGAGCTATTTCGGCACCAAAATGTCTGGGCGGGGAAGCTTTTTAGTCCCGGGTTTCGGCACCAAAATGTAATGGCGGGAAGCTTTTTACAGGCAAGAATAAGAGAGCATTAGACTGAAATATTTACTATTTTTGGAAAGATGAGGGTGAATGATACAAGTCACTATTTGAGTTCTCCAAAGAATCAAGTATATTGAATTGATTAAGCAACATATAATACACTTTATAGATATAGAGGTTGAAAAAGAAACTTAACTTTATAAAATAATTTAGCGGCAAGCCAATAATATATATACAAAAGAATGATCGATCGGTCCTATATTGTGTGAGTACTCATTTAATAAGTTGCGAAGATAATGCTAGCATTATTAGAAGTAGGTACCTGCGGGAAACAAATACTTTCCTTGAAGTGGAGTCTTCTTCCGTTGTTATATTCTGTGTTCCCTATAAGATCTGTCTTCTAGCTGGTTGCGGTGATCCGTATAGGATGGTAGCTTTGCGGGAGATGAAAGACTGACTGGAACTCTGTAACGGGTGAATCCCAACTGAGCGGTTATCTATGAAGCGGTTATCTGTAGCGGAGGGAGAGGGGCAAAGCCCCACTGGCCGTAGAAACGACCCCATAGAGCGCCTAAACTCAACTGACTGTATCTTTGTAACTAGCCGATGCCTTCTTGAGCTGCTACGTAGTTTCCGCTGTAGGCCACAGCCTTGGTGATCTGCATATGTGTGGCAGGTTTGTGAACTAGGCGAGCGCGGGAAATTCAAATTCAAATGACGACTGAACAAACATAAAAAAGCCTTTACATACATCAAGTGGAGATGATGATTTTTTTCCCCACATGGATATAACTTAAGTTTGTCAATTACATTACAAATCCAATAGGGATACATTTACAAGTGACGCTTATTTCTAGATTTTTTGTTCCAGAGATCTAATTGTTATTTTTCATGTCAATAATTAAAATTCATTAATTTCTAGACAATATTTAATATAATATGCTGCAGCATTTGATTTCTAGTTAATATATCGAATTTATCGATTTAATACTAAACCTCAATTTACAATTTACTTCACTTTTACTTTGGATTTAAGATATAAGATGTTTTGCGGCAACCTTATCCGGTATGCAGTCCACTCCTCTGGTTTGAGATTAATCTTCTATTTCACTTTCATTATTCCGAATTAATTATAGCTTTTCTTCATTGGGTATAGCTATTGTATAAGCTTCGAAATAGAGTTTATTGCGTCATTTATGTCCTAACAAGCTATCATTCACATCAATATTGGAATCATTTACATCAATATCGGAGAGAGAGAGAGAGAGAGAGAGAGAGAGAGAGAGAGAGAGAGAGAGAGAGAGAGAGAGAGAGAGAGAGAGATTGTTAGTGTGGGAAGAGCAGTTCCATTACAATGTTTATTGTAAAAAGCTTTAGGAATCACACAGACACAGAGGGCGGATTAAATAAATACAGCCTGGATCAAAGTATTCTAAACTCTACTGTTTAAATACCCCGGATTCAAATTAATTAGCCGATCATCTTTTTTGTTAAACTATATTGTAGCCTATACCAACTTTTTCTGATAAAGTTAGCTTTAGGAGCCGTTCTGACATGAACATCACACAATGACAGGAGTTTATTTTTAACTTTTAGGCAAGGGAGGTAATCTCATGAAAAGAGACATAAAACCCTGAGATAGTAAATATTTGCTAGAGGCATATAGGGGAATATGTTGGAGCTGACTCTGACAGGCGGATAGGGGGGAGGGGATGTGACTGCCGAGTGATAACTCAATGTGATTTTGAGCTTAACGCTTTTAGCTGCCTAGCAACCAAAAGCCGAGCAAGAAATACTCTCGGCTACTCTTCCTCTCTCACAGGCTTTTTTATTCGGCGCGATAGTACCGGACGTCCATAAAGGATATCTTATCTTTCAAAGTGTCCTGCATTTTTCCTTTTTTTCTTGTAAGCTATTCATTTTTTTTAACCTAGAGTGGCGAGTTCGATTCCCATCTGGGCCATAGGAGTTTATATAGTGATCGAATCACTAATTAAAATCCTTAGTATCACCCTAGCTAGAATAGGGTGGTAACCTGTAGATAACCCATCCCAGCTAGCCAAAGTAGCAAAAAGTGGGCGCTAATGAATAATTTAAGTTTATTTCACTTCTTTTGGTGAAATAAATTTTAATAAAACACATTATCAAATTCTTGCCTTTCAACTTATTTAAATTTATATTCATATGTTTTATTGCCTAATTAATTCAATGTTGGTAAAATAAATGGTGGCTACATGCTAATCTATACAATTTGGCTCAGAGATATATCCAGCTAATGTATCAGTTCTCAAATTTGAGTAACTGGTACAATGAACTTGTTTCTCCTCACTTCGTATCCTCACAGCATTAAAATGCATGAGGTTTATACGTAAACCCCGACAATTATAGTATTTGTCATCTTATTATTATTATTATTATTTATTAACGTCCACTTTTTGCAACTCAGGCTAATTGGGTCGGGTTATCTCCAGGTTACCACCCTTTTCTAGCCAGGGTGGGACTTAGGATGGTATTTAATGAATTTCGTCACTAAATAATTTCCCTTGCCCAGGCAAGAATCTCTCTAGGTTTGTCATGTAAGATTAAGGTCAACGCTTTAACTCACATGGCTTACCTGAGTCCCATTTTTTTTAAGTAACCAAATTTTTTTTTAAGCCCTATGTCATCATAAGTAGAAGTTAATAGATAATATGATGTAAGGTTAGAAATTGTGAGGAGAGAGGTTCCACTGAGGAATTCTCCCAACACCGGCTTGCCAAATAACCTAACATTTATTTAAGATCTCAGTTTTGTTTACAATCTTCACAAGAATAAAAGCGTACATCCAAACAATTTTCGTGTTTTAATTAAATAAAAGTGTTTTTTTGACTTAAAGACGATTAATGACTGGGGTACTTAATCTGAAAATCAGATGGGTAGGGGTTTATAAAAGGCTGTAACAAATAAAAAATCGGAAAATTCTGTTATAATTCAAATCTATAGAAATCATGCATATAATAATAGTTGTAGGAAATTAAAACTCAAACAAATTGCTTTTTATTAAGTTATCCAATCGAGTTCATTATAACAAAGCTATTTCAATATTTTTTTATTATATTTCAATAATTCCTCCCTGTGCCCCCCCCCTTGGCTGATTTCGGGATTTACTTAATATAATCTTTAGTTTTTCATTAAACCGGTTCTGATTAGATAAAATGCATGTGGTTTAAACGTAAAATCTTAAATGATGTCGCCACACTGAAAATATTTGCTCCTATATAGCACAGTTAAAGCACAATGAAAACTATATTTGTTATTTAAGCTTCAAATAAAATGATTCATGATGATATAAGTGGGAGTTGGGATTTACTAAAGGCTGCAGAATGAGCAATAGATGAAGAAAAAATGAACACAACAATTTTAGGATATTAAATTTTCAGTAAGATTGGATTTTTTCGACCCAACGTATAATACCGGAGATATTTTGAATTTTCGAAATTCCCACTCGATACACTTTCTTTCACTGGTTCGATTTCATTCGTTGATGAACTTGTTATTTAGCTCTACATATTAAATATCGAGTTTCGTAAGGTCAAACAGTAATTGGGACATTTAGAGCATTAACTGGCTTAGGCATGGAACTGATTTACATGAATTAAAAGTTTTTTTTTTCCATTTAAATATGTTACTCAGCTATTTTTAAATCTAATGGGGTGGATTCAAAATCGTATTATACCCAAATCGTGGAATGCATGAGAGATATACTATACAACTGATTTGGCTTACTGGTTGCTTATTTGAGATTCGGTCATCTTACATCTTCTGTGTCGGAAATGTTTTTAAAATCCATTGACAGTACTGAAACGTATTATAGGCGTTTATCGGTGTAGTTATTGCAGTATTTCTTAGCATTTGTTGGTTTAAATTGTATATTACGAAGAAACCAACAAAATAATGGTTATTAGTTATATTCCTAACTCCTCCTCGAATTTTTTACTTGTTTATTTAATTTGTTTACTTAGAAAAGGTTTCAAACTGGTAAAATCTAACTCAAGTAGTAAAATAATCAAAATAATAAATAGATACTAACAAAACAGATCAGATTTACTGGAGTTTACCGGCATTGTTCTATTGAATTATCAATATGTTTGAAATCAAGAGGACCATTCTTTTTTTTTTTGGTTAGTGTTATAGACCAGTAAGATCTTTAGCCGCCTCCGAGCGAGACTCAAAGGATTCGTGATCAGAGTTTGTACGTAGTGTGCGATCAACTCGATACAAGCCTCGTTATCTAAGAGGAATGAGTTATCTCCAGTGGCTAGTTCATGCTGTCAGCCTGCTGGTACGGGTTCTAAGAGAGCCATAATCAATAGTCATCCCAAAGGGGCTGTCAGGCGTATTTATTCTGTAGACTCCTGCTGATCCATAGGCACTGCAACACTAGCGTGCTCTGGTAGCGAACTCATGAACTAATGTTCTCCCATGACGGGAATCCAACTTGCACATATTTTCACCTTCAGCCTGCTGATGCCAATGGTAGGTGTACCCATTGCACAGGTGCTCTAACACATATCTATGGCCTTTGTAAAAAAAAGGAAGAAAATGATATTCCAAAGTATAATTACTAATTAGAAAATTTGTTTTTACATTCGATCTAATCTTGTTAAAAAAAGGCCAGTGCTGTATTTCTATGTACCATGACATATCTTGATACGTGTAAGTAAAAAATAATTCCGTACTATCATCAACCTTATTATCAACCGTATCAAACTTATTGAGAAGATGCACTGAATAAATATGTTAATTCTCCGGAGACAGACATCCAGCGATGGCTATTGGTTATACTATGAATGAAGTGAATATTGTAATTGTAGTCTATGAGGAGATGTGATATTTCATCTCGACTTTATTTACAACAAGGCTTCTCATCACAAATGAAAAAGAAAAGAGGCAAGTATGACAACAAGTCTTTAGGAAAATGTTCTCAGTTTAGGCAGCACCAACGTGCCAGACTTTGAAGTCTGTTAGTTTTGAAAGTTAGTTTTCATATTACAAAAAGGATCGTAAAAAGTTATAAAATAAGGAAAATTAAAAAAGTTGTTGTTTCTCTGTCGTCAATTGCCAGTTTTTGTTGTTGTTTCTGATCAAATCAATCTCAGAAAACCTAATAGCAAAGTTATCTTTATGACCCAAGCATCCTTCCTTTCATTAATGTTGTATCAACAGTGGCCTAATGATTTTATTTCTGTGAATGATGGATTTAATTTACTTGATTAATAATATATGAAATATAAGCTGCTTTTTTGTGAGTATTTTACGAATAAAATATTCCAGTATCCTTAGTGATAGTTATGCCCAAAAGTACAATGCCATACGATTTTATAAAACATAATTCTAATTATTTATTTTTTCTGATTCTTAAAAAAAAAGGAGATTAACCATAGGACAAACTTTTTCTTGGTGATTTATTGAACAAACAAATAAAAATGTTTAGCCAGCAACCCAATCAACTAAAGCTTTTTGTGAAGGGAAGACTGTTTTTCAATTCTGCTGTGTTTGCTTTCCACCATGTTATGACTGGTCTTCTTTTCCTCTTTGTCCACATATATTGGAGGGACGGGATTCAGTTTGCATAATTCCTTGGCGACCTTGGTGTTATTACTCAAAACGAAGAGACACGTTTGAAACAGTATTACAAGCTATATTCCATTTTCTGAAATATTCATCGGAATTATTTTATCAAACGTGACTTGTGTTGTATATCTGTATTTGATGACATTTATGGAATACAATTCCACTGAGCTCAGTGCATCGGCAGGGTTTAGCCTTGTAGCAAGTCTATAGGATCGCCGTACGCTCTGACGATCTGAGGATGGGGATTTAGTCCCCGTAAGCGCTCAGCGTTTATAAGAAATAAAATTGTTAGGAGCCATAAAAAAGTTTTGTGATTAACCATTCATCACCCTCACCACCAGCTAAAAATAAATATGTATATAATTAGTCTTTGAATTATTTTTCTTATATACTTAAAATTCATCCCGATGAAATATTTTTTTATCTTTTTTCATTTAATTTTTACCCTAAATTCGCTCGATATGCTGTAGATTGTGACTGTTCTGACTAAGATAGGTACATGATTTGAAGTGAATTTATTCCTATGAAAGGTCACATGATTGAAATGATTCCCAATTCCTTTGATCATTGTAAAAAAAAGTCATTGTTCTAAAAAATGTTTCAACTTTTCTAATATTCATTTTAATATTTTTATACCATACCTCCAAATAATAATTAGAAAATGACCAAAAGAAAATTTGTACGTGAAATATCTTATGTTGCTGGAAACTTACATAATCACCAAAGACTCATTTAAATACAAATATTTCTTATTTTCCAATAACTCAATTTAGAGTAGTTTCTAATAGTTAAATACAAGTTACAATTTAATTAAATCAATGTTGGGCAATTTCAATGACTTTGGATTTCTTTTTAGAAGAATTAAAGAGTGAGTTGTGGTCTATGTCTGAATGAAGGAATTATAAAATTTTTTTTTCCTACTTTCTATTTAAATTTAGCCCCAATAGGAATTAAAGTATAATGCATAGTTTTAGTATTCCTTTCAGGTTTTATGAATGCTTTTAAATTAGCCATGGAAGTGATTCGGAAGTCCCTTTGGCCCATGAGGGCTACATTTCAGCTTGTTTTATGCTAATGAATTGTTTTTCTCTCAATTTCCTTCAGGAATCTTGGCAATATGTTAGGCTTAATAGGTGCAAAAAAGAGGAAGAAAAACTAGGCTACTGCTCACTTCCACCCTAGCATTGAATTTATCTCATGCGGATTAGTAAACTACCCTTATCTTGCCGGCCAGAGGCCAATTTCTCTCTCCCTACACTTGGCTTCCAATGGCCTCATTTTTTAGGCGCAGACATGAAAAATTGAGGTCGTAAGTAACTATGAACGTCAAGGGCTTACATTCTTAGATATAATAAGAAAGTTACTTTCCATGATGAAATACACATGCATTCATAGTTATAAGACTATTTTTGGCAGACAGAAAAATCAAGTTCAAAAGTGGTATTTTTTTAACTTATTTTTTTTTCAAGTATTTTGTGTACAAATCTTCATGTCAAAAGCACTTAGTAATGGGTAATCTATAATAATATTTTTTCCATTTCTCGACAGAATTTTTTATAGTGTACAAAGGATTATTTGTAATAAATAACTAGACATAAAACTACCCGTATATATTGTCAGGGTTGGATAATGGTGGAACATTTAACAAACTTTAACAAATAATTGATATAAATAATAAATATTATTGGTTCATCGTGTATCCACTGTGAATGACTTTATTTAAATTACCTATTTTTTTTATTTTGTAATTTTAAAAATAAATCATATGTCAACTATTATTTATGTACGATTAAAAACCACACAATAATCGATACTCATACGATAATCATATCGGTTAATAATAATTGATTGAATGTTGTTAAATATTTCTGTATATACCAATAAATTTGCACTAAAAATAATATAAATATAACTTTTTCATTCTAGTCTTGAAATAAAGAGAGGCATTGAAACCATAAACGTGAGGGAATGATATGCTTCTCTTCTGATAAAAGGATTATATCAACAAACTATTATTAATTATTACACATATCTATTATTATTCCATTGGACAAAATGAGAAATTTAATTTATTATTTATTAACGTCCCCGGTAAGGGCTTATAAACTGTTTAAAACCGGAATAGTACGGAATATTCAACATTTCGGAAAATAATTTTCATTTAGATATAAAAAAAATAATTGCTCTAAGAGTATACATATAATTAATCGTGGTGTATCAGAATATATTAAACATCTTGGAAATACGTTTTACTAACAAGAAGCTACAGATTACTTGTTGTAGAGTTTAGATGAATTATGACCAGAGAAATATAAAGGATTTGCATTTTTATTCTAATTGAAGTAATTTTTTACAAGTATTTATTTGATTATCATCAGCAGACCTTAGTGTTTATAGTTCATACTCTAAATTGATAACACCTTATTAAAAAAATAAAGTATTTCCTTATATTACTATTTGAGGTTTTTTATTTATTATTATTTTTTTTAAATTCTACTAGTCTGTAAGTCTTTATTCGTCATGGAAGCACAGATAAGATTTCCCTAAAGTGTGGAACAGTGATAATATGTGCAACTCTTATGTTGGAACTGCATGTTAGGCCTACCCTTTTATGCCATTGGAATATGGTAACGGGGAATTTTGAAGACCTAAGAACAAAGTTTAGCTGTACCAACCGGAGTCGTAAGTGCTGTGATAAAATTGGCGACTGAAGTACATAGCATGATAAATTCACAGAAGTTCTCATTGATGCGTTGATTCCATTCACGACTTGCATCAAGAAAAGAATGGGGAGCTTTGAAACCTTGTCTTGCGCAGTAACATTTGCAGAGGATTGACTTTTAGCTTAGTCTGAAGGAGTCCTTGCAAAAGTATACGTAATAGCCTATTTACACGTAAACGTAATTATGACCTATTTGACATGTAATTATGACTGTGTCTATTTGTAATTATCATATAATTAGATTTTTGTAAGACAAATCACAATTGTTTATATTAATTCTTCAAATAATGTTGCTTATATTGTTAATACCAAACATCGTAACCAGAATACTTATAATGAGTCAGCTAGATTGTAGAGAGATAAATTCCAAAGAAGCGGACAGATACACAATCATTGGGGTTTTTTTTAGAGTGTATGTTTTGTGAATGTTTATGTTGTGTTGTTAAATAATTGGTTTGAACTATATGTCATATTAGATAAAAATATTTTTAGAAAATATTAATTGCTTCAATATTTAGAAATGATTATGATCAATTATAATAAAATGATTGGTTGATTTTGAATGCATTATATTTTTACTATATAGAGTATGTGAATAGTATATGTACTATTTATATTCCAAACCTAATTATAAATATTCACTTGAAATGATATGTAAATTATGTTCGTTACGAAATGTACTGTAAAAGATTTAACTTCAATCAATGCGCAATGGTCAATTGTAACTTTTAGCAGATTTCCCTTAAGGGAAATCAGCTATAAAGGTCGTACTCACGATGCGAGTTTTGAAATTTTTCTCAAATGTCCAACAATCCTACAGGAAAATGAGGTCCGATATATATATATATATATAGACATAGATATTTGTGTGTTGACGCTATAGCGGTCGCAATTTTTGTTTGATCGTTACCAAACTATAAAAAGGAAGATTAAGTTCTTTAATGGCTGAAATTGGACCGGATGGAGGGGGGTTAGGGGGGGAATTTTGAAAATTGCAAATATCTCCGTTACTATAAGTCGGATCGAAATATTGTATAAAACCAATCTTATTGCAAATTGAATCTATATATATATAAAATTGTAACCTCTGTCTGTACATTGATTTTTTTCGCGAAATTGCACGATAACTTTTCGTTTCATATGTCATAGACACCATAACTGCATTTTGTTTCTTTGGTGTCTGTTTGTTTGTTTGTTTGTTTGTTTGTTTATTTGTTTGTTTGTTTGTTACCTTTTCACGCACAAACGGCTGAACCGAATTTTATGAAACTAGGTATGTATATTACTACTAACCCAACTTAGACTTTAGGCTATATTAAAATTCTCTGAGACGAACAGGAGTGGGGGTTATAAGGGAGGCCTGAAATTAAAAATAGCGATATTTCGTTTCCTATAGGGTTTTCAGCAAATATGAACATAACAAACGTTGTTCATTTTGTTATTTAGAGTAACTTTTGTTATATGCACATTTGCCGTATACGGAAGTATAAATGAGTTATACGCTAAAAACTATAGCGGAAGTCCACAATTTTACTTGGCACAAAAGACTCAACCGAACTAAACCAAACTTGGTATGTGAATTAGTACTAACACCTTCCTTATAATAAGCCATACTAACATTTCTAGGGACAGGTAGGAGTGGGGGTTATAAGAGAGGTCTGAAAATAAAAATAGTGATATTTCGTTTCCTATTGGGGTTTCGGCAAATATGTACATAACAAAAGTTGTTTATTTTCTTATTTAGAGAAACTTTTGTTATATACAATTTCGTCGTATACCGAAGTATAAAGGCGTTATACGCTAAAAATTATACCGGGAGTCAACAATTTTATTTGGCACAAAAGACTCAACTGAACTAAATAAAACACTCGGTATGTGTATTAGCACTAATGCCATTCTTATAATAAACCCTACTAACATTTCTTGGAACGGGCAAGAGTGGGGGTTATAAGGGAGGCCTGAATTTACAAATTTTTTTATTAACAAATCCACAGAAACGACGGGTATTAGCCCTAAACACTGGGACGGGTAAATGTTAAAATATTGTGTAAAGGAAAGAAAGCCTTGCCAAAAAAATACAATCACTATTCAGCTTCAAATCAATTCCCGGGCGAAGCCGGGTATCTGAGCTAGTGTTCTATAAATATTGTTCTATACATGTTTTCTGTATCATGAATATTAACCAAAATAGTTGGATTTTATAGTTTTCAGCCTTCAGCAAACTCCCACTTCTACTCATGCTAAACTAACATTACTCGGTTATGTAATAAACCACATTATTCGAACATTAAATACCAAATATTGTTTTCAAGAGACCTTTATTATACAACATACATGCAAATATACTCTGGTGCCCCCCCCCTCTCAAGTTTTTTGACTACTCAAATTTGATTGATTGAGATAAAAATTATTCTGATACATTATAAATTACAGTACTAGATATAGTAAATAGTTTTGAATCAAATTAATATGTTATATTCTGATATATTTCAGTGATCGTTTTTCTTTCCGGCCAGAGTCTGGTTGGCAAACCTGTTTGTTTACATTTCATACGCTTCTCTCCTGGAGGGCAAAGATATCTTATTACCGTTTGTATTTATTTACTTAATATTCAAGGAGGTGTTGTGTTATCAGTATGTAGATTTATCTATTGTTAAACTTCACGAGGGAAATCTGCTTAGTTTACGCAACCCCTGTGTGACGAACTTTTATTTATGTTTATACTCCAGGATTTTCAAATGACATGCTTGATTGGATTTGTAGAGGAGGCAGTTAAAATCAATTTTATGTTTTGCCAGTGACCTGAGAAGCTACCAGAAGCTACTTTCTAACGAGATAAAGTTAACGCGAGAGGAAATAAAGTAGTTACTATGTATTAGAGGACCGGCTGGCAGCATCATGGTGAAATAGTGATGAGCCTGATACATGATACAACACTCAGAGTCCTATAAGGGGCTGTAAAAGGTTCCCTCCGAGAAAAACTTCCCTTTGTCGTCCCCTCTCTCTTGTTGTCGATACACAAAAATACATCTCCCAGCCATCCATCAACTTACTGTCCAACAACAAACTATTACGGGTTATTATTAAGCCATCAATCATATAAGTGCCACTTATTCACTCAATTGGTTTTATATTTAGATATTTATTTAAACATTCTCTCACGCATATATATATTTCCCAAGTTTTGTTGCTATGAGATTATATCCCTTAATTTAATCAGTAGGTTCCTTCAGGTTGGAAAATTATATTCATGATGAATGTCAGTGTTGGTTGGTTTATTTCTGAACTACTTTTGTCAAAATATGTTTCGATTTGTTGTTTGCAGTTGATTTCTTTTTCTTTTTCTTTTTTTTTTGGATATGATTGTTGTATAGTAAGTACTGGAGAGTGCTTATGGCTGTTGTGATCAGAAGAACATGTATTTTGGACCAGGTTTCGGCATCAAACAGATACCTAAACTGCTTTGGTAGGTAGAACAAGGTGTACATACAAATGCTAATCACTGACTTCATAGAAGCTATTTTTCGCATTTAACGTCAGAATTGGAGTTGACTTGTAAATGTTCCTGACTTACTTGCTTATGAATGGATCTAGCAGTGGAATGTTGTTGCTAGGAGAATGACTTAATACCTAGGTCTTTAGGTAAGTCAAAATTGAGTTAAGGTGAAAATATACATTAGGACTTGTTTCCCGTAATGTTATTTTTGTATTCTATAAAGTATTGCCATCCTTGGCAAAATGGCATGTATCACCCCTATGGAAGCAAGAGAAAGAGCCTTAGGTTCACTAATAATAACCGGAAAATAGTTAGGCTTGCTAGCGTGCAAGTAAAGATAATACTCATTGTCCAAAGTAAAATAAAGGTTATAAGCCGTAAATTACAATTGAAAAACAGTTGAGAGCACACATAACACATATTTCCCAAAACCATATTTCTGTAGAACTATAGTAAACTCTATCAATTTGAGGAAGTTTACCATATAATATTCTGTGCAAAGTCTACTCGTCGTCTCGAAAAGCCAACAAACAATTCTAGTCGTATATGTGTAATGTGGAGAATGGCGGGCAGCTTTGAGCACACATTTAATTTATGAGAGAAATTTTCTCACTTCACAATGAGCCAAAAATGGATTTTGAATTATAGATAGACATGAAGAGACAATATCAGGAACGAAGAAATCGATTTTAGACTGCATGAAAGGCTACGATATGTGGCAAGAAGTAACCCAACCGTTAAGCCAATAAATACGGTAGGGTGTATAGCCAACTGGGGGAGGACGAACGTAAGATGGGTAAATAGTGATTAGATCAAATTCCTGAGAACCACCTTCACATTAAAGAGGTCCTTTACGGCGGGGGCTGCGTAAACTAAGCAGATTTCCCGTGCTGGTATGACACACTAGCGATGTCATCTCGCCCCATTCAGTCTGAAAACCAGAAAACACGAATTGGTCGCTTACAATTTGAGTTATGAAAAAATGCATAGGATGACAATTGTAGAACATCAATATTTTAAAAATGTTGGTTCTATAACAATTTCGATCCGACCTATATTAATGGAGATATTTTGAATTTTCGAATTCCACCCTCTTCTAACCCCCGCCCCTCTATTCCATGTGCGATTTCTGCTAATAACAAATTGGGCCTTTAGTGTATACTGAAATAGTTAAATATCGAATATGGTATAGATCAATTTAACTTTTAAGAAAGTAAAATCTTAATTGATGACGTCATTGCACAATGAGTTATGTATCTTACATAATAAAAGTCTCTTGAAAAAAGTTTTGTTATTAAGCTTAGAATGAAAAGGTTCATGTTGAAATAGCTTATTATTATGACTAAGAGGGAGAGTGGGAGTTTACCTATGTCAGAAAACTAAAAAAATCCAATTTTCTCTTTTCATATTCATAGTAGAGAAAATATGTATATACCAACATTTAAAGGGAATTAATTTTACAATAGGATTAATCATATAACATTTTTTGAAAAACGTTTATCAACGGAGATATTTTGAATTTTCGAAATCCCTCACTAAACCTCCTCTCCCAAATGTCCGATTTCAGCCATTAACGAATTTGATCTTTATTTTTACATAAGTTTGGTAACGCTCAAACAATAATTGTGACGGCTAAAGCGTTATCATATATATATATATATATATATATATATATATATATATATATATATTTATATATTCTACGGACCACATTTTCGTCATCTCCGGGATATGACATTTAAACAAATTTTTCGAAAAACGCGTCATTAGTACAACCTCAATTGCTAATGCCTTTAAGGGATCTTATAGGTAGATTACGTTACCTCTGCAATAAAGTTTGAATATTTACTACGTACCTCCCTTCTACGTACATTTCTCTTCATATCCCTTTACACCCGTGACATATAAATGTAACTTTGCTTGATAACACATTGGGATTCCCGAAATAAATGGAGATATACGCTTGGATCCTGAAGAGATCAATGAATGTGTTCCAAATCCCCGAATACATTCATCCTTTTAAGGAGATTTATGTGGGTTTTAGTAGCAACATTTATTAAGTTCTGACTATTTTTACTATTATCGTCGTAAATGATGGCGTAAGAAAGAGGTAAACGGCTTTCATCTAAATCCTTCCTTTCAAAACAAATTCGTTTTGTATTTTTTTACAAAATAAATATAAGTAGGTTACACAGTGGTTAAGTCTACACAAGAAGGTACAGAATATTAATAATTTTATATGATTCTTTACTAGTGAAAAAAGTTATTTTTGAAAGGGGAATTTTTTATGATACTATTCTCTTAATACGACAGTCTATTTTGTCACATTCTATTTCATCGATCGGTATTATCAAACAACAGCAGCTGGAGTATCTCTTTTTTGGCTCTTCTTATAAACGTTTTCCAGCCATAAACTTTATCCAGTAGTAAAAGTTTGGGCTGCCCAAATACATTGGGTTTCTGAAGACACAGCTAAATAATACATGTGGTCGATATTTATTAAAAATAAAATTGTAACAGGCTTTTAAAAATTAGTAACGGTATAAATTCAGGAAATAATATGTTAAAAATAATAAGTGATAAATGAATCTACTAAAATAATATTCAAATATTAATAAAATGAAAAAAAAGTGTAATATACATAGTCAAAATAATAATGAAAATTAGCACTAATTATCTGCCATAAATGTGGTAGTTTATGATTCCAAGTGAGTCTATTATATTATACTCAGCAGGGAGTGGCAAACAGATGGTGTCCATGCCTAGTTCCTTTTATATAGTCTGAGTCTCGTTGGGTGTGGTTTCTCTTGGGCCGACTTCATATTATCGAAGGTCTCTCTATATTGTTTTTCTTAAAGTAGTCGATGCATACTTCACCTATTCCTTTTTTTTTTGTTCATCGACTTTTATTATTTTTATTATTATTTCCCTTGGGGGAAATCAGCTATTGAGGTTGTACTCATGACGGAATTTTCGAAATCTTTCTTCAAATGTCCATCGATCCTACCTATTTTTTCTTCAGGATTAGTCTATTCAAACAGCACATTATAGTCTATTATGAAAGCTTGTGAACTGTTAGGTTCGAAAGCAATTATATCTGTAAATCTCTGAGAGCTTTTATTGCAGATGCTAAAGACTTCTTGAAAACATTTGTAGCTTTTTGTATAAGAATATACATTATGGCATGTTTCAAGTTGTGGTGTCGGCGAGTAATCATGAGCATGTTGTTCTGACAGTTGCCCAATACATGGACTAAGATTTCTTTCTCCTTGCTTCATTTACGTCAACAATAAAGGGTGTGTACCATGTAATACCCATTGCTTTTTTTTTGGATCTAAAATTACATTCGGAGCGTTTTTAAGAGAAACGTCTACCCAGCAGATGTAAATATCATCAAAGTTGCTATATTATACTTATTACCACACATGCGAATTACAAAATCAGAGAGACCAAGTATGCAGTCGATTAAAAACCTCTTTTTCTACTTCTGTATGATGTATTACTATTTTGTAATTAACTGTGATCCCTTTAAAACTTGTTAATCCCTAGTGGGATTTTTCTGTCTATGTTTGACGAGAACATTCCAAGTGATCTACTGTACGTCCTTCACGGATGTTCTCAAGACGCTAATCACATTTTTCACCTGTTGTAATGTCAAGCTGATACACAAGCTTCGAACTAGTTACCCCTTGCTATCCTTTTTTCACAGACTAGCAGTTCTATCCTGTCATATTTAGTGGGAGTCCATTATTTTACTGTCATACAGAGAATCATTTGAAATATGTGGTGGGGGCCTGTTCGTAGCGAGTACTAAGCTTCTAAATCTAAATTGAAAGTTCGTAAATGGCTGAATAGAACCAGATGCAGTGTAAGTTTACAGATACAAAATGTATTGTGTAAAGTATTTCCGTCATTATTCCGCAAGAAAATTGTATATGCTTAGTCATTTTTTTTACTTGAATACTGGAATGTTTGTTGAATTCATTTTCCTAACATCAACGGATTTATTTGCGCTTACAGCCTACTCCAACTTTTATGACTTTGTATTTATGGTACCACATCAAAAAATCTCATAAAAAGATCATATTTAAAGCTCTGCTTGCATAGGGCTCTTAAAAATGGGGAATTAGAGAATATAATTTGGATGATGTCGTTGGGGCATCATTCTATCCCGTTGGAAACGTGTTAGGTTTACGGAGCCCCCTTGCGATATTAATGTGAAAAGCTATTGATTATACCCCCTTTGTTCGTGGAGGAAAAAAGATACTCTTGTATTCAGAATATCCTCTTATCTTCAGAATGTTCTGTTACAAAATCATCCTCTTTATAGGACCGATCAATAGACTGTTTTATTAACTCAGCATTACTTTTCCCCAATTGTCCTTGGAAATTATCACTTCCTCAACGCAGTATGATTTCGTAAATTTTATTAGGTTAGGTAATAGTTACTGGCCATATTTCAATCCCGGGGAATTTCAATATAAGATATCATTTTCCCCTAAGCTCTTGTCTTATTGTGCTTATTGTCCGCTCTTTACTTTAGATGATCAGTATGAACTTCTATTGCCTAATGTGCATAGTTTTTCTCGGACTATTTCTTGTTGATTTGTCGGAACTCATCAGAGTGAGCACACTTCCATTAGATGGCTACCCCGACGAACTGCATTTTTGGGTCGACGATATTTTGTGTGAGCTCTTTTTTCGTTCATCGTGATGAGTAACTTACAGAGTGGCGTGGCCTATTCTTCTTCAGGCTGAATATAGTTAGTGGATGTTTGCTGCCAACAAAATTTGAAATTTGCTATGCCCTTTTATTTTGAGTGCGTAATAAGAACACTTAAATATAAATCATTTCTAGAGTTTTGAACTCTTCGGGAAACCTTTGATAGCTTTCTATGATTGATTTAACGCAGATTTTCATCGTCTATGTTGATTGTTACTATCAGTTCGTGTAAAATTATAACGATACATATTGCACCCGTCCACTGTTACTCTGGGGAGTTAATGTTGGAAAGTTTACTTATTAGGCGTATGTGCACTTTTCTACAGTAACAGGGAACTGAAATGGAAAAATACCGAAATCGCAAACCAACGAAATAAGGCAGGCCAGTTTACATAACCGGAGAAAATATATTATACAAAGTGTTTGGTATTAAAATTTCCAATTGCTTTTGACTCTGTAATATTTCTTTTTGATTGTGGCACATCATTCTTAGGAGATCTGGGAAAAAAATTCGCCACACAATAAATTAAAAAAGGCATGTACTTTATAAGTGGTACAGGATAGTTACAGCATCCCTGCTGTGTTAGAATGTAAGAAGAAGAAAGAAAAAAGTTTCATTAATACGGGAGAAAGGAAGGAGCTACATGATTGCTAAAGCAGACATAATATTTAGGATGTTGCATTAGTTTTGGGGAATTGCATATGAGAGACATCCTTTAAAGTAAATGAAATATAAACATAAATTCAGTGGGCTATGGTGATGTTACTTACATTGGTCACCACCAAAAGTGATAACATTAACGTTAAGAGTCAATGAATATCTTTGTATTTGAGTTCGTCTAATGTTTTATGCAGTAAGTCGTTAACCAGTATTTTTAAAATATGTTTTCTAAGGCTTTTTAGTAAATCAGAAGTTCTTTATTTAGCATCGACAAGATTATTCATGAGATTCACTCAAAATACATAGTAATACTACACGCTCGAGTTATATGAAATTACTTATATACTTAAGCTCGAAAAGTGAAATAACAGTATTTCTGCATAACTTGAAGAGAAATGAAGAACTCGAAATGTTATGTACATATTGTTTTTTATAATTTGACGGCTGTCTTAAATTAATGGTACAAGTTATAAAGAGAGACGGGAGGACGACGACACGAAACAATCTCCAGATGAGCTGGCTTCCAGACAGAAAACGACCAGAAAGTTGGTTATAAATCTTCGCAGGGCCCATTCGAAAAATTAATGCGAGGGAATCTCACAGAACGCCCTCTCCAGCTTTCTGATGAAAATTATATATGTTTATATTTAATTCATTAGAATTCTCCCTTAATTTCAGAACCCCTCGCATTCTGCTGTTTCCCTTCAACCTTTCTACGAAATATGAATCCACGCTCCATTTATTTCCAACTTAGAAAGCATCTGACTCTGATGAGTATCTTCATTTCTGAATTCATTTAATAATTAATTTATTGGCATTAGGTCTACATTGCATTTATTAAATTGATATCGGGAAACTCAGAGTTCCTCGGAATATTAATGAATATCCATATAATAAAGTTTATTTTTAATAAAGGAAACATAATGTATGTATTTAAATAAATAATAATGGTGTGAGTGTGTGTGAGTGTTTTTTTTTTGTAATTATACTCTTTAACAGTTGAATTACATTGTATATTAGGTAGACCTTTAAAGGAATACATTATTAATGTATTGCATGTGTGTATATATATATATTTGTGTGTGTGTGTGTGTGTGTGTGTGTGTGTGCGCATAGGTAAATATTTAATTAGGGCCCTTTTTTTTTTAAATTGTCTTTTTAAATCTAGAGTCTAGATAGTAATCTTGTAAACTCTGCCCACGCATAATCACCTACACTCTTCAACCTCAGAAAAATTTAACACTAATAACATACACAAACACAATCATACTACACTCATTCCCTCCCATAACAATGCTCTTAATTAAGTTCACATCCCCTACTGAGAAAAAAAATATTGTTTATATTATGCTATGATAGACCATATACAGATGGTTCAATTCTTTTTTGTTATTACTACTCTTTGAGTGCGCTATTATATATATATATATATTTACACTTACTTAATTTCTTCTTTTAAAGAATTGTTTTCTTTTTGTAGGTTTTCAATTTTACTATATTTATTTTTTATTACCACACTCAATATTTAAGCGTTCTATGCAAAACTGTAAAAAAAACTCAAAATTTCTGTTATTCGAGTCGGGATCATAAAATGTTATAGAACCAACCTATTTAAACTAATGGTACTCTAGAAATCGCAATTGTTGTTCTATACATTTTTTCGTAACTCAGAAATATCAAGCGAGTTATTGTAGACCGAAACAAAGAATATTCTTTATTTCGGTATACAACAAACAACCCCTTCCTACTTCGATTTCGTTTTAGAAATAGCGAATTTATAGCAAGACTATATTATAAGCGTGCCATTTCTAGGCTTGGGAAATGTTCTTGGATTACCTATCCCCTGAGTGAAGGACGTTTGAAGAGACAGACAAGTAATGAGCCCTTCGTCATATTGATTCAATATTCATTATATGCTATTTTCCTAAACACTTGCTTTGTTATTCGACAATAATTGATCAACTAATAGATTAGATGCTATGTATTTGGTCTACTAAAATAGCATGAATATTAATCGAGATCGGTATATAGACCTTGGTCGGTTTCTATCAGGATTATAACAATCTAGAGATTTATCTCCTAAGTCGAATGAACTTAATATATTATTACTAAATTTGTACATTAATTTATACCACGGATTGTAATTGCTATATACGTTTTTAATGATTAGTCCCTACATATAGAGTAATAAATTTTTAATATCATTTTTAAATGTGACAACAGGTGTAATTTACCAGAGTATTACTGTGGGAATATAGGATTGGTTTTTAGTTCATGGAGACTTAGGAATAAATTCTTTAAGGAACTGCAAGTGTATTGAACCCCCTCTTTAGTCGAGTCACATAGATGGTTCTCATACGTTCCTTCTCCTCCCCTCCCCTTTCTACCTCTTTGGAAGTTATTCAATCTGGAAGATTTGGAAAAGTGTTGTAGTTAGTCGTTTCATGCAGCACCATTCTGGATAGATAGGCTCTTCAGCTCGTGGTACGTGCAAGGAAGGACGCTATGCCCAAATAAACATTATTTACGCGGCAAACAGCTTTGAGGCTACCTTGACGAACTCATCACCCAGTAAAAGATGTATTTTACCCTAATAGATGCATGCAAAAATCCTTCCAGGAAGTATCGTATGGTGAAATTTTACTTCACTATAAGAACACCTCGTATTTTATTTACGAGACTTCAGCAACATGCAACATTAACCTTTTCTTCCCTCATTCCAATCTAATCCATAAAACTAAACTAAAGAGTATAAAGTTGTATATAGTTTAAGTTTAGTGTAATATACTGCTTATTCTCATCTGCCAATTTTATTTAATCAAATATTCCTTTATGATTAACATTTTATACATATTTCCTTTCAATTAATATCTTAAATACAAGCAATAACTTTAACTGAATTACCATTTAGTAAAATCAGTAAATCAGGCAAAGAATTTTGCAAGACTTGGTTGCAAACATGAAAATGCATTTTCAAATTTCTTTGTACTTTTTCTTAACTATTTTCTGTGTAAATATATTTCGAAATACGTTGCTACGTACTGCTAATAGTGAAATCGAACTAAACGTCACTTGAGAGGAGTCTATGAACTAAGGGTTGACGAGTCATGTGGGATAAGATAAGCCGACCCACTTCATAAGGGTAGTTCTTAAATAGGGCTTTGAACATCTTTGGTAGTTGGGCGGTAACATGAGAAGGTCATGAGATAAGAGCGCTCACTAGAGCCTTGCATGCTATGTTGCTATTCTTTAAACTTTTCCATTCTTTAAGCTCTTCCATAACAAACATCTGGCTTAGCACGAATTTTCAAATATAAAGAGCTTTGTTGAAAACGTCACAAAGTTTCATTCTTTCTTTGGTCACCGATAAAATGTAATTAATTCATCACACGTAATATAGTATTGTCTTCTTTTTACTTCACTTATATTAATTTGCCTTCTACAATACAAGTGTTGTATTCATAACGCTAATTTCATGTTCAGTTTTCCTCTTAAATGTAGCTAATCAATGAATAGTAGATCGTGGTTGGCAAGGCTCTTTCTAAAAACATTTCTCTTTGGTACGATGATAATGTTTTATTTAGCATAATGAGGCAATGGAATTGAATAGGAGAAAACCAAAATTTGATCCCTATGTGATGGGTAAATTTTTCTATTAACTGCTTTAAATAGCAGTATTTTTTGGGTGAACGTTTTTTACAAGCTATATTTTGCCAGAATAGAATAAAATATATAAAGTAAGTAGATTTACAAAATATATATATATATATATATATATATATATATATATATATAATGTACTAAACACGTCTGTAAACGTTTTTTGAAAAATTTAAAAAATTTAACTTTTATAATGTCCATATAGTAGAATATTAGTTATCATTACAAAGTAGTGTTTTATAATTATATTTTCTCTACCATTTCCTACTAATAATTTATCTAAAGTTTATAATTAATGCGTGATATCTATGTACCGATTTGACATCCAATGAAGAGATCTGTTTTTACAACATCTGGTGGCATAGATTCATTATTTAAAATGATATACTAACATTTCAAATATTACTTCAGTAGATGTAAAAGGGGGCTTCTGGCGCACCGCCTCAAAGTCCCTAAAAAGGGGAAACGAACTAGCTAACATTTTACAATACAAATATTTCTAAACTCTAAAAAAATAAATAAATAAATAAAAATGTTAAAATGAGTAAAAAAGTAGTTGAAGTTAGTGAAAGTGAGTTAAAGTAGTTGAAGTAAGTTAAACTAGTTAAAGTAGTTTAAGCTTGTATTAAACTACTTTAACTCACTTCAACTACTTTAAACCACTTTAATTCACTTCAACTACTTTTTACACACATTTTAGATTGTTTTAATTTTTTTTTATTTTATGGACTTGAGAAATATTTGTGTTGTAAAAATGTTAGCTAGTTCGTTTCCCTTTTTTAGGGATTTTGAGGGTGTGTGCAAGAAGCCCCCTTTTACATCTACTGAAGTAATATTAGAAACATTTGAAATGCTAGTATATCAATCTAAATAATGAATCTATGCCACCAGATGTTGTAAAAACATCATATATCTTTATTGGATGTCCAATTGGTACATAGATATCACGAATTATTATAAACTTTAGATAAATTATGAGTAAGAAATGCTAGAGAAAATATAATATATATTATAAAAAACTACTTTGTAATGGATAACTAATGCATATGCACATTATAAAAGTTAAATTGTTCAAAAACAATAACAGACGTGTTTAGTACATTATATATATATATATATATATATATATATATATATATATATATGTGTGTGTGTGTGTGTGTGTGTGTGTGAATTTGAAAGAATTATATTTTTTGCATCTGAGGAATAAAAATAAAATCTTGACGTGATCGCGTGCCTGAGACTTTCTATGCGACCTATGGCTTATTCACTAAAGGATATTCCGTAAAAGTTTTTCTCAAAGGGCTTCGAAAGGAACTCTTCATTGTAGTGCTGTGGAATTGCTTAGACTTTGATCTCGGAGCATTTGAGGATGACGTGTCTTTTTGCCTATGAAAAATATGAAATGTTATAGGCTTGACTGATATTTATTTTCTAACCACCATGAAGTGACGTATAGGGTTTATTATTATGTATGTTGAACTAAGAAATAACAATTAATGCTCAGAAATGTTACTGAATGAATTTATACAAATATTGCTTTCATAATTTGAAAGTTAGAGTCTACACTCTTGGCCCAAAGATAGAGAAAAAGTTACTTCTCGCCAAACTCACTGAAAAATATGCATATACACTTTAAGGCTAGAATCGAGTAACAATAAAAAGCTAAAAAGCTGGTCACAATTGGCCATAGGAAAATTAAGTGAACTCTTATAAACAATATAAAATTGAGCGACTAGTTTTTCAAAGACTTCGATTCAAAATGACAATGTATTAGGCAATTAGCTATAGAACTACGGATCCCAAAACGCGTATTTTTAATACTGTAAAATAGCTGAAATGGGGCTATTACAAATGTTACTAAATTTGAATTTATCACTTTACTTGAAAACACATTGGAACTAATATGGAATTATTATTAAATTTAGAAAGCAAACTTTTTATTCGCGGGATATCAATGTAATAATATCCTCTCGCTAAACAATTTTCAGGGGCGAAAAGCCGTTTAACCACAATAATATGGAGATTGCATTGCTGTACCTAACACCTGAACAATACAGGGAATTGAGCCTACTAACAACTAACATATATATATATATATATATATATATATATATATATATATATAAAACTGTACTCGACACACCACAAGTAACCATCATTTTATAACACTTTCATAGTTTACACATAATAAAGGAAATATTTTTAATTTTCGAATTACCCGTGTAAACATTCCTATTCCTGGTCCGATCAGCTATTAACGAAAAAATCTTTGCTGTTGAGTGGAAATTAGGAATGTTTCAGATCATGAAACATTTTCAAGTCAATAAAGTAAATATTTAAATGTTAATGTCACAGCTGGACGTATTTGGATGTCATATAGTTAAGGCCCGTCGGAAACAGCTTGTTGGTATTTAAGGTTGGGATAAGACTTTTCATGATATGTTGGCGATGACTAAAAGTGGAGTTTTACTGATGTAAATATTCGATATAGACAAAAATTAATCATTGCTTTTACATAAACAGCTTATATATAGGAGATAGAGCGACAACGGTTATCTGTTTACATATAACCATTTACGTGTATATATATATATATATATATATATATATATATATATATATATACTAGCTCAGATACCCGGCTTCGCGTGGGAATTCATTTGAGGCTGAATGGTGATGGTATTTTTTTGGCAAGGCTTTACTTTGCATAATATTTTGACATTTCCCCGTCCCAGTGTTTAGGGTTTATACCCGTCGTTTTTTTTTTGTAAGACTTCACTGTCCTCCAAATTGTCATATTTCCCGTCTCCTGTGCATTATGCATAGATTTCAGGTATTAAGGACAAAATATTAACATAGATTTGAATTAATTTTTCCCGGTGAGGTACCTGGTAGTTCATATTGGACAGATTTGTTCAGCATATCAATATTTCTACGCAAATTACTTTAGTTTTACTGTATATCTCGTTTATAATTCGGTATACGAAAAAAGTGTATATAACAAAAGTTACTCTAAATAACAAAATAAACAACTTTTGTTATGTGCATATTTGCCGAAACCCCAATAGGAAACGAAATACCACAAATTTTAATTTCAGCCCTCCCTTACAACCCCCACTCCTGCCCGTTCCTAGAAATCTTGGTGTAGCTTGTTATAATGAAAGCGTTAGTGCTAATACACATACCGAGTTTTATTTATTTCGGTTGGGTCTTTTGTCCCAAATAAAATTGTTCACTTCCGCTGTAGGTTTTAGCGTATATCTCGTTTATAAATCGGTATATGAAAAAAGTGTATATAACAAAAGTTACTCAAAATAAACAACCTTTGTTATGTTCATATTTGACGAAAAACCAATACGAAACGAAATATCGCTATTTTTAATTTCAGGCCTCCCTTATAACCCCCACTCCTGTTCATCTCAGAGAATTTTAATATAGCCTAAAGTCTAAGTTGGGTTAGTACTAATATACATACCAAGTTTCATAAAATTCGGTTCAGCCGTTTATGCGTGAAAAGGTAACAAACAAACAAACAAATAAACAAACAAACAAACAAACAAACAGACACCAAAGAAACAAATTGCAGTTATGGTGTCTAGGACATGTGAAACGAAAAGTTATCGTGAAATTTCGCGAAAAAACCAATGTACAGACAGAGGTTACAATTTTATATATATATATATATATATATATATATATATATATATATATATATATATATATATATATATATATACTAGCTCAGATACCCGGCGATGCCCGGGAAATTATTGTTGACTGACTAATGATGGTATTTTGATAGTAAGACTTCAATGTGTACAATTACACTTCCCTCCACGACATAATGATTTTCCGAAATAGCCAACCCTGAAGGGTAACTTTTGGGGATTAATAGAATAGAAATTTTAGTTTTGAAGGATAAATGAAAATGTGTTCCTAATTTATCTTTCTACACTTTATGACTCACCGTTTTTCAATAATTCAAACCATAATCATGGGTAGCATTTATTACAATTAAATATCATCCATATTTTCTTTCAAATGCCTACCCGAGCTCAAATAGTTCAGGCAAAGTTTTATACGTGAGATTATATTTGTAATAGTGAATCTCACTGGAAATCACATCCAGCATTGCCAGACGGGAAATAAGTAAACTCAATTAACTTGTAAGGCTCCCGTCATCATCTTTCGCTCCCGCATTAGATTTCTCGCTTTTCAGCCTCTTTTATATATAATACCCACTCCCGTTTGGACCTAAAATTTTAAATATAGCTTATAATCATGGAAGATTTAATGCTAATTGACATACCGAGTTTTGCTAAGTTCGGTTCAATCGTTAGTGCCCAACAAAATTGTTGGCTCCCGTTATAGATTTTAGTGTATATCACGTTTATACTTCTCTATACGACAAAAGTGAATATAACAAAAGTTACTCTAAATAACGAATTAAACAACTTTTGTTATGTGCATATTTGCTGAAAAGGCAATAGGAAATCATTATTATTAATTTCAGGCCTCCCTTATAACCCCCACTCCTGCCCGTCCCTAGAAATGTTAGTATGGCTTATTATAAGGAAGACGTTAGTGCTAATACACATACGGAGTGTTTTATTTAGTTTGGTTGAGTCTTTTGTGCCAAATAAAATTGTTGTCTCCCGCTATAATTTTTAGCGTATAACGCCTTTATACTTCGGTATACGATGATAGTGTATATAAAAAAAAGTTTCTCTAAATAACAAAATAAACAACTTTTGTTATGTGCATATTTGCCGAAAATGCAATAGGAAACGAAATATCACTATTATTAATTTCAGGCCTTCCTTATAACCCCCACTCCTGCCCGTCCCTAGAAATGTTAGTATAGCTTATTATAATGAAGGCATTAGTGCTAATTCACATACCGAGTTTGGTTTAGTTCGGTTGAGTCTTTTGTGCTAAATAAAATTGTGGACTCCCGCTATAGTTTTTAGCGTATAACTCATTTATACTTCCGTATACGGCAAAAGTGCATATAACAAAAGTTACTCGAAATTACAAAATAAACAACTTTTGTCATGTGCATATTTGCTGAAAAAGCAATAGGAAACGAAATATCGCTATTTTTAATTTCAGGCCTCCCTTATAACCCCCACTCCTGTTCGTCTCAGAGAATATTAATATAGCCTAAAGTCTATGTTGTGCTAGTAGTAATATCCATACCAAGTTATATAAAATTCGGTTGAGCCGTTTATGCGAGAAAAGGTAACAAACAAACAAACAAACATACACTAAAGAAACAAAATGCAGTTATGGTGTCTATGACATGTGAAACGAAAAGTTATCGTAAAATTTCGCGAAAAAAATCAATGTACAAATAGAGGTTACAATTATATATATATATATATATATATATATATATATATATATATATATATATATGTGTGTGTATGTGAGTGCCCTCGCGTGAATGTGTATGCTTGCATTATATTGCATTGATTAGAAACTGGCGTTGAGAGGCAGATTCCCTAATCTTATCACGTCATTGGCTAATATCCATTCCATTATGTTTCGTGTCTCTTTTCCTGGAATTACAGTGAACATCCATTTCATACCGAAGGTGATCGACACTTCTTTTTATCAAGATAGAACCGACCTTTTCTTTGAAGTGTTTTGAATCTTTTATACGGTCTTCTGTTTTCTAAATGTGGGATTTAAGCTTTTTTGCATTATAGAGTGTCATATTGTGTATTACTAATTCAATGGTCTCAGAGGGACTTCTGGTTCGTTTAAATTTTATATCCTATAAATAAGTTAAAATCATTTAAGGTCATTTACTTATTTCATGTAAGAAGTTTGGCATTTTTTTTAATGATCCTGAAAAATCACTCCTCATGTCCTCTGTCACCTTCTCCTAAATACTATAAATTGCTATCTTTATGCCATAAATATTTTCTTCAATAACTTTTATCTTTTGGTTACTAACACTCAGCTTAATATGTTTGAACGTTATTATTTCATTCAAAATTAAGTCATTTTATGAAGATTTTTTCAAGGCACCACTTAATTCTTCGCTTGTCGGATTTGCAAATGTATTTTCTAAACCTTTATTAGACTTAGTTTTGTTAGGTATTGCATTAACCTCTAAGGTATTCCTATCGTGTTATCTCTTCTTTTGTGAAAAGAATCCAGAAGATCAAAGAACATGTGATTTAAGAAGATATCTTATTTGTTATAATCTCAATCATTATGTCTGGGCCAAACCTTAGGGATTATTACTTGCCTTTCTTGCAGGTGCTCATTCAACAGTGATCATTCTACTGGGACCAAATCCTTTCTCATATAAGCAAGCATTGCTCTTAAAAGATAAAAAACAGCTCTTTTTTACATTTCTGATTAAATACATCATGGTATTTTCTTGGTAAAAAAATCCAAACTCTTTTTTACTTTAAAAATCAGGAATGTCGGAAATTTGACCCAGTAAACTGTGAAATCCCTTATCCCTTGATATCTGGGTTCAATCTTGGAGAAGCAGAAGGAACATGATACTGACCCGACTTGGGCTCACGAGTAGCTTGACTCCAACCAGGCAAGGCACATATATGTCTCATTGTCAGTTGAGGTAGCATAGAGAAGCAAGAAATGTGACTAGTAAACGCTGTACAAAACACAGCCAATGAGTGGAGACCTGGATAATCAAGACATGGACTCTCGAAGCCTACGACAACATATAACGTGTATTTCTCAAAAAGGAATTGTACTTCAATTCTCATTTATTCACTAAAATAATTCCATACATCCCTAATAATTTTCAATTAAGTATAACTAATAAATGCTTATGGATTGTAACTGACTGAGATCAATGGAGGTAAAAGACTGCGTTTAAATAGTTATTTGAAGTAAAAACTCATTGTGAATGACTCATAGTAGAATATTATCGATTCCATTCTTGAATTTCAAAATACATTTGTTGAAAAGCATATAAAACAATATTAGACAGAGCAATTGCAGTATAAAAGAATACAGCTGCATATTCAAGTAGATGAATGGTTGGAGCGAGATGAGAGAATATAATAAACGCTGTCAATAATTGCGGGTTTTTATTTTTCAATTTTTTTCACCTATGCCATGCTTATACAATAACATAAATGTCAGATTGAGTGCTTTAACTCAGGCTCTTTAAGCCTGCAATAATTATCAAACACAGATGATTATTTTTTGAATGCGTAGATAAAAGAAGGCTGGCCCATTTAGATCTATTCAAAGAAAAAGGAAGCTTAGTTGTGGAACTTTATATTTATTTAAATGATGTTATGATGGCAGCACACTTAAGGTAAATTGCATTTAATCACTTAGATGTTAGGCCACACTTCTAACAGATAAAATAATAATAATGTCTATACTAAATTGTCCTGAACGATTGATCCACAGTTGGAGAGGGCTTAAAGCGGTCAAATTATGGGGATAACAGATGGAGACAACGCTTAGATGAATATAACCACTTAATGGCTGCTACGTGACTGGGCCACAAATGAGTTTTAAAATTAATGTCAGCACACAGTTCTCTGTATGAATGAATTTGTTTATTTATTTAGTTTTGATGTTTCGCAACTTCTGGGATTCATAATTTTCATCGTTGTCGTAGAAAGTAAGTTGGAAAGGAACTACGCTGAATTGAAAGATCAACAAAATCGAGTCCCACAGAAATGAATTCTAAGCACATTTTTCACGCTTATAGGTAACACACGGAAAAGCCTGAAGATCTTAAAAATTACTTATGCCTAGATGATCTATTTGTTACACTCATAACCACAAGAAAGTACTACCTATAAAGAACAAGATAAATTACCTCGCATTTTCACCAAAGAAGATAAATGCAATGATCATTCAAACCATTCTTCCACAAATCTATCTCATCCCAATCGATCCCATACGTTCTAGAAATACGTAGGTTCTCCAATTGAATAAAATCCTAAATGAATACAGTCTCTCTTAGTAAAACTTAATAATTGTTTTACATAACACCAAAAAAGGAGCTGTTAGAAGTGTAATGGGGAACATCTATCTAATATTTACCACGTTAATTGGTCGACGCGGTTCTTACGTACTCTTCTAGTAAACCGAGTTCACCCAAAATACTGATACTAATCAAATTAATCGTTTATGAGAGTGACTCTTACATTTAGAATAAGCCTATTGTAAGTAGCTATGACAAAATATTCTCTGGAATTTGTCCACCATCATCTGTAAATATGCATCTCTTATTATGCGTTCGGAATGTATTAGGAATTGTATTCCTCCTCGAAGTTAGTACATTATTCCTCAAAACATGGAAGAGGATGCCTCTCAGCTTGAATACATTTGTTGGTAGTTTGCTTGGAATATGCACAAATTCGAATCCACCCATTCAGTTTAACAGATATTACGATCGGTGAGGCCCACTCAATGGGAGCACCTGTAGGATCTATTTGTACGAACGTATCCTCAGTCGTAAGGCGATTCAGCACCTGCTCCACAACAGATCGTAGTGCTATCGGCAATCGGCCTTGTAAACCATCGTGTTCGATCCTTCTTTCATGTACATTACTTAGGCCTGGCATTTTCGAGCGCCGGGCGGTAATGGAAACATAAAAGCAAATACCCAATCTAACCCCAACACGCTACATCATTTTTCGAAATAACTATTACAGGCAGAACTTTCTTTTTCCCAAAACCGTCCACCTGGACCGACGTATAACCAAGGGTCTCGACGGTTAAGCCTGTGTATGGGCGATACCCTGGTGTATGCCATAACGTTGGACTACCATGTTCCCGTTTCCGTTCATAAAACTTCTGATTAACAGCACACACATAATTGACCAATCTAAGACATTCTATGAACTTTTGTACTGCATGAGCCCTTTCTCCGCCGATTGAACAGTCCTTTTTCCGTAGAATGCCTCACAAAGAGTTCTTTATACATACACAACCGCAGGTTCACGTCGGTGTACTTCCCGTGCAGAGTAATGCTTGATTGCTTACCTTCTGAGGGTGGTAGAGATCCGATAATATAACAGAGGTTGCTTGATTGCTTACCTTCTGTGGGTGGTAGTGATCCGCTAATATAACAGAGGATTCTTGATTGCTTACCTTCTGTGGGTGGTAGTGATCCGCTAATATAACAGAGGATTCTTGATTGCTTACCTTCTGTGGGTGGTAGTGATCCGCTAATATAACAGAGGATTCTTGATTGCTTACCTTCTGTGGGTGGTAGTGATCCGCTAATATAACAGAGGATTCTTGATTGCTTACCTTCTGTGGGTGGTAGTGATCCGCTAATATAACAGAGGTTGCTTGATTGCTTACCGTCTGTGGGGGGTAGTGATCCGCTAATATAACAGAGGATTCTTGATTGCTTACCTTCTGTGGGTGGTAGTGATCCGCTAATATAACAGAGGTTGCTTGATTGCTTACCGTCTGTGGGTGGTAGAGATCCGCTAATATAACAGAGGTTGCTTGATTGCTTACCTTCTGTGGGTGGTAGTGATCCGCTAATATAACAGAGGTTGCTTGATTGCTTACCTTCTGTGGGTGGTAGTGATCCGCTAATATAACAGAGGTTGCTTGATTGCTTACCTTCTGTGGGTGGTAGTGATCCGCTAATATAACAGAGTATTCATGACTGCTAACCGTCTGTGGGTGGTAGTGATCCGCTAATATATCAGAGTATTCATGACTGCTAACCGTCTGTGGGTGGTAGTGATCCGCTAATATAACAGAGTATTCATGACTGCTAACCGTCTGTGGGTGGTAGTGATCCGCTAATATAACAGAGTATTCATGACTGCTAACCGTCTGTGGGTGGTAGTGATCCGCTAATATAACAGAGTATTCATGACTGCTAACCGTCTGTGGGTGGTAGTGATCCGCTAATATAACAGAGTATTCATGACTGCTAACCGTCTGTGGGTGGTAGTGATCCGCTAATATAACAGAGTATTCATGACTGCTAACCGTCTGTGGGTGGTAGTGATCCGCTAATATAACAGAGTATTCATGACTGCTAACCGTCTGTGGGTGGTAGTGATCCGCTAATATAACAGAGTATTCATGACTGCTAACCGTCTGTGGGTGGTAGTGATCCGCTAATATAACAGAGTATTCATGACTGCTAACCGTCTGTGGGTGGTAGTGATCCGCTAATATAACAGAGTATTCATGACTGCTAACCGTCTGTGGGTGGTAGTGATCCGCTAATATAACAGAGTATTCATGACTGCTAACCGTCTGTGGGTGGTAGTGATCCGCTAATATAACAGAGTATTCATGACTGCTAACCGTCTGTGGGTGGTAGTGATCCGCTAATATAACAGAGTATTCATGACTGCTAACCGTCTGTGGGTGGTAGTGATCCGCTAATATAACAGAGTATTCATGACTGCTAACCGTCTGTGGGTGGTAGTGATCCGCTAATATAACAGAGTATTCATGACTGCTAACCGTCTGTGGGTGGTAGTGATCCGCTAATATAACAGAGTATTCATGACTGCTAACCGTCTGTGGGTGGTAGTGATCCGCTAATATAACAGAGTATTCATGACTGCTAACCGTCTGTGGGTGGTAGTGATCCGCTAATATAACAGAGTATTCATGACTGCTAACCGTCTGTGGGTGGTAGTGATCCGCTAATATAACAGAGTATTCATGACTGCTAACCGTCTGTGGGTGGTAGTGATCCGCTAATATAACAGAGTATTCATGACTGCTAACCGTCTGTGGGTGGTAGTGATCCGCTAATATAACAGAGTATTCATGACTGCTAACCGTCTGTGGGTGGTAGTGATCCGCTAATATAACAGAGTATTCATGACTGCTAACCGTCTGTGGGTGGTAGTGATCCGCTAATATAACAGAGTATTCATGACTGCTAACCGTCTGTGGGTGGTAGTGATCCGCTAATATAACAGAGTATTCATGACTGCTAACCGTCTGTGGGTGGTAGTGATCCGCTAATATAACAGAGTATTCATGACTGCTAACCGTCTGTGGGTGGTAGTGATCCGCTAATATAACAGAGTATTCATGACTGCTAACCGTCTGTGGGTGGTAGTGATCCGCTAATATAACAGAGTATTCATGACTGCTAACCGTCTGTGGGTGGTAGTGATCCGCTAATATAACAGAGTATTCATGACTGCTAACCGTCTGTGGGTGGTAGTGATCCGCTAATATAACAGAGTATTCATGACTGCTAACCGTCTGTGGGTGGTAGTGATCCGCTAATATAACAGAGTATTCATGACTGCTAACCGTCTGTGGGTGGTAGTGATCCGCTAATATAACAGAGTATTCATGACTGCTAACCGTCTGTGGGTGGTAGTGATCCGCTAATATAACAGAGTATTCATGACTGCTAACCGTCTGTGGGTGGTAGTGATCCGCTAATATAACAGAGTATTCATGACTGCTAACCGTCTGTGGGTGGTAGTGATCCGCTAATATAACAGAGTATTCATGACTGCTAACCGTCTGTGGGTGGTAGTGATCCGCTAATATAACAGAGTATTCATGACTGCTAACCGTCTGTGGGTGGTAGTGATCCGCTAATATAACAGAGTATTCATGACTGCTAACCGTCTGTGGGTGGTAGTGATCCGCTAATATAACAGAGTATTCATGACTGCTAACCGTCTGTGGGTGGTAGTGATCCGCTAATATAACAGAGTATTCATGACTGCTAACCGTCTGTGGGTGGTAGTGATCCGCTAATATAACAGAGTATTCATGACTGCTAACCGTCTGTGGGTGGTAGTGATCCGCTAATATAACAGAGTATTCATGACTGCTAACCGTCTGTGGGTGGTAGTGATCCGCTAATATAACAGAGTATTCATGACTGCTAACCGTCTGTGGGTGGTAGTGATCCGCTAATATAACAGAGTATTCATGACTGCTAACCGTCTGTGGGTGGTAGTGATCCGCTAATATAACAGAGTATTCATGACTGCTAACCGTCTGTGGGTGGTAGTGATCCGCTAATATAACAGAGTATTCATGACTGCTAACCGTCTGTGGGTGGTAGTGATCCGCTAATATAACAGAGTATTCATGACTGCTAACCGTCTGTGGGTGGTAGTGATCCGCTAATATAACAGAGTATTCATGACTGCTAACCGTCTGTGGGTGGTAGTGATCCGCTAATATAACAGAGTATTCATGACTGCTAACCGTCTGTGGGTGGTAGTGATCCGCTAATATAACAGAGTATTCATGACTGCTAACCGTCTGTGGGTGGTAGTGATCCGCTAATATAACAGAGTATTCATGACTGCTAACCGTCTGTGGGTGGTAGTGATCCGCTAATATAACAGAGTATTCATGACTGCTAACCGTCTGTGGGTGGTAGTGATCCGCTAATATAACAGAGTATTCATGACTGCTAACCGTCTGTGGGTGGTAGTGATCCGCTAATATAACAGAGTATTCATGACTGCTAACCGTCTGTGGGTGGTAGTGATCCGCTAATATAACAGAGTATTCATGACTGCTAACCGTCTGTGGGTGGTAGTGATCCGCTAATATAACAGAGTATTCATGACTGCTAACCGTCTGTGGGTGGTAGTGATCCGCTAATATAACAGAGTATTCATGACTGCTAACCGTCTGTGGGTGGTAGTGATCCGCTAATATAACAGAGTATTCATGACTGCTAACCGTCTGTGGGTGGTAGTGATCCGCTAATATAACAGAGTATTCATGACTGCTAACCGTCTGTGGGTGGTAGTGATCCGCTAATATAACAGAGTATTCATGACTGCTAACCGTCTGTGGGTGGTAGTGATCCGCTAATATAACAGAGTATTCATGACTGCTAACCGTCTGTGGGTGGTAGTGATCCGCTAATATAACAGAGTATTCATGACTGCTAACCGTCTGTGGGTGGTAGTGATCCGCTAATATAACAGAGTATTCATGACTGCTAACCGTCTGTGGGTGGTAGTGATCCGCTAATATAACAGAGTATTCATGACTGCTAACCGTCTGTGGGTGGTAGTGATCCGCTAATATAACAGAGTATTCATGACTGCTAACCGTCTGTGGGTGGTAGTGATCCGCTAATATAACAGAGTATTCATGACTGCTAACCGTCTGTGGGTGGTAGTGATCAGCTAATATAACAGAGTATTCATGACTGCTAACCGTCTGTGGGTGGTAGTGATCCGCTAATATAACAGAGTATTCATGACTGCTAACCGTCTGTGGGTGGTAGTGATCAGCTATTACCTTCAAGGTGCTGCTCATATCCTTGACAACAGATCCCGGGCAGCCGCCGAGCCTGGTAAGATGGAATTCACCCGAAGTTCTAACTCAAATCTTCATAATTTATAATTCCATTCCTTCTGTTTCCGCGTCGTAGGTATCAATTCAGAAATGAAATATTCCCTGATTTCGTGTTTATTCCTCCCGAACCTCCCGACCGACCCTCTGTTTGGATTTCGTCATTCCGCTGCTCCAATGCAAGAAATTGAGAATCACAACGTAACAGTACAACAACTGCATTTATTATGCCTCGAAAACATATATAAAAGAAAACACACGTGACTCAATACCAAGTGCAACACTTTTAGGTTATATAACAAAACATATGATTTAAGGTCATATCCATCGCCTATCTATCAGTTTATGTTCAGAAGCATAAAAAATGTCATTAGAAAAGTTTCGCAAATAACTTTGATGACTAAATTCCTCTATAGGGTTTTCTGACACCTTCAGAAAACCTCTATCACAACCTTTATGTGTCCGAATATTGTGTCAAGACACAAGTAAACCAATGCCCTCGAGTTAGTCCTATGTGTTTCCCAAGAACAGTTGAACGCTTACAAAATGTTCTAAGACCCCCTGCAATTAAAGTAACTTGAACGGTTACAAATCATAATGTCTTTCAGAAAACATGATGTTTTTATTTTTAACACAGAGATCTAAGACCGAGCATAGCTCAAGAGCAGAAAAAACTTCAAGCTTCGGGAAATTATGAAACAATGTTGTCTAATATGCTAACATACAAAACGTCTGAGCTGGGAGCTGTGCAGATTAGAAAATATACCTACAGCTCACCCAGTGACGTTATAATACGTACTATCTCAGCAGATTGCCTTAATTATAGTACATACACTGTTCAAATCCAGTAATGTATAAATATACATATGAGTACATTTTAAATTCTAATATGTGCTAGCAGCCTGGACAAACAGACATTTTGAAAAGAACAAAGATAGTCGATCTGACCAAATTAATAATACAATTGCAAGATATTTAAGTTTATGGTAACCATATTGACTGAATCCTGAATTAGCACCGGGTAGAAGTTAGTCAATGGTCGTAAGCAAGAGAAATAACAGAAGTTAAATGAGGTTTGACCCGGTTACGAATAGGCCTTGGACACTGACAAATTCGTAGTTCTGACTGGACCTATTTGCCAACACTGTAACCATCTGCCAAACTGCGCTTTCACTGACAACATATTCTTACCAGCCTTTCCCTAAGATAAAACATGGACTTACACTTAACAATGACATTATTACTTAATGAACATAGCCAATATATAGCTGCTACTTTTCAATATCTTAAAAAGTACCGCGTACTCGTATATATAAAATAGAGCTGCTACTATTGAGCAGACTGTGTCCCCCATTTCTTTTTTTTTTTTACCAGGAACAAGGTGGCTGGCACCGAAGAATAGATAGATGACTGATATAAGTTCCTGCCCGTTTTGGGACAATACGTTTTCCAATGAATCGCAAGGCATATTTACTCCTCTATCAAGGTAAGCAATGGAGTCATGAAGACAGTCTGTAAATAACAAAAGTCCGTCACGCAGGGGCTGCGTAAACTAAGCAGATTTCCCCCATGAAGTTTTACAATAGAGAAATCTGCACACTTGTAACACAATACCACCGTGATTAGATAATGAGACATTTTTCAGTTAATTAAAATAAATTCCCAACTGAAACGGCTTCTGAATTGTAAGAATAATTTATATTTTAATAACTCAAATTTTAGTAGTCCAAGAACTAAAGAAGGGGGGGGGGCGGATGAACAGAACGTATTTGCATAAATCTCACAAAGTAACGAAAGTAAGGGAAGGTTAAAAACGACAGGTTAGAAGAAGCTTCCGCCTGAGCCGAGAAATGAAGATGGCTGACGTAATCGAAACTATACCCGACCACAGACTTCATAAAAATGCAAATATCTCGGTTAATATTCAATATAGGGAATAAATGTATATAACAATATTTATAGTAAATTTAATTTGCAATAAGATTGGTTCTATACAATTTTTCTATCCGATGCATAATAACGGAGATATTTTGAGTTTTTGACAATCCCCCCCCTCTAAACCCCCCCTCCCTCTGGTCCGATTTCAGCCATTAACGAATTTGATCTGTCTTTTTACATAAAACGGTTAAATATCGAGTTTGGTAACGATCAAACAACTATTGCGACCGCTAGAGCGATAACAAACAAATATATATATATATATATATATATATATATATATATATATATATATATATAGATATAGATATAGATATATAATTTTGAACGGACCTCATTTTCGTCATCTCCTGGGTAGGATCGATGGACATTTGAAGAAAATTTTCGAAAATCGCGTCATGAGTACGACCTCAATAGCTGATTTCCCTGAAGGGAAATCTGCTAAAAACAAATGTAAGATGGCTGATAGGGTGATATGAGAGACATTGCATCAGTAATTGGGGGTAAGAAGTGACTTCGATGTTGAATGTGAGAAGGATACAAAGAAAAGAAACGATGCATTTCAGAGAATATTTCTGATTACTTATAATAAACACTAAATTACATATAATAAATACCAAAAAGAGAAGAAACTGAAAACTTTACTAATAAGGGGGCTGATAGAAGAGATAAATGAACATTTCTACGACAGACCTAAGTTCTATTAAACGTCAAATACCTATCAAAGGAATTCAATAAGCGAGCTGGAGCTAAGAAAGGGAACTTAAATTCCATTGACAGCGAACAAATCAAGAGTACGAGGTCCCAGTACTTCAAGAACATTCTAAATTCTTGAGGATAGATGAAATCCATGAAATGGTCTAATCCCAGAAAAATAACTTAGCCCCAGGAGTAACCTAGTTATCCAGGCGAACTCTATACAATGTGGATTTTGGTTTATTTTATGATACATAGGCATACAAATAGGAACCAGCAGAAGATGGTGAATCGAACAGTGCTCCGACAGAAAAAAAGGGAAAGAAATTGAAATGCAAATATCAAAATGCTACACACTTCTTACTGTAGCCTATAAGTTTCTGTCAGTGTCCATTTGTTGTACTTTAGTTGAGAGGTGAAAGGACGAATGGTGACCACAGATGAGCTATAAGCATTGCTCATATGGATGATTAGAAGAATCGCCAAACAGAACTATGTTATTACCACCGTCAGATAGCGATGGATAAACTGTTATCCTTTACTGGTTAACGTATATAGGGACGGGATCAGCAGAGATGGCTGATAACCCAAGGAATCGTCCAGGCCGGAATTGGAGGATCTTTGCTTTGAATCTCACTGAGGGGTATAAGATAGTGCCGTGGGTCCATGTGTTTCAGGGACTGTAGCAACAATTAGTGCTACTAATCTGGTTCATAAAGGAGAAAAACTTCACTGAGTTTTTACATAATTGGATTATTTAATGGTCTGTCTAACGTTTCCATTGTTTTTGAGGCTGTTGGGTAAAATACCTTACACAAAAATGCTACACGAAAAGTCCCACAAGAACGCTTTTCGAGCCAGTGCTCCTTTTCGAGAAATATAATCCCCGATCATGGTTTTCTCTTAAACATTGCACTAAAAAACTAAGAAAAGTCTTACCTTTGCAACCATAATGTGTTTAGGAACAATGAGAAATCAAATTATTTATATAACCTTGAGTTCGATTCACGCCTGGACAAAAGAACTTATTTAATGACGGAATACATTAAATAAAATCCCGAGTGCCACCCTGGCTAGAAAATGGTGGTAACCTGAAGATAACCCGTCCTAATTAGCCATAGTTGCAAAAAAGTGGACGTTAATAAATAATTTAAATTATTTATACAGCTAAATACAAAACAAAAATGAATGTTATAAATAGTATTTAGTAGTATAAATAATTTTTATTTCTAATTAATTTACATGAATAAATACTAGAGTAGTAAATGACAATCTTTTTCATATGTATGACAATTTCGACTAAACCTTCTTATATTATATAATTTTTAATGCGATCTTCCTTTATAAATTTGTGTTGAATATGGTCTATTTAGATTATAATTAAGTTTAAATACAAATTGATAAATGTAAACGAGAAATAAACAAGTCTTTAATGTTTTGATAAAGACTACTGAAAGGAGATTAAATGGGATTATATAGTTAATTTAAAAATGCGGAAAATAACGAATACCCTCTCTGTAGAAATCCTGAGCCGGTTTATTTAATATAATACTATTGAATAATTAGTACAAAGCTTTTTCAGAGCTTTTTCAACCAAATCAAAGCTCAGCTGACTGAAGGTACAAAGGGAGGTTATTTCCTCTGCCCTTAATTTAGTTACCAAGCTCGAACTCTTTCAATAAATATAGATGCAATCTCTAAATAGCGAACAATATATGCCCACTTGAATTGGAAATTCTATTGATTAAATATGTTAATTTAATTTTTTTTTGTTAATATGAGATTCCTCCAATCAATTCTACATATTTAATTTTGAATCCATTTATATTCTTTTATTAAAATGTGGGCAGTACTAAGGTTATATTTTCGAAATAGAATATACATTTGAAATGTTTGTAGTTTTTTTTTTTTTTTTGTACTTTGATGTTTTTTTGGTAATGTGGGGAAATATGTTGGCTCTGATTTTGATAAAAAAAGGTATTTCTTATAATAGTTTTTGTTTTAGGCCTTGTTCTTTAGCTAAGGTTAGCCATGTGTTAAAGCGTTGGTTATAATATTCTTCCTGTATGTGTTTTGCGTTGATGTTTTTGGTTGAATCGTGGATACAATTCTCGACGTCCCGGGTACTTCGGAATGTACTCCTCATTTAAATTCCCGCACGCTAAAAATATATAGTAGCCTTTACATTACCCATCTCATCACTGTAGCAACAAGAGGATTTTCATTGTCAAATATATAAATCTCCGTCACGCAATCGTTGCACAAGAAAAGGAAATATTCCACCTATTGCAATGCTCTATTTCTCACATAATAAGAAACTTATGAAAACCAGTTTTGAAATTAAAGCAGGACCTGAGATGTTTTTTGATTCAGTAGATTTAAGGGGAATCTCATGAGAATAAGCAGGGATCAGATGAAGGATGAAAACTAAGAAATATCAGTAATTGTTGATATTTGAAGCGGTGGAATTTTCGAATCCCCCCCCCTTCTGTCAATCATTAGTATAATATTAATTGTTGTAATATCGAAAATAATAACAAGCTTCCTTTCTAGATAGGATGATGAATATTTAAAGAAATTGAAATATTATGAAATATATTATGGTTGCTGTTATTTAAACTACTAAAAATATCTGTTATATTTTATCTAATTATTCTTGCATGCAAAAAATAGTCGGTGAGATTTAAGGCATGGAAGCTATTTAATGAATAGCCCAGTATTTCTTTTAATTATGTATTTTTTGTACTTGAAAATACTATTAAACTCATTTTCCTATTTTCTTGAATTTAAGTTCGTTAAAGAATTAAACATAAATTTCCGCTTATTATACGAAAATAATATTAACGATTATTTGAGGAATAACATATAGCAATGCAACAGTTCACAATGAAACGAGAGTCAACTTTAAATTTTATGCAGTGCATTGCTTAATAGGTACTACTTTCAAAATCCAAATCTTTAAGTTATTTAATCGCATTACAAATTATTTCATCTCGAAAATAAATGATTCTATAAATGAAAATGATTAATTACTATAAATTATGAATAGCACGAACAGAAAGTTAAAGATTTGTGAAGGAATATCAACCAGTCAACAGGAAACATTTGTAAAGTGTAGTCAAATAATTTCCCCCTTTAATTTTTTGTAATCTAATGTTGGATATCCAAATTTCCTCAATTTATCGTAAGAGAGAAAGGAGTATTCCACAGAGTAAGTAGTATTTAAATTAAATATACACACAAATACTCAAATACTCGCGTGCGCTCACACATAGTATATACGTATATACATACAACCACACGTATACACATTGTTCAGTCGTCATTTCAATTTGAAGTGCTCTTTAACCGGAAGTGATTATCCGGAAAAGTTTATTAAGTATTATTACAAAATTTTGAATTATCAAAAGTGAAAGGTTACCGCTTTAGAATAATAAAAGTTCACCGCAAAACAAGACTATTTGAATTATAAAAGTAAAAGGTTACCGCTTTAGAATAATAAAAGTTCACCGCAAAACAAGACTATTTGAGTTGTAACTTAATTGTAAGTGTACATTTCATTTCTTTATTTCTTATATCCTTGTATAATTGATATTCTTTATTTCTTATATTCTTGTATAAAAGGTTTATCTTCAATATGGATCCTAAAACTAACCAATCAGACACCGCTTTCATCAAAGTTAATAAAGGAATACATAGAAAAGGAAGATACGCTTCCCAGTGATTTAACCGCCAAAATTGTAGATATCAAGAGCTCATATGCGTTACTTGTAGCCGCCATAGGCGAGACAGCTGTTTCATCCCCTCCACCCTGCTCTTCAAATGCCCGCGCAAATTTGAATGCTTACCGCATACCTCATGTTCCTCTTCCGCATTTTAGCGGAATTTCAAAACTCGATACCAACTAGCAGCTCGCATGAACCACTCTTTTGAAAAAATATGAAAACCGCACCGCTTTGGCTTCATCAATTCTCAATGAAATGCTGGACTTTCAACCAATTTTCATGCCTCCTCTTCACAATTGAAACGATTTCTTAAAGTGTTTTCGGAACAAGCCCATCAGCTAGAAAATCTAAATGTTCCCGCTCTAGCTGACTTTGTCATTTTCTTTATTGCATTCGAGGGCTTAGATGCCCACTCTCAAAAGGAATTCAGTTTTCTTCACCCTGAAGATTTCCTCGCTCTCTCAGACTTGAACTATGTAAACAAAACATTGAGTGCCATAGCTAATGTATCTACACCTGAGTGAAATCGTAAAGAAGTTCCCGCTCCTCGCAAGGATACATCCTCTCCCCGCTTCCGGCCTACCGCTTCGAACCCATCAAGCTCTCCACCGCCCCGCGGCAACTGCTTTTTGAAGGCGTTCGCTACCATTACCAAATGTCTTTATTGCCGCCAAGCCCATAACATCTATCAATGCCCAGAATTCAAGGGGTTGTCTGCTGCCTCGCGCTACAGCGCTATTAAAAGGTTGCAGTTATGTTATAACTGCTTGGGGAACCACGGAGTTCGACACTGCAAATCTTCAAGCCGCTGCCGGATATGCCACTGCTCTCATCACACCCTCATCATGAGGGCGGTAATCTCAATGCTACCCGCTCTTCAGACAGTTCCACTTCCCCTCCTTCAACTCCTTCCCCGTCGTTCCCGCATCGCTATTCTAGGCAAAGGCATCTTTCCACCACTCAGAAGAGATCACCCTCTCCACCGGCAAGGTACTCCTCATCTCCCAGGCATGATCAAGAATTATCAATCTAAGGCTTCCCGCAGCTCACGATCATCCCCTTCTTTCAACGATTCTCATCAACCATCAGTCTATTATGCGGAGAGGAAGTTGCATAAGCCCCGCCGCACCAAAGATCTTGAGCTTTCCCGCTATCATCACTCCCCGGATTTGTCTCAGACCGCTCTCTGGCACAACCCTCGCTTTCTCAAAAGGTATTTCCCGCATCATCTAGTCTTACTGAGGGTTACCGGGTAGACCTTCATACTTCTTCTGCTGCACCGATGAAGGATTCTCCGCTTCATCAACGCTTACATGGTGCTCCCGCTTCAAATGAGAAATGTTTTCCGCCTAAATCTAGGCCCGTTATACTCCGGTCTCTTCCTTCTGTCTCGTTGTCTGGTTCATCGAAGCATTGGCCGCTTTCTATACTTCCCACAGCACAGATCACTCTCAATGATTCTTGCCGCTCCGCACATGTGTTTAGTGCCCTTGTTGATTCCTGCAGCCAAGTCAGTTTCCTCACTCAAAGCGCCGCTTAGGCTCGGCCATCATTTCGTCCCAAGTGGATGTTCACGGATTGGGTGATCCTACGGGTGTTGCCTGCCCTGGCTACATTGTTGTTCCCTTTCCAGTGTCGCCAGATGATCTCCGCACAGTTCTTCGTTATTGAGTCCATCTGCTCCGCTATGCCTGCTGAACCGCTTGACATTGGCCCCTGGAAGTATCTGCATGGCATCTCCTTTGCTGATCAAAAGTTTGACCGCCCGGCTCCCATTGACATGCTGTTTGGAGTCGATTTAGTTGCACATCTCCTTCAGCCCGCTATCATTCATCCCTCTAAAGGTGGCCCTCTTGCTTTCAAGACTAGTTTGGGTTGGTGTCTTCTAGGGCAGTGTTGCCACCCATCTCCTCCGCGCCGCATAAGCTGGGCCCCAGAAGTCCAGGATAACGAAGGCAAGGCCATCCGCAAGAAGCACAGACGTTGTCGCCGCACTGAGAGTAATCCTCAAAGAGAAAATCCGCCTTACAATTCAGAAGACATGCCCGCTCAAGTTTCACTGCAACGCATACTTGACTCACCGCCTGAGATCCAATCTTTTGTGAAAACGTTGTCCGCTGTCTCAAATGTCCAACTGAATAAAGATGTACAGAGATTCTGGGAATTAGAACCTGTCACTTCCGCCGCACCCATATATTCAAAAGAGGAGCTTCTAAAAGAAGAAATGTTCACCCGCAAAGTTTCCCGCAGAAATCCATCGAAGCTGCCTCTCAATATTTTGTGAAAACGTTCTCCGCTGCATGAAATGTTAACTAAATAAAGATCTTCAGAGGTTTTGGGAATTAGAACCTGCCACTTCCGCCGCACCCAAACATTCAAAGGAGGAGCTTCTAAAAGAAGAAATGTTCACCCGCAAAGTTTCCCGCCAAGGTTCTCTCCCTTGAAAAGTTTACCACCTTACTGGCCAGCATTGAGCCCATCCTCAATAGTTGCCCCCCTCTCTGCTGACCTCCATGATTTGGACGTGCTGACGCCTGTACATTTCTAATTCACCGCCCTCTCCACGCTCTTCATGCAAAGGAACGTCCTCTTCAAGCTGTGTCCTCTTCTTACTCAATAATGCCGCTCATCGCGCCATGGGCGGGGGGATGTTCAGTCGTAATTTCAATTTGAATCTCCCGCGCTCGCTGAGTTCACAAACCCGCCACACATATCACAGATCACCAAGGCCGTGGCCTACAGCGAAAACTACTCAAGAAGGCATCGGCTAGTTACAAGGATACAGTCAGTTGGTCTTAGACGCTCGCTGGGGGTCGTTTCTACGGCCAGTGGGGCTTCGCCCCTCTTCCTCCGCTACAGATAACCGCTTCATAGACAACCGCAGTTGGAATTCACCCGTGATAGAGTCAGTCAGTTTTTTCTTCTCCCGCAAAGCTGCCATCCTGTGCAGATCACCGTAACCGGCTGGAAATCGGATCTTCTACGGAACACAGAACATAGCAACGAAGGAGGACTCCACTTCTAGGAACGTTTTCGTTTCCCGCAGGTGCCTATTTTAATAATGCTAGCATTATTTGCGCAATTATCAAATGAGTACTCACACAATATAGGACCTATCGTTCATTCAATATATATATATATATATATATATATATATATATATATATATATATATATTGCCGCTAAATTAGTAAATTAGTATTAGTTTATAAAGTTAAGTTCTTTCTGCTTCTGGTTCAACCTCTATTTATAACGTGTATTATGTGTAGTTTTAATCAATTCAATATACTTGATTCTTAGGAGAACTCAAATAGTTATTTGTGTTATTTCCCCTCATCTTTCCAATAGAAATTATTAAATATTTCAGTCTAATGCTCTCTCTTATTCTTGCCTTTAAAAAGCTTCCCGCCATTACATTTTGGTGCCAACATTTTCTATTATTACCGCAAAAGCTTTCCGCACGCCCCAACACACATAATATTATTTCCTTATGCTGGGTAACTTCCATTTACTTGTTTCAAGTGCAGATCGTAATCCTTGTTAGTTCTGTACATATCAGACATAAGTTTCATTGAATTAAGTATTAGCCGGTGCGGTTTATGGGGCCGTAGAAACTTTATGAGGCGAGCTTGATAGTAGAATACCAAGTATCAAGCTTAGGCTTATAGTGACACCTTCACTCAACACACATGTAACTGATGCTAGGTCCAGTTGAGGTTTAAACCACCGTATCCAAATTGTTTCATACTTGATGGATGCCATAATATTTTCACAGATGAACATTTTTATATTAGTAAAACATAGAGACTTTTAAAAAAACATATTTGAATATTGGTATTCTCAGGAATGTAGACACATATATCTCCGATGAATCCAAGAAAGAATATATCCCCTTTGAAAAACTCTCTTTTTGTACAAATAAGTAAATAAATATATATGTGTGTGTATGTTGTGTGTATATATATAAGCGGAACTCCAATTTATATATTTCTGCTTATCAAGCGGTTGTAATTTCTTCATTGAAGATGACCCAAACACAGATTCTGACGTACACACTACAATGAGACGGGACAGTAATCTACTCCCTAATACAGAAAATGACCTACCTTTAACAGACATTGAAATAAGTAGTATTATTGAACAACTAAATTCAAACAAAGCAGCTGGTCATGATTTAATAACAGTTGATATATTCCAAAAACTATTTGAAATTTTTCCAAAATTTATTACAACATTATATAAAAAATGTTATGATAACGGAATATTTCCTGATATATGGAAAATATCAAAAGTAATTCCAGTACCCAAAAATCCAAAAGATTTAGGAAATTCTACTTATCGACCGATTAGTATTATTCCAGTTGGAGGTAAAATACTAGAAAAAATTATTAATTCCAGGCTTTCTGTTCACTTAAACAGACATGCTCCTCTACACCCAAATCAATATGGATTCACACCCCAAACAAGTACTGTTGACGCACTATACAGAATTACTAATTTACTACGAACGAATCTAACAGGAAAGAAACATATTGTGATCGTTTCGATGGATTTTAAAGGTGCCTTCGATCACGCCTGGTGGCCTTCGATATTCGAATCATTACATAAACAAAAATGCCCACAAAATATTTACAAATTACTTAGAGACTATCTCAGTAATCGACTTGCATACATGACCCTTCAAAACACTACTGTACACACTTCTCAAAATAGAGGCACGCCACAGGGCTCAGCTTGCTCACCTCTACTGTGGAAAATCATTTTAGACAGTCTACTTAAAACAATACTACCAGAAGGAACTGAAATTATTGCATTTGCTGACGACATTTTACTTATGGTTATTGGAATAGACTTAATTCAAATCACCCAACTTACTAACGCTGTTTTGGTACTAATCAATGAATGGGCTAAAAAACACAAACTCAAATTTAATATAGAAAAAACATCATACACACTGTTTACAAGACAAAGACACACACCTACCTTAGACATTAAATTAAATGGTGTGACATTACAAGAAAAACATATCTTAAAATATCTTGGTCTTCACATTGACAGGAAATTGAAATGGAACTATCACATTACTAACTTACAAACAAGACTGCTTTCAATAATAAACGGACTCTCGATGGCTGCTAGAGTGTCCTGGGGTCTTAAATCAACGCTCTGGCCATGATATACAAAGGGGCGATTGTCCCCATATTGACACATGAAATTGAAATATGGGACCATACCTTGGGTGTGAAAAGAAATGTCAAAAAATTAGAAAGAGTGCCAAGGTGCAATTGCGATAAAAATTGCCAAATGATATCATACTTTATTCCATGAGGCTTCATGTGTATTAGCAGTCACTTTGCCAATTTACATCAAAGCTGAGCAAATGATAAGGCAACATATGTTATTGAAATTGAATGAAATCCCACATGACTTTACATTACAAAATATTACATCCAACGAAATAGAAAAAGACGTGAGACATACTTACTGGTTACACCCAAAGGACTACATTAGAACCATTAGACAACTTAGACATAACGTGGACATATCATATATACACTGACACGGAAGTAAAAACAAGGATGGCGTTGGGTGTGCGTACATTATCTTAAAAGACGGCAATATTATACAGAGAGGACAATACAGACTATCAAAACAATGTACAAACAATCAAGCAGAAAACTTTGCAATTACTGAGGCACTCAAAACACTGTACGACATTTCAAGTGACAGAGAGACTAGTATAATCTATACGGACAGCAAAATTAACATAGACCGCATTTACAATAACGAAAACCATAACGAACAGACTGAACAGATCAGAAGACTAATCACACGATGTAGACAGAAGAATGTAATAGTGGCAATAACATGGATAAAGGGACACTCCGAACATTTAGGAAATGACACAGCAGACCAACTTGCCAAATACAGCTTCAAGAGTAGACGAAAAGATACCTATTACATACTCTAAACTGACTAAACAGGACCATTAAAACTATTTTGATAGACGAATCTTATAAAAAATGGGACGAAAAGATGGACAAAACACTACTAAAGGACGACAATTACATAAGTACATACCAACTGTATACCAGAGACAAAAAATAACACTTACCAATTCTAAACAAATACAATTTATATCAGGACATGGACCTACGAAGAGTTACTTGTACAAATTTAAACTAACAAACACAAATACATGTAAATGTGACGATGAGACTGAACAGACATGTGACCACCTCTTATATGACTGTACATTACTTGACGGACCAAGAACAAAACTCATCAAGTACATTACCTTACAAAACGGAACTTGGCCGACGGACAAACCGAAACTTCTACTCAAATTCAACAAGGGATTTAATGCATTTATTCAAGATTTGGACACCCATTTTTGTAGATATACACCTATTGTTTGTACACATATTTAATGTAATGTTACATATGTTTTATTTTATTTTTATTTTTTACTTTATTTTTGTTTTTATTTAATTAATTTATAGTTCTATAATGTTTACAATTATTATATAAGAAATATTATGTAATGCTGAAATGTGTGTAGTATCCAATGGATGGAGCACACAACATGAAAATAAATTCCCACGTTAGAGGGATACTCTGCGTGGAAAACAGGCAGGAAGCGGTTGTAATTTTTGTTTCATCGCTACAAAACTCATATAATACACACACACACACACACACACACACACACATATATATATATATATATATATATATATATATATATAAGATTCTGTGTTGGAATTTTTTGTTTATCATGAAGAGATATATAAATAATGGCTTACGACCTTCTTCGAATCGATGCATTGGAATGGAGATATCGTGCTCGATTGATTATTCAAAAGACGTAATTGTAAATAAAATGGAACCAAACATTTTGTTTAAATAATTCAAGAGGAGTAAAAAGATGTCATACGGTACCTACATCAATTTTTTAAATTATAATACACATGGAATATTGTAAAATTATCCCTATGTAATATAGGATATTAATATTAATTTTGAATTCCAAATTTACGAAAACATTTAAACGCGTGACCGTCCTCTTCCTGTGTGTTTGATGAACTATGAGATATTAAAAATGAATTTCATGTCACATTTACACAAAGCAATTATGATTATAAGTTGAATTCAGTGTAGGTAATTCATGCAATTTAAAGAAGGTGAGATCCTATAAAGCTCTGGCATTATCCAAGCATTTTTCTTTCAGTTTTCTCTCTCGCCCTGGAGAATAAAATATAGCTCCCAAAAGCCCTGTTGAGATAAAGGTTGTGACAGTTTTCTAGGAAAACAACACCTTTTATAACTTTCCTCAAGTAATGCCAGATATTATCTAAGCTATATTTAGAACACCTTAAGTGAAGACCCCTTATTTTGCACTTATTTTAATTAGCAAATGAGAGAAAAAGCTCTGTAAACTGTATTCTATGTAAATATGACCTACTTCTTCCTCTGGTGGTTTCACTGTGGCTTGTTCGTTTGATCATTCAACATTTGTGATTTAAAATCACTTTTGTTCACGTGCAATTCATCACCATGGTTAATGTTTGGATAGTTTATTTGTCTCATTGGATCCCAGAATAGATGAGTAGTATAATTTCGCCAAATGGAAGATATAATCGCTGATTGACAATTGATGGGGGCTATAATTGATACAGAATAATTTATCCATCTCCAAGACCAACGTGGTACCTTTAATTCCACCATTCATTAAGGTGACCTATTTCCCAAATCATATAGAAATCAATAAATTGGCTGATCTTCAATTATTGTGTTTACCGACACTTAATCTTCTAACAGGGCTCTGCATATAAATGATATTAAGATGATTCTTATATTCTATTTTAAAAGCTATAATTCAAAAAGGACCGTTTAAAATGGTAAAAAAATTATAACGTTCTGTAGTGGCAGCTTTAATAGTTACTGCATGAAATAGCAGTATACATTAAATTTAGTACTTTTAACTTCTTCAAAATTTATTTGCACGCTTAACCTTCTTTCAATATCCATTTGCACTTTTAATATTCGTGTCTCTTATAAAACAGTAATGATCAATAATAAGCGAAATAAATAACTTCTCACTTTTTAACTAACTTTCTATTTCTTAAATTGCATGTACACAATCCAGCTGTGTTCATAAATAAGGTACAGCGTCTTTCGTTCGTGTTCAAAATTTTGTCACTAGTGGATCTATTTAGGTGCCCAATTCACAGGTAACCGAAAAATGCAATGAATAGGATAAAAGAAATGTGGGACATAAGGCAGCTTTAAAGAATTACTGTTGATCTACTGAAAATCGACTGTCTTGGAGCGTTTTCCCTCCAATGTTGGAAGTTTTTTTAAAAATATTAATTCTGGGTGTACCACGGGAGACACAGAATTCAAGGAAGTCATGACAGAATCTAGAGGTTTATAACAAAGGAATGATACCTGCCTGGTAACTTTAATGTTGATTTCAGGTTGTATAAAGAAATGAAAGAAACATTTTATGATTTTCTGCATTAATTGCTTACCAGACAAGGAAATGACCTTCAGGCATGTAACACGGAGTCTAGTAATGATTATTGATTTCGAACTGCCAATACTGGAATGTTTATCTCTCCTACGTTCTATGTGCCTTCCATAACAATCCCCTAGGAAAATGACACGAGGCAAACAAACTCATAATCAAATGGATCACATTTCGATGAATGCAGGTTGACGAAGAAAACTACCACGGAACTGAACTGCTTTTGACCATTTTCTGATTCTAACCAAAGATAGCAATAGATCAATTATGACAATGTCTTTTTGTTTTGGCACTGAGCAGCTTGTAGATGAATCGTTGATGAGAAGAACCGCAAAGATCTTTTCCAGTATTAGAACACACGAAATGAAAAATCAAAACTTGAGGATTAGTTTAAAAAAAAAAAAAAAAAAAAAAAAAAATGTTACTCAATTGATTTTTGTCTATATTCATTATAAAATATGACAGAAAATACCCTAATGAAGCTATTATACAGTTTTAAAACTTTACATTTTTTTACAACTTTCTACAAATATTACTGATAAAGGAGAGAAATATGATAGTTAGAACTTGAACTAGTAGTAAAAGTTATGTACCTCTCAACTTGAGAGAGAATATTTAATAATGGAAGTGAAGGAGTTTAAATGCCCCCACCTTAAGTAATCTCTTAATATTAGTAAGTATTAATATCGTGGAAGAGGAGAGAGAAATTTCATAAGATTAGTCTTTGTGACCTTGTCTCGGTAGATCACTCTCGGGAAGCGCTTTTATCTCCCTAAGCATCTATATAATACCTGCATAGATTTTATGCTCCAAACTAGAGTTAACATTCCTCTATCTAAAAGGGATTAAAGAGATAAAAGTATTCTAAGAATCCAAGAAAGCAACTATTTCATTACAAATATTTTTCTCTTGATTAAAGATATTATTGAAAATGGCAGTATTATTTCCTATGGGTCTACATTTTTTCACTATATGCAGGAAATGAACTTTAAATATGAATTATGTTTAAAAAATAGATGGAGTCATTGTTGTTTTATTTTTTAATTTATGATACGGATTCCATTCTACTAAAATAGTAAGTAAATTACTTTAATTTTAATTTGTACTAGCTAAGGTACCCGGTGATGCCGGGGAAATATTTGTCGACTCACTAATGATGATATTTTTATAGCAAGACTTCAATGTGTACAATTACACTTCCCTTTTCGACATTGTTTTTCCGAATTAGCTAATCCTAAAGGGTAACTTTTCTGGACTAATATAATAGAAATTTTAGTTATGAAGAATAAATGAAAATGTGTTCCTAATCTATTCCTCTCCACTTTTTGTGACTCCGTTTTTGAATAATCCACACCATAATCATGAATAACATTTATTATAATTAAATAATATCTATAATGAACATTTTCCCCGTCAAAACCAATCCGAGCACATATAGTTTAAGCATAGTTTTGTACATAAGATTATATTCGTAATAGTAAATCTCTCAATCAGTTGAAATCATTTCTAGTAATGCCAGTATTTCACAGGAAATAAGTAAACTCAATTAACTGATTTAGCCTCCGCCGACGTCTGCTCCCGCATCAACATTGATTTCCTTAAATTATTGATCCAAAATATTATTTTAATCATTTATCTACCTGATGGAATTAAATAATAGTGGAACCCTAAAAATAATTTCATTTATAACCAAAAAGCTAGGTGAGGGAAAGAGATCGCTGCCCTCCTTGCAATCTAAGTAATCTTTAAAAAATCATATCGAGGTTAAACGCATATTTTCTTTTGTCATAATGATATTACCATTGTTATGATAGTACATATTTGTTTCAATAACATCAAGATATCAGAAATAAAATAATATATTGCCAGAACCATGTGTTTCCTCTATGATCATGACCAACAAAAAGTTCTTGTTCCGTTAAAGTATTTATTATTACGTACACTTTGAAGCTCAAATATCTGTGTCTGTTGGCAAAGGAAGAGTCAACAAGACTGCAAAAAACACCCTTAGCATGCCACAATGTGTAAAAAGCAGTAATTTAATAACTTATAAATAAAAGCTAAGTTCGGTGTCTAACTAGCATAAAAACGTGAATAAATTAAAAGTAATAGTAAAGAGATAAATAAAAATATGTAAGCCTAAGTCAGGGAAATGTTGATAAAATCACTATAACGTTATTTTATCTAAATTTAAAATAATAAACTAATTCACTATATGAAATGTCTAAAATCATTAAGGACATAGCTGTTTTCTATTAATACAGTTCATGATACCTCCAAACTTTTTCTCTTCCCCATTTCACCTTTTTTGGTTTTGGCCTGTTGTTACCTTTCTTCTTCAAGATCATATTCAGGTTATAGTTATTTATTTTTATTTTTCCATATTTCATTGGTCTGAGATTTAGCAGAACATTAATTATTGTGTTTATTTATTGAGAATGAAGAATTATTTCATGATTTTTTGTTTTATTTTTATATTATATTCACCTTTAATTAACCATCAAATTCATTCCTTAAATATTAATATAGACAAATAAAATATATTTTTTTTTGGCTTCAGAGTTGCGTTCATACGTATCGTACCTACGTGTAAAGGCGTGGGCTTATAAACTAGAAAAGGGCAACGTATTCATCCCTGCCACGGGATGACTACACTTCGTAAGGAGGGGAAGGTTGCATCCCTGTCAAGGATATATTTCAATACTCCAGGGTGCAACAGTGTGCTAGTGGCACGAATTATCGTAGGGGTAGGGTACAAGTTATGGTTTACGAGGAACCTACTGGTACGATGATGTCTGGCCCCTCCTACTTCCAGTAACCAAGAATGAATAATGAAGGCACTCTAGAATGAAGAACCAGATTAAATAAATTACAGCTATTTATCCACTGAGATGGCTCAGGAAAGAGAAACCATCATTGATTGATACATAACTTCCTTCTGCGGAAGAACTAGAATGAGTCATATAACAAGAATTACATTCAAAATAAAACAATAATTCAAAATATGCCTGAAATTCAGTCATAAGTTTCGGTTCCGTCAATGGGCGAATTAGTATGCTAGAAATAAGAGATGAATGGTTTAAAAGGGCAACAATAAGGTGTCACAGAGTTCACGCCACAATCAGCGATTATGACATATCATGCATTAACTTTGAAGTGACTAAAAGCCTTATAATTAGTAGTGCCACAATCCAGGGTGTTCACTCATCCCTTAGAATGCAGCAGACATATATTGACGATTCACAAGAGGGAAGTCGAGATCGAATAATAAGACGTGAAGTCTAAAGGATTAAATCCAGTTTTTCTGAAAAGCAGACTTATGTTGTGTTTTTTGGATGCAATAGTTCACTAGTTGACGAGCATTGGTCAGCAAGTCAAAACGCACTGAAAAATGAAGTCATTCATATGGTTCCATTAAAGAAAACGAATCAGTTCAAGTACTGCCTTAACAACAAATGCCGCAGAGCTATGGATGCAGAAAATTACATATTCCCAGCCGGTGACAATGTGATGAGGAATGTAAAGACAAATGTGAGGTCGGCAAATGGACTCTAAGAAATGAGGAAATTCCTGTCTTGGTAGTGGTGGCTCCGTCATGTAGAAATAATTAGAAAAGTGAAAAGGTCTCACAATTCAACCAAATAAGTCAAAATCTTGTTTAAGTCAAAATATCACTTACTATATAAAAGGGAAGACACTAATGGAAAGAAATAATGTCCAAAAAAAAATCTAATATCAGAAAAGAAGGAAGAAATTGCAATATGAAAAGCCCACGCTGGAGAAATGGAAGAAAATGTTGTGTAATGAAATTGACATTGCATTAAATAATGAATATATATATATATATATATATATATATTCATAATATATATATATATATATATATTATATTGTGAGTATTCCAAGCACAGAGCACTTTAAGATTATTATGTATGAATGGTTAAATGTATTGTTTTACCTTTAAATAAGTATTATACCCAATTTGAAGTGAAGTCACCATGTATATAAGGATGCCCTATATAAGGACCCCCTCACGACGGATTAAGATTAGACATATTCGGCATCCTCTGGAGGGTTCTTGTTGGCGAGACCCCGCTAATCCTTTTGCCAGATCCGGCCTACCTGACCAGTCTACTGCCTATACTACCTCTCACTGCTAAGTAAGTAATTCTATAAAACAGCTAAGTGTTTCAATTGTAATATAGTCTAAGTATAATTAAGTGTCCCCCATTATATTTTTAAAGGTGTCTGTTCTTTTGCATTTAATAATTATTATTGAATGTTTTGATTATAAATAAATTTATATATATATATATATATAATTTGGACTTGATTCGATTGCTGGTGGCCCTTCCAAAATTCTTGTTAGTGGTTTGGTTGTGGGATTTTTCATATATTTTAGCTTCCACTGCTTATCGCCGCTGCCAGATCGCAACAGTTGTTAAAAAGACAGACCATTGGGGGGAAAAAAAGAGAGACGAAAAGCCCTCAGAATAGAAAAATCGTCTCACTGTGTGATAAAAGATTTATCTGATCCCCGAAAAGACAAAGAGAAGATCCTTTAATGCGTTTGCAAATTGTAAGGGGATCAGAATGCTCACAATCGTGTACAAACCTCGATGTACGGGTACGTTAAGCTGAAATAGCTATCTTCGGAGCATACTGACAGTAAATGGGTGTCTAGAAAACTTGATCAACTGTCCATAATAATAACGTTTATCAATATCCATCCATAAATGTTAGGTGGATGTATATATATATATATATATATATATATATATATATATATATATCAGAGGTTTGAGACACAATGTCTCCTTGTCACAGACATGCAGTTCCCATGTTTGAAAAAGAATAAAGAAATTATGTATATATTCCGTAGTGATGCTGAACACAAAGAAGAAAAAATAGAGAAGAGAAGAGATTTCTAGATTTAAAAGATTACAATGAGCACAACGAGTGATAACCTTTAAAAAAGAATGAATATGCCGGGGTTAATTACTTGTGCCATTTTAGTTACTCTAGTAACTAAAATGGCCTCATATATCAAACAATCCCGAACAACGGGGGGGGGGGGGGCTAAACAAGGAGTAGTCACGACTTTCCTTATCCTGTAAGTTCCAAATAAAATTATTTCAAGAACTACAACAATTAAATAATGGCTGTAGAGTGCAGAAAACTCATAAGGATGAAAATCCTGGCTAACAAACAGCCCTTATGACAGGTGACTCTAGGGAGCAAGGAACAGGCTCTATGGCCGTCACCCCATTATTCCCAACAATTAATTTTTCAGCCTTCACCTCCTTCCCCAATATTTTTTCCACTAATTTCATTTTCTAGAAGGGTAAATGTTATGGCAATAGAATATTTCACAACTAGTTGGATTTTATTTTCAAAAAAGTTATATTTAAAAAAAAAATTAAAAAAACTAAGTGCTGCCCTAGGCTCCTTGAACCAGCCACTACAACCACTGCTGCAGACACCAGGACACTAAAGATTGGAATAACGGGCAACACAGAACAACTCTTCGTGGCTAAGTGCCACTCAGGGCTGCCTGAACCAGCCAGTACAACCAGTTCTGCAGTCACCAGTCCACTAGAGATTGGAATAACGGGTAACACATAACAGCTCCTCGTGGCTAAGTGCCACTCAGGGCTGCCTGAACCAGCCAGTACAACCAGTTCTGCAGTCACCAGTCCACTAGAGATTGGAATAACGGGTAACACATAACAGCTCCTCGTGGCTAAGTGCCAATCAGGGCTGCTTGAACCAGCCACTACAACCAGTGCTGCAGAAACCAGTCCACTAAAGATTGGAATAATGGGCTAAACAGACTTAACCCTTTGTGACTAAGTGCCAATCAGGGCTGCTTGAACCAGCCACTAAACCAGTGCTGCAGATACCAGTCCACTAAAGATTGGAATAACGGGCTACACAGAACAGCTCCTCGTGGCTAAGTGCCACTCAGGGCTGCTTGAACCAGCCACTACAACCAGTGCTGCAGAAACCAGTCCACTAGAGATTGGAATAATGGGCTAAACAGACTTAACCCTTTGTGACTAAGTGCCAATCAGGGCTGCTTGAACCAGACACTAAACCAGTGCTGCAGATACCAGTCCACTAAAGATTGGAATAACAAGCTACACAGAACAACTCTTCGTGGCTAAGTGCCACTCAGGGCTGCCTGAACCAGCCAGTACAACCAGTTCTGCAGACACCAGTCCACTAGAGATTGGAATAACGGGTAACACATAACAGCTCCTCGTGGCTAAGTGCCAATCAGGGCTGCTTGAACCAGCCACTACAACCAGGGCTGCAGACACCAGTCCACTAGAGATTGGAATAATGGGCTAAACAGACTTAACCCTTTGTGACTAAGTGCCAATCAGGGATGCTTGAACCAGCCACTAAACCAGTGCTGCAGATACCAGTCCACTAAAGATTGGAATAACGGGCTACACAGAACAGCTCCTCGTGGCTAAGTGCCAATCAGGGCTGCTTGAACCAGCCACTACAACCAGTGCTGCAGAAACCAGTCCACTAGAGATTGGAATAATGGGCTAAACAGACTTAACCCTTTGTGACTAAGTGCCAATCAGGGCTGCTTGAACCAGACACTAAACCAGTGCTGCAGATACCAGTCCACTAAAGATTGGAATAACGGGCTACACAGAACAGCTCCTCGTGGCTAAGTGCCAATCAGGGCTGCTTGAACCAGCCACTAAACCAGTGATGCTGACACCAGTCCACTAAAGATTGGAATAACGGGTAACACAGAACGGCTCCTCGTGGCTAAGTGCCACTCAGGGCTGAGTGAACCAGCCACTACAGCCAGTGCTGCAGAAACCAGTCCACTAGAGATTGGAATAATGGGCTAAACAGACTTAACCCTTTGTGACTAAGTGCCAATCAGGGCTGCTTGAACCAGACACTAAACCAGTGCTGCAGATACCAGTCCACTAAAGATTGGAATAACGGGCTACACAGAACAGCTCCTCGTGGCTAAGTGCCAATCAGGGCTGCTTGAACCAGCCACTAAACCAGTGATGCTGACACCAGTCCACTAAAGATTGGAATAACGGGTAACACAGAACGGCTCCTCGTGGCTAAGTGCCACTCAGGGCTGAGTGAACCAGCCACTACAGCCAGTGCTGCAGATACCAGTCCACTAAAGATTGGAATAACGGGCTACACAGAACAGCTCCTCGTGGCTAAGTGCCAATCAGGGCTGCTTGAACCAGCCACTAAACCAGTGATGCTGACACCAGTCCACTAAAGATTGGAATAACGGGTAACACAGAACGGCTCCTCGTGGCTAAGTGCCACTCAGGGCTGAGTGAACCAGCCACTACAGCCAATGTTGCAGACACCAGTCCACTAGAAATTGAAATAACGGACTAAACAGACTTAACCCTTTGTGGCTAAGTGAAACTCAGGGCTGCTTGAACCAGCCACTAAACCAGTGATGCAGACATCAGTCCACTAGAGATTGGAATAACGGGCTGCACAAAACAACGTCACTTGGCTAAGTGCTACTCAGGGCTGTTTGTAGCAGCCACTAAACCAATGCTGAAGACACTAGTCCACTAGTGACTGCCTGAACCAGCCACTTCTACCATTGCTGTGGACTCCAGGATGGATGGCAAGAAACACGGATTTTACAAACGGAAACGGGACCACTTCATGATTGGAAAAACGAACCCTACAAAAGTATTAGGAACAGATAAATAGCACCGAACATTGTAGAAAATATTAAAAGACGGTAGGCCCTGGTAATAGTTGCTGAATGGCGTACATTAGGACTTGTGAAGTTTGCTATCTTTCATTGAACTGGCTTGGCTGGCATCTGCGATGGATGGTATCAAATAGTGGTAACAGATGTCCAGGACCTTTAAGGATGTACCGTAGTGTCAGTGGGAAGGAGTTATATTCAGCGAGAAATATTTTCTTTCATCTCTTTTTTTTTTAACGATATGGGGCAATTTACAAAAAATATTATTATATAAAATAGGAAATTGATATCAGATACCTTTAGTGTAAATAGTCTTGAATTGTTGTAAGATCATTTTTAAGAAACGGATAAATTAAGCAAAATCGTTTTAGTGTTTTAATGTAAAGAAATACAAACATGAAGTCAATAACTAGGGTCGACAGTTCTATGGTAATTGAAATATTTCATACACCTAACATGCCTTATGGGAATGAAAAATATTTCAAATGATATTAACCTTTTTATTAATTATTAGTTGCAAATACACTTCATCATAAAATTTGTAAAATATGTGAACCTATTAGATTTAAAATTAATCACTAATGAACATTTAATCCTATTATTATTAAAAATATCATCCAACGCTCTCCTATTTCATTATAATTTACTCCAATTACGAAGACTGGATATAACAATTGGGAGTAATGGAAGAACAAACTGTTGCTTTGACGCAATGCGGCACCAGGTGGTTTTGGGGATTAAGAAAATTCTTGTATTTTTTAAAAGAACTATCCATAGCCTTTCTTAGTTAAATTGCCTTCATTAATAAAAGTTTATTGTATAATATGGATATATAGTACTTCATGTGAAGTTATTTGATATCTAGCTACTTCACAAATCCAGTTATTCCAAATAGTTCATACAATGCCATTCTAATAATGAATTCTTGCGCCTAAATCTAAGATCCTCTAGTGTCATGCTATTAGTAACCCCGTACGATTGTTTGACATACAGTCCAGTTGCTCAGTGTTTAACAAGTCCATTAATAACTATTAATCCCGTTTTCTATCCTCCAATATAGAAATAATTCGGAATTTTATGAAATAATAATAATTTATCCTGTCTTAATTATAGCCAGATACGTATTCGATAAAAGAAAAATCTATATTAATATAACCTAGAAATATTTATCACTACTGTAAGTACCAAATCCACTTCCTAAAAAAAATGTCATTAAAATATTACTGGATAGTTTGTTAAATCGTTATTAATCGTTTAGTAAACCAAGGGACGTGGGCTCGATTTCCATCCATGTAATAGATATTTTTTTACTAAAAGACTCATAAAATATAATCCTTAGTAATCTGTAGATAAACCATCCAAATTAGACTTAATAGCATAAAGTGGACTTTATTTATAAAATAACATAAAATATATTACATTTTCAGTATATACATAGAACTATTTTATTATAATTGAAAATTAAAAAAATTGAATGTAAATGAGTCATTCCTAAATAAAATGGCAATTTTCTGGCTATAACAAATTAATTGTATTCTATGGCATAGCAGTATGTAGAAATAATTATACTAGGAACATGTATCTGAACCTTTCATCAAGTCACCTTTTCACTGATTTTTGATAAATCAGTTTAAGGAAAATAAGCTTATTAGAAGATTGACCTACTTTAGGGGATCTTTATTTAGTTAGCAGTATATTAAATATTTCCTGACAAAAAAAAACATTCATTGGGTTAGTAAACTAATTTGTCATCCTTATTGGTTTAATGGAAAACTGTTTTACTCTAAAAGCTACTCTAAACTAAGCTTTTTATGAAATCGCACAAAGATAATCTATTTTTTATATCAAATTACTGATAGTAATTGGAACGAAATTGAATCTTTGATAGCAGATAACAGAAGTAAGTTTATATTTGGTGAAAGAAAAAATATTAATGCCACACTTTATGTTGCATTTTATATAAACGGTCTTCTGAAAATATCATGTTATTTATAAACTCCTAAAAGATTAGCGGCGTCGTATGTGCTGACAATATCAAAGTCTTTTAACGGACTCATTTAAAAATGGCTTATAGATAATTTAAAAATCCATATTTTGCACTATGGGGTACTGTAAAACACGTCTAAAAAATGAATTTAGAATGTTCCCTTGAAAAATATAACGAGTAAATAAAAAACAAATTTGCTTTCCGTTAATTTCGATGTTCGGTATTAATACTTCAAGAGTAACGTATGTACGATTTTAAAGTGTTCGTTAGAAAAAGAAACTTTGAGTATCAATATTGAACGACCATGTGAATATGGTTCACCTATGCCATTTCCGAAAATGATTGCCAAAATTATTTTTTTTTTAATTCTCAAAATTTCCAGCTTTTTAATAGTAACCACCATTTTGAATTCTGAGTTTGCCTTTTCTACAATACGTATTGTTTAAGAAAATACTGAATTCATCACATTAACTCCAATAATTCAATTAGCACCAATTATACTCTTAATACATGCTGAATGCCAATACTGCTGCGAATCTGCTATTTTTCGTTTTACACAGAATTTGAATTCCACACCAAGCAGGGAGAAAAGGTTAACATGTAATTGGCAGTGGCATTTTCAAAGGGCACTTTGTTGTTTTAAGGCTAATAACTTTTTTCCCCCAAAGGTTTCGTTAACAATAATTCTTCTCCTTTTATACAATTTTCTTATCCTATGTCGTTGGTGTATAAATCTCCAATCTTGCTAGTATCTCTTCATATCTAAAAAAATGTAAATCCGCTATTTGCAAATGATCAGTTTAGTGAGTTCCGAGGGACATTATGTATTAATTTGAAGAACCTTAGAGAATTAATAAGGATAGTAAATTTTGTAGAGAAGTATATTAATGTTACTGATATGTCAATGATGGCATAATGAATACAGTATTAGTTAAGTTACAGTTTTTCCAGTATCATTTCAGTGCTTGTTAGAAAAAAGAAAAATTAGAAAATAGAATAAGTACTGAATTCTGGCAATTATATATCTTTCTTTTCCGATTGAAATAGTGGTTAAAAAAATCCATGTCAAAAATAGATCTTCATATTCTTGTATAGTTTAGGACAACTCCCTATTGTGCTATTGTATTAATGAGATCACGTTATTTTTAAGAAAAATTAATAACTAAATTAAGAATTTTCTATTTTAATCAAAATCATTCAAACTTTTAGTTCTGACTAGTCAGTCAAATAGTTGTTGAGGTGAATTAAAGAAATGCCCATTCGGTAGAGGTAAGACTTGTTTAATAGTAATTTTAATTTGAATGAGGAAATAGACTTGGTTTGGATTGCTATGCACTCTAGCGGAGAATCAAGGAACCAGCAAGGTTTGCAACGCCTCCGAGAGAATGCACTGCTATACCCTTCTTTGGTTCAGCATATTACTCAACCGGAATGTAAGCAGGAACTTTTATAACAGCAAGAGAACTTTACAGCTTTCTTTTATAAGTTGATATATTTTAATGTTAACTCAGAAATTTAATCTTCAATTTTCGTTCACCCCTACATGTTATATTATGACTGAATATAGTCTGGAATTCTTCATTTCGTGCTTTCATTAATCTACAAAATTCTTGTATATCGCCTTTCCTAAATTCATTTTTTTTAAACGTTATACCATAAATTTTGTAAATAATGTTGTTTTAGTTAACTGGTGTAACTACTGAAATAACATATGCAATAATACTCCTAATCTAATCTAAACTATACAGATACCTCCCGTTTTTTGTTTTTAAATTGGCTTATAATGTTAACATTTCTCAAATAGAAATGTGCATATACATTGTACATAATATTTCCTTCCAAGTTACTTTAAGATAATAGAATGTGGAACTGACATGAGAATAGACTATACAGACCAGAAGAAGATTTGGGCACCAGAAGAAAAGCCATTAATGATGCAATTTCTAAGTCCATGATTAATATCTGAACTATGTCTTTTGGGTTCATATATTTATTCATTCATTCGTTTAGAGACTATTTTGTTTTTATTTCCTTAACCGTTGTTTTTGAATTCAAAACCACTTAATGTTTGAACAGAATATAATCTAATAGAGGATAGTTTTGTGTATTTATGTCTTAGATTGACGAATTTGAATTTTATACTTTTTATACTAATTAATTTTGTAGATTAAAACTATTTTTCAGTATTTATGTTTCTTCAGTAATGAATGATTAAAACAGTTTATTGTAATGAATTCTTGTAATAGCTTATTCCTAGATATTATTTATAATATTTAAGATCTTTATGATAAATTCAAAATGGAACGATAGGTCTTAGTTATGCAGATAGAAGTTTCATTTGGGGCTGAATTCAATTTTCTAGTCACTTCCCATTCTCCTCTGTCAAACCAAACTCCGAAACTCGAATTTTCAGTGAAAAGGCCTATTTTTATTGAATGATTCTCATAAAAATTCAAATCATAAAACGTATTGCTTATGAAATCGACAAAAAGCACTACAAACCATGCTTATTAAGACTATTTTTTTATTATCCAAAGGAAATAAGTATTGTATTAAAAAACACCTAGGTACATACTCGTATTGAAGATAATTTTAATATTTTAAATATGAGACCCTGTTAAATATTAATATAGAAGTGCTTAGAAATAAAACAATATTTTAACGTCCAACTCGGAATTTTATGAGTCTTTTTGGCCGACCGAGGCAACTGGAGTTATAACAAATTCTCATGGGAAATAAACTTTTCAAACGACTTGGTTCTTAAATTGGTTTTTATTGAAAAGTCCAAATTCATGCAACAAGTCCGTCACGTAGGGTTGGGTAAACTGAGCAGATTTCTCAAATTCTGTAATACAATAGCACACGCCACTAAATCTAACTATGTGTTCTTTGTTTCTCCCTTTGTACAAAAACAATAGGCGATTACGTTAGCCATGAGAGACTAAGGCCAACGCTTTAAGTCAAATGGTAAGCCTAGAGTGGTAAGATCCATTCCCGCCTGAGGCAATAGGAATTTATTTAGAGACCAACTCATTAAATAAAATCCGTTCTAGAATAGGACGGTAACCTGTAGATAGCCCGTTCCAATTAACCATTCTAGAAAAGTGTGGACGTTAATAAATAACAAAAACATCAACAATTATGGAAAATTAAATGCTCAAGAAGATTGGATCTAAAACATATTTCGATCCGATTTATAATAAGGGAGAAAATTTGAATTTTAGAAATCTCACTCTAAACAGTTTAGCTATTAAAAATTATTGGACCATACCAGTTACTTTGACTTTGACGTTATATGAGGTCAAGGACACTCTTTTATTAGTTCCACTGTTTACCGTTGGTGACAATCACAAGTGTGTGTGTATATATATATATATATATATATATATATATATATATATATATAATAATCCAATCTAAATATATATATATATATATATATATACTAATCCAATCAATATATATATATATATATATATATATATATATATATATATAATCCAATATATCCTATAATATCCTATTTAATATTAATTTATTAATATTAATTAATTAATATCCCCAAAGAAATTGGGAACATTGCGACATATGGTGGTGTAGGACTAAGTTATAAGATAGCCTAGGCAGGAGGTCTAGATAGTCTTTCGTTTAGGGGGAGTTACGCTTCCTACTTGTGCATGATTATGTTACCTGTGAGGATTTGAAGTAATACACAGAAGTTAACATTAACGCTAAAACTTAAATCTAAAGTGTCCTAGATTCTATATAACATGGAGACAGTTCTCAGTGCCCAGAACCTCTCTCGGAAAGCGTGGACTCTATAACAAGCCAGGAGAGCATTGATGGTCTGGGAGAGATAGGTCCACTCAAGAAGTAACATATTAAAATATCTGCCAAGTTAATGGAGTTTTGAGAGTTGAACCTGGCATCTGTGCTATAAAGGAATCAGCCTTCAGAGGCCAGAATGTCTTGAAAGAATGGGACCTCCACACTTCTTGGAGGTCAACTCAAGAAAATGGTTTACAATACTACAAGAGGAATCTTGAAAAATGGCGCTGGTTTTTTAAATATCTGGAGTTGAGCATGCCAAGGTTAGGTAATTGGCCTTGTTGAAGTCCATAGAGAGTTGGTCAAAAAAAAGTAGTAGTAATGTCCTAGGTCTTCCAATAACTGTACTAAAAAGTAAAAGAAGAAGTGATGTATACTTTGAAGAAACTTGAATATGTTATTCCTTTATATTGTTATTTGCTAAAGCCCACTTTGATAATGTAAATAGGTTTGGCTACTCTTGCCGTTGGCCTCCTAAAATAACTTACAGGGGTTAGTTGTGCTGTTTAATCAGGCTATATGTGTCATGAAGTATTATTACCTAATATCCGGAGTCAGATACTTCATACAAATGTTAAATTATTATTAGCCTCCTAATTTCCTAGAATAATTATATATATATACATATATAGCAAAACGTTCTACAGTCATTTAAATGACATTTCGATACATTTCCCGTCTTTCTTTTTGCAAAACATAGATTACCACTTAATATAAATTCGTTGCTTCTTCCCACATTAAAAGACCTTTCCCTTCGTAAATTTATTCTGAATCAGGAGCTGGAACATGTGAGTTAAGGCGTAGAGCTTAATTTCACTTGGACTCTAGGTTTAGAGTCGTGAGTTTGATATGATACTCACCTCAGCAATATGAATTTATTTAGCGACGAACCCATTAATTAAAATCCTTTGCCCCATCCTAGATAGAAAATAGTGTTAACCTATAGATAACCCACCCGAATTAGTCTTAGTAGCATTGTCATCATTTGTTTCCTCAACGCGACCATTTATAATTTAAAAGTTAAATTCTTCACTTCTGTCCCGAATTTTAAACTCTCATATTGTTAAAGCTCTCGTGATCAAAGGCCTTAATTCTGGGTTGTTTTACTGACAGAATAAATGAAAGTTTTTGACTAACTGAGAGTAAGCATGTAGATGCCACTTTGTTCGTTGAATTTTTATTCCATTAAATGTATTTTCAACTGGAGTTGGAAAGGGATTTCACATCGAAGCTGACCAAAATATTGTTTTGGGGAAAGTATACAAATACGTAATACACTTCTTCTTCATAATTACACTCGATATTGTCTTAGATGCTAAGTTATAGGAAAGTTCATTCTCTACGATGATCTACATGTTATCACTTAGTACTTAGTACACTTGTAATAGGTACCTGCTTCGCTGTAATCATTTCCATCTAACTACAAGGTAATCTGATTTTAATTAACTTTCTGCTAGTTGTCATGCCTTACACTCAATGCAGTCATGTTAGCAGATTTCCCTTAAGGGAAATCAGCTATTGAGGTCGTACTCATGACGCGAGTTTCGAAAAATTTCTTCAAATGTCCATCGATCCTACCCAGGAGATGACGAAAATGAGGTCCGTTCAAAATTTTATATATATATCTATATATATATATATATATATATATATATATATATATTTGTCTGTTAACGCTCTAGCGGTCGCAATTTTTGTTTGATCGTTACCAAACTCGGAATTTAATCGTTTTATGTAAAAAGGAAGATGAAGTTCGTTAATGGCTGAAATCGGACCAGTGGGAGGGGGGGTTTAGAGGGGGGGATTTTCGAAAATTCGAAATATCTCCGTTACCATACGTCGGATCAAAAAATTGTATAGAACCAATACATATTTGTAGAACCAATACCAAACTATAAATATTGTTTTATACATTTATTCTGTATCTTTAATATTAACCGAGATATTTGCATTTGTATTGTGAGTGTGGTCGGCTATGTTCGGGGGTTTCCGCCGAGCGCTAGTGTGGCCGTTTCACTAACTATTCGTCCTCGTGAGAATAGGTTACTACTACTGTTATTATTAGGCAGATTTCTCTATTGTAAAACTTCACGTGGGAAATCTGCTTAGTTTACGCAGCCCCTGCGTGACGGACTTTTTTTTTATTTCGGCATGATGTTGAATGCGAATGACAACACTGAAATATGGATACAATACCCAGTTAATTGAGCAGTTCATGGAGATGGACTTTTTTAAAATAAAATCTTAATTAAAAATTTTTTTTTTTTTAATTTTATAAATAATAAAAAAAAAGTAAGCCTTAATAGAGCGTACTTTGTCGAAATAATTTATGACGTAGAGGCAAAACATAAGGAGAAAGTTCAGGAAATAACCGACACCTAGCATACAAAAATGCCACCCTAACAAGGACATACAAATGATCTTAACTCGAAACTATAGGAGAGCATATTGACAATAAGATTAATAATATGAGATTGAAGTTGGGACAAGAGGAGTCCAGAAGTAATAGAAATAGATCCCAAATGCATGACTGGGAACCCACCTCTGCCAATAATGTCGCCTACGTCATCAGATACTAACACGCGATTGATTTTAAGGGCTATGAAGCTCTCCCAATTAATCCACGACCTGGCAACTCAATTGAGCTCAGTTAATCTGGATTCTCTTAGGGAATTAGAGTGCTGTCTTAGGACTCGGCTTGTTTCGAAGGAGTGGGACGGGGCCAATTATATTATAATAGATAGGGTTATTTTCTTGGGACTATGGATTTCGAAAATGCATTCTTCCCTTCTGGTGATTCGGGACGACACAAGACACAATTTGCGCAGACTCCAAAGAGATTGCAGACAAAGGTGTGTGGTAACACTTAGATGTTTCTATAAATGTTGAAAATCTAAAAATTAAGTGCTGATGACCTTCAAACCTCTCGAAGAGAGAATCCAATTTACTGAGATGCTTAATTCAAACAAAGAGGGAAAAGAGTGGTGACAGAATGTGACTAAGATTAATAAGAAGTAGATAAAATGACATTCTGAACTAACTGAAGAGATCCATTATGACTATGGCATAAAGTTCTGATCTTAATTGTCCTGCTTATTAGATTGATTTAGTCGAAATGTATGATATTACTTACGAGGCCAGCTAGTAAAGCTGGATTGGCAAAAGTGGTACAAAAGAAAGACAACATTTCCCAATGAGTGCATGCAAGTAGCTCTGAAGATGGAGACTATAGTCATTTTAAGCTCTTTGCACTGAAAAAGAACACTTGTGAAGAATTGGAGGTTTTTTTCTCCCCAAGTACAACATTTATGCACATCTGAGATGGAGAAAAAATAGAGAGCATAGTAAAGCAAATACATGTCTGCAAGACTGAGAACGGCTCTCTTTTAACAGAAACGTAGGCTGCAATTGATAGATGGGTCAATGATCTGCTAAAAAAAGAAACAGCAAAGGAATATCTCGAGAATGAAGTGCTGATTGCAGATCATATCTACACTTCAGATGAAGAGATTCAGGAAGCTTTTACAAAGCTCAAGAACAATTAAGCTCCATGATAAGTCATCTAATAGGAGCTGAGATTTAGAAACATGGTGGCCACCTTATTATGTTTCTGAAGAATCTATTTCTGGGCATATGGAATGAGGAAAAATTCCTCCTTCTACATAAGAAGAGTGATGCCCTGGAATACAAAAACTATATGGGAATATCTCTCCACCCCGTGCATAGAAAGAGCAGTAAGTCTTATTAAGAGAATTCTGCCATATCCGCAACGGGAAAACGGAAAATACAAGAGTGTCTTCCGACCATGCATGTCGGCGACGGACGAAATGTTCATTCTCGTTTTACCTCTTGAGAAAAAGAGAGAGCGTAGAATGAGCAGTCATCATGTTTTTGTTACTTGATGCAAGGATATAACTCTGTAATGAGGAATGGAGTCTAAAACGCCATGATCAATATTGAGATAACTCCAAAATTGGTATGATAATGATCCCAACGAATGACAATGGTGGGTAACCTTGGTTACATCTCGTTGTTTGGGATTCTCTCAAGAACCTTCAACAAGAGAGCAGAAGTTCACCAGGGCGATGGTTTGGCCAGTCTTTTATTTAACATGGCTTTTAAAACAATTATGTTTATCCAGACCTCAGGGACTCTTCTAAATAGCACCTTTAGGTAGCACCTTGATTAAGCATATCTGTTCTATGAACTTTTCGAGGTACTCGAAGGCCGGAATATAAAAATTATTGATTCCACCTGTTTTAAGATACGGATCTGGTGCAAGGACTGAGGAACTGGATCTGGTAAGGTTTGAAAGGAAGATCCTGAGAAGAACTTATGGATCTGTGTGTAAGTGGATATTGGCAAAGGAGGACAAACCTGGAGCTAAAAGACCTCACGGACTTAGACGTGGTTGATGTTATTAAGTTGTCTCAGCTACGATGGGTAGACCACGTCGCAAGGATGATAATTTGTAATTGACAAAATGAGGAAACAATTCTACTTAGTGAAATTGTTGTATATGGCTCAATTATCTGATCTATTTATATTGTATTTGTATGTCAGTATTGAGTGCAAGCCCGAACAATTGGTATGACCGTTATTGTGGAACGGAAGGGCTACTCTATAACAAAGACAATTCAGGATGTGCCCTTATCCTAGTGTGCCTGAATGAGAGAGACAGCAGATTCATTAAACGTGACGTCCTAAAAAAGTTCGTCACGCAGGGGCTGCGTTAACTACGCAGATTTCCCACGTACGCCACGTATTTGCTTTTATCTCAAACCTTAAAAGTGAGATGAGAACAATATTTGGTATTTAAGCTTCAAATAAAGTGCTTCATAACATAATAGAATATTGTTAATATGAGATGAGTAGGAGTGGGGCTTTACTGAAGACAAACAAAAAATGCAAATATCTCAGTTAATAATCAAGATAGTGAAAAAAAATGTACATAACAACATTTAAATAATATTACATTTGCAATAAGATTGGTTCTATAACATTTTTCGATCCGGCGCATAATAACGGATATATTAAGAAATTTCAAAATTGTTCCCCTTCTAAACCCCCAATCCCACTGGTCCGATTTCAGCCGATAACAAAATTGATCTTTCTTTTTGTATAAAACGATTATATATCAAGTTTGGTAACGATAAGGCAAATATTGCGACCGCTAGAGCGGTAACAGAAATATATATATATATATATATATATATATATATCTATATATATATATATATTGTGGTTTTATTACAAAACCAGTAATAAACGTTGTTAATAAGAGTTCTTTTGGATTGCAAAATTAAACACACACAAGTTTCACAGTTTTTCACTGCACGATTTATTTCACAATGCACAATACTCATGGTGAATTATTACTACTCACAGTATTACACTGATAGTGTCACTGTTCTTCAGATTACACAGTCCAATAATTCACTCACGGTCACTGAAATTCACAAAAAAAAGACGGCACTGCACTGTCCTTTACTTCGTGGCACTGCACTGTCTTAAACAAGGCACTAAACTGTTACTTACAGTCACGGCACAACACTGTTCTTCTATAAATACACTTTACCGCACTGCACTGGAGCACTGATGTGACCATCAAAGACATCTGACCATAAACTGAACTGTGGGGGTTTTTTTTTATTTCCTACACCTGACTAAAGACGAAAGACCAAAAGAAAAATCATGCATAGAAGGAAGGGCATGCAGAGAAAACTAAGTGAAAGAAAAACGTGCAAGCATGCAAAATAAAAACAAGTACCTCATGTACACACGCATATACACGGGATATACACATACATATCGGGCTGTGATGTAGGATAGGATAAGGATTTTGGGTGAGGATTGCCTTTTTTCTGTAATTTATTTATTATCATTTTAAGGCGGTTTTGTAGATAGGAGTCCGGGACCTGGTTGTCTGAGGAGACGTGCTGAAGATGATCTGCGCATGGTCACAGTCGATACTGATAGCTAGGGTAAAACGAAAGATAGTCGGAGAGTAGGCTAAAAGAGAAAGGGTTAGTAGAGAGAGATAGATGTGTTATGGTTCAAGTGTCAGTGTGAGTGTTGTGATTTAGGAAACTGTGTGTAGGTGTGTCGCCTCTTCTGTGTCTATTGTTCCAGTAGGTCTACTAGTCTTGTAGTGAGGTTTGTTGGTTGTTGCCATCGTTCTGGTCGTAACAGTCTTGGGAAGTCGTCGAACAGTCGGTTGTCGGTGCTATGTAGTCCGTCGTAGAATTTGTAGTAGCGTCGTCTAATGAAAGAGGCGATTGTGGGTATTTTGAGCAGTTGGTGTATTTGTGGTGCTTTGGTTTGTCTCAAGGATATATGATATGTGATAGTTTTCAGGATAGAGTTTTGAAACTGCTGAAGCTGTTGAAGAGTAGACGGAAGAAGAAATCGAAATAGTGGTGTTCCGTATGTTTGTGTGGGACATAAACGCCAGTGTATATTAGTTTCTTCAGTCTGAGTGTGAACGTCTGTGATCTGAGTATGTGGCCAAGGGAGCGGGCCTTTGTCCTGAACTGTGCTTTGTTAGCTTCCTTGTGAAATGTGTACCGAATGTGAGGTGTTTCCCTAACTCGATTCCCAGGTAGTTGATCTTTTCTGAAAGTTTTATTGTTTTGTCTTGTATCCTAAAACTACCCGGACGTTTCGCGGATCCGTTTCTCTTTCCGAAGGTGAAGAGTAACGCGTCTGTCTTTGTCGGGTTTACTATGATGTTTATGTCATTCAGTCCTTTTGTCACGTTGAACTGTGGGGTACTGTGAGAGTCCTTTATATATACCTGTAGAAGGGCCTAGGCGTAGAAGGGGCCAGTTCGAGAATGGTCCAGAAGTTCCTGGAAGATGGGCAACTATAATTAGATTCTGCGGGCCGCCCTAAATAGATCGGCCCTAATTAGATCAAACGCACGGCTCCCTCTCCTTCAGGCAATCTTTCACGTATTAATTTTCGCAACAATATATATATATATATATATATATATATATATATATATATATATATACATCTCCTGGGTAGGATCGATGGACATTAGAAAGAAAAAAATCGAAAATCGCGTTATGAGTAGGAACTCAATAGCTGATTTCCCTTAAGGGAAATCTGCTAAAAATAAGGTGTCTTTATAACTCATTTATCATAAAATGCATTTTATTTAAGTAAGCAAGAAAGGAAATATTCTTCAGTATTTTTTTTTATGGTGATGGTTACTAAACAAACCACTTAGTGATGTTATTGAATAATTACCCGACGCGCTTTTGAGGCTTTTATACGAGCTATTCAGGAGGAAATTTTTTTATTTTGAAGAATAAAAATAATCGATAAAGAATGAAATGGTATTGAAAAAAAAGTTGAGAAAATTATACATATTCTAAAGAAAAAAAATAAATAAATGGAATCAAAACACCATAAATATATTATTTTTAATCTATGATAAGAATTATCCCTAGTCGAGAGGTTGTAAACATTATTTTCCTTTTATTTTGTATCTGGGTTATTTGATTTTTTTTTAAGTTTCTTTTGAAAGGCAAATTTCCTTTGTTTTTTTTTATTTTTATTTTTGTTTTCTGCCTTTGGTGAGGGTGATGAATCAGAAACACTTTTGAGGCTAATCACAATTTATTTTTATAAACGCTTAGCTCTTTCGGGAATTACATTCCCATCCTCAGAGCGTCAGAGCGTAGGGCGTGCCTAGAGAAATGCTACTGTGTTAAACTCTGCCGATACACTCCAGTGAGTAGCTGTAGAATGCATCATTAGAGCTCAGCCCAGTTGCACATCTATAGGCACGTCATGCGTTCTGTCGCTCTGAGGATGAGAATATAATTCCCGAAAGAGCTAAGTGTTTGTAAAAATAAATTGTGAGGAGCCACAAACGTGTTTCTAATAAACCTGAAATTTCCTTTGATATGTTTTTCATAAATTAATGCAATTTCCATTAAGTATATTAAAGGCTTTTTGACCACAATTTATTATATATTTATACACGTATGTGTCTTACGGGTATTTGTGGATAATGTTTTGAGTCTTTTAGAATTAATTATCAGTGTAAACCTCGTGCATATAAGATTAAGTTGTTTATTTAACGTGTTACATTTCATATTAATAAAGGAAGCAGTAAGCTGGATTGATTTAGCGTAGGACCGGGCCGTTACATAAACTGATCTCCTTTGCTTCGGCAAACATCAAAAGACAAGAACAGAGACCCCTATTTGGGAAGGAACCCTTATTTAGGAATCTGTGTAGTGTCGACTCCTCTCTAAGCTAAAGGAGTGCTGAGTTATTCACCAGCAGAAGCTCTCACCGAGTGAGTTTGCTATCTTCATTGAAGTACTCATTAACTAAAAATGAAATGAAAAGCAATTTTTATAAAGAAATATAAAGTAGAAATACGTCATTAATTAGCGAATGGTAATTCAATATATCTTAAATACAGTCTATCATAATGGCATATATGTTAAGTAGCAAATTAATGTTATTGAATACACCATTGTAGAAGTGCTTTCTTTCACATTCTACTGACGTTTCCCTGGGAAAAGACACTTATTACTATGCTCTACTATTTCTCTAAGTATTTATATCAAAAACATATATTGAAGCCTACATTTTGCTACAATGGGAATATTGAGGGGTTATACACAGGTTGCTACCCTTTTCTAGCCAGGGCGGGACTAATGGTTTTATTTAATGAGCTCGTCACTAAATAAATTTATATTGCCCAAACGGGAATCAAACCCTTTGTAAATAGGAATTCAAATGCAATTTAGCTGATTCAGTGATTTACTTCAGTAATTACCTAATATAATCTTTAGTTTTGTATCATGTTAAATTTAATTAATAAATTTGTATCAAGTCTAACACACACACACACACACACACACACACACACACACACATTTATCAAATAAATATCATCTATTTTATTATGAAGTGATGAGTTCACGCCCCATATATTTGAATATAACTGACAAAGTAAACGTTCAATGAAAATAATATCTGATACTTAAGCTTCGAATGAAACATGGCCAAATATTACGTTGTTGTTTATATAACCTAAGTAGGATTGGGGATTTACTCAGGTCTGAAAACTAGAAATGCCAAATCTCAGCTAATATTTGAGGTAGAGGAATAACGAGTGTAATAACATTTAATGAAATTTAATTTTGAAGCAAGAGAGATTATGTAAAGTTTTCTGCTTCTACTCTTAATACCGGAGATATTATTTTCCGATTTTCCCTCTCTTCACTCTAGTCCGATTTCAGCGATTAAGAAATTAAAGATGAAATTTACATGAAACGTTTAAACGTCGAATTTGAAAATGATCAAACTAAACGTTGCTACCATCTAGGCATTTACAGACAGACACACACACACACACACACGCATATATATATATATATATATATATATATATATATATATATATATATATATATATATATGGTCACTTGAAAAGTTTTTATTTCTAAAAACGCGATATAAGTACAACCTTAATTGCTCATTTTTCTTAAGTGAAATTTTGCTAAAATCGATATTCACAGTTTTATTAAACCATCGGGTCCTGGAAAAATAAATATGCAGGAAGTTTTATTAGAAATTGCGATCTACCCTGAGTAGTTACGGAGCATACAAGAAAATTATGAAAGCACTTAGCGTTGATCAGGGAAACATTTCATCAAATTTCTGTCCTCCCGCCGCCCATTTAAGAGATAAGGTGGACTTAGTTAGCACTGGTCAATAAATATATATGTTTTGGTATATGTTACTCTTGAATAAAAAGGAATAGAATTACTTTACTATATAGTGACATAATAGGTGAAAATCTACAAGAGAAGTCGCCCTCTATTAACAACTGCACTAAACAATGCAGAATTACAGGAAGTAAAAAAAAAAAAAACTTTAGACTGACCATTAACAACAAATTCAAATGGACATCACAAGTAAATATTTTACATACAGTAAACCAATTATAGAAAGTTGTACAAATGAATAGGGCGATAGAGCTTCATTATATATTACTTTTAATGCTTTATTTACAAGTAATATATAATGGGGCTATGTTCTCTATGATGCCATAAGGTAAAAGAAATGCCCACAAGCTGGAAAGAGCACAGAGCTTGTTTCCTATAAGAACTGTTACTGGTCACAGAATCATATCAAGCGAGAAGCTGCTTGCTACTAAGAGATTTCATTAATCTCAAAAGAGATATAACACACATTCATTATTCAAAGTGCATTCACCCAATGGCAGACATAACATAAACGTTATAAAAGACGACGTTCAAACCTAAAGAACAGCTATAGTTAACATTTACACAGACGGAAGCAAAGAAGAATACAAAGTTGGTGATGCATAATATGCAATGGCGAATATTATGTTTCCAGAAAGCAATATCGATTGGACTCTAATTGTTCCAACAATCAGGCTGAGGAATTAGCAGCACTAAAAGCACTTGACTTTATAGGACAAAACAACACCAAAGTACATACATATTCTGTTCATACAGACAGCAGAGTAACTATGCAAATAATTAACAACAAAATTAACAATGGCTCTGTAAACGGAAAGATATTGATGTACGTATACAAAGGATAAAAGCACACATTGGACACATCGCAAATGATCACGACGTCAGGCTGGCTACGGCGACATTAACGACGGACGACTCATAAACGACTCGTCACCAAAAAATACCTAAATATAAGATTAAGAGCACACTAAGACTAGAGACATTTAAACAATGGAATGACAGATGGACTAATAAAATAATGCTATATGCTATATTCGAAAATTCGGCATATCTCCGTTTTATACGTCGGATCACAAAAGAATATAGAACCAATCTTATTGCAAATTAAATTTAATATAATTATTGTTATATACATTTATTCTCTTGAATTTTAGCCTAGATATTTGCATTTTTATTAATTGTGTGTGGATAAAGGACGAGATGAGATCGGGAATATTCGTAAGTTTCCAGATTAATTCGGCCGTTTCCGTAACAGTTTGGTTCTCGTGTAAGCTTCTTCTAACCGTTCTTGTCGTGTAAGCTTTTACAATGTGCGATATATGCAAATATGCTCTATTCATCCCCCCCCTTCATCAGTTCTTAGAAAACTAAAATTTGAGTTATTAAAATATAAATTATTCTGATTCATTATAAATTGCAGTACTAGATATAGTGTATAGTTTGCAATGCAGTTAATGTGTTATATTCAGATATATATCAGTAATTGTTTTTCATTCCGGTGAAGAAAATGCCTATCTATCTGTTCAGCTCTGAGTGGCTGGCAGACCTATTTGTTTACAATTCAGTAGCCGTTTCCGTTGGGATCTTACTAAAATTAACTGAAAGATTTCTCTTACCTTTTGTATTTACTCACAGCGATGTTAAATGTTAGCAATATGCACATTTCTCTATTGTAAAACTTCATGATGGAAATCTGCTTAGTTTACGCAGCCCCTGCGTGACAGACTTTTTTGTTTTTGCTAATGATTTTATGACAGGTGACAAATTATAAAAAATATGACGATACATTTAGTAAAAAGTAAATAAAGGAGAAGTAATCTTAGTTTACCCGAGAAAACATTGTGTATTCCCTTTATATATTCTTTTCTTTATTATGAATTTGTTTTGTTTTTATTTGATATGGATTTGGTATTGATTATTTTTCCCGTTATTAGAAATATTTAATAACGCATATTTCATTCGTCTATTCATTTAATTATATATTGTATATTTAATATAATTATATTTACTTATTTTAAATGAATTTTATATTTATATGCCATTTGTATACATAACAACTATTTTGTATTTTATGAAAAATAATTATTATAAATGACCCACGTAACTCTACGTATTATCGAATGATGAGATACACAAGGGGAGATAACTATATAAATATACTCCCTGATTTCAGGGATACTGAACTGAGGAAACAAAAAGATGGAAATTAAATAGTTATATCAAAGTTAATAAAGGTTAATCACAAAACTTTTTTATGGCTCCTCACAATTTTATTTCTTATAAACGCTGAGCGCTTTCGGGGACTAAATCCCCATCCTCAGAGCTAAAAAAAAATGTAACACCATAATTAAGGAGTCTAAAAATCAGTTCTTAATAATGTTTTACATAGTTGGTCATATAACAATCAGTCTATAACATTATAATTTTTTTCCCAATAATAACACCTATATTCAAAAACACAATTACAATTAAAATATAACAAATTAATAATTACTATGCATAGGGTGCACAACTACTTAAATGAGCAACATCCCAACATAAAATTTACTTTGGACCAAGAGGGGGCAGGAAAAATAACCTTCCTGGACCTAAACATTTATAGGAGCGGAAGTTAATAAAATCAGAAAACCGATAATGACGACTAGGTTTTAGAACCCATGATTAAACATGTCCAAACTATTTTGGATCGAAAGCAAGAAGCTTAAAGGATTTCTCTATACACCATCTGATCACTTCCACTAAACCATAGCCTAAAGCTGTAATAATGTGTATCGGAAGAATTAGGCATGAAAGCTGGGCGTATTTGTTCTTCCATATACGTACATGTCCTACAGGAACTGTAATAAGAACTGCTATGAAATATATTGAAAAGAGAAAGGTATTAGTAAACTAGATATGCATGAAAATGTAAGTCCAACTGCTACAAGAGACTGAACCTCCTTTGGAACGCTTCCAAGATACATTGGGATAGATATGTAAATGATGAAAATAGGATTACAAGATACATTGGGTAGGTATGTAAAAGGTGAAAATAGGATTACAAGATACATTGGGGTAGGTATGTAAAAGGTGAAAATAGGATTACAAGATACATTGGGGTAGGTATATAAATGATGAAAATAGGATTACAAGATACATGGGGGGTAGGTATGTAAAAGGTGAAAATAGGATTACAAGATACATTGGGGTAGGTATATAAATGATGAAAATAGGATTACAAGATACATTGGGGTAGGTATGTAAAAGGTGAAAATAAAGTTATATATCAAATAGACTTTACGTTTCTATACTATAAGTAGCTAGCTAGTAGTCACTTCAGTCCTTTCCGGGCCAGGATTTCGGTCCTTGTTAGGGTGTTCTTTGCCTCCCCCCCCCCTCCTGACGCCCTCTCTCAGCTCATTCTGCCACCTTCGCTCATTTTCTTGGGCACCTTGCCGATGATTTAAAATTTAACATAATTTAAAATAATCCGATTTTATTGTGGTCCGGCATAATGAAAAAGCGATAATTTATCAATTTGCTACACCTATTTTAAATATCTGTCTAACACTGTTGCCCGATCCAATCCTTAGGGGCACAGAATTCACAAAAAATAGTTTAAACTAGTTATGCGTGTAAAATGGGATTTTTCGAATGACAACGATTCAATAAAGTGGAACGAGCAATATAATGGGTGGGCTTGACACAGTTAGAGGAGAGAGGCGAGTGGTTTTTAGAATAAATGACACGACAGGCGTGGGCTGGGCTGGCTTGGATGATTGTTAAATCCTAGAACGTCAATGTTCGAGACAAGAAGCAAATAGGTTTATTTTGGAGACTTTTGTTTAAGACTGACTATAGCATGTGTATGAATGTCCTGGCTAGCTACAATAATGTGTTTAATCAACTTTTATATACGACCTAATTATTTTTAAGAATATACACATTCATTTATTTTTTATATCTAACATAAAGTTGGCTGGTGGAGGTTCGAATTAACTTCTAGAATATAAACACAAAGGCTTGTGCCTCACTTTGAAACTTTCACTAATAAATCATTGGAGTCTGATCTCGGGGAGAGACGAGTTCATACCGCTTAGTTATTCTGATTAAAGAAAGTTTTAAATTGGAGGTACAAGAGTTTTTCTTTATAAATGGACATATTTAATATTTTAACTCAAAGTTTTAAAATATTAAATTTTAATCTCAATTTTTTCTCTTCTTTAAATTTTCAGCATTTAGAACGTACTTTATATAATTTTGTGAAAGTTGATAGTGTTGTCAGATAACTTGTTTTTGTTGAATATTTGTCTTACATTTATGACGTAGTTACTAATGAATTAGGCTAATATGTGTTTGTATAGGAAGCCTAGGGAGGTAATTAAAGAGCAAGAGAAGAGCCTGCTTAGTTGAGTTCATGAAGTTTTGGCTCCGTTAATTACAATAATTGGTTAAGATGAGAGGAAGGGAAGAGGAGGACTACAAGGTAATCTTGTTATACATAGGGCTCACTTCCAACTTCTTGCTCCACATAATTATCAATAAACACTATTTAGGCTACATTTCCTTCAGTTTACCAAGATATTACGATGTTTAACAAATGTTCATCAAGTTGCCTTTGGGATTATTTACGTTTAATGTGATATGAAACAATGAACTATGCCAAAATATTTTGTAATGAATTTCCTGTTGCATTTAATTTAATAACCCCCCAATCGAGATACACTGCCGAAAATCTAATAGCAGTGTAACAGCAAACAATTTTCTCTGGAATATGCTGGACGGTAGAGGAACCAAATGATAAGGATCAATAAAAAGGCCTCGCCCTCTACTATTGTTTTTAATTTTAGCAAAGTGCACTTTCGGAGTCAGCGCTCCATCGTCAGTGCCTGCTGACAAACGAAAACCTTAAGTCAATCTAACAATCTAACTGTGTAAAAAACGGTCACAAAACAAAAAAAAAATAGAAACATAAAAACCAAAATAAATTCAGGATAAAACCAATAGAAAAATAAATAAATTGTGAACTACTAAAATTAAAAAAAGTCCGTCACGCAGGGGCTGCGTAAACTAAGCAGATTTCCCACGTGAAGTTTTACAATAGAGAAATCTGCCTAATAACAATGTAGTAGTAAGAAACCTCTAAACCTAAAACATTATTTAGGGCGTAATAACCCAGTAGTTTCTAGCCCCAAAAAAACAGTTAACCTATCCTCTAAACCTATTCACGAGGGACGAATAGTTATGGAAACGGCCGCCAGAGCTCTCGGCGGAAAGTCCGAAAATAGCCTACTGGCGACCTCACGCAGAATACAAATGCAAATATCTCGGTTAATACTCAAGATACAGAAAACATGTATAGAACAATATTTATAGTAAATTCAATTTTCAATAAGATTTATTCTATACAATTTTTCGATCCGACGCATAATAACGGAGATATTTTGAATTTTCAAAAATCCCCCCTCTAAACCTCCCCTCCCACTGGTCCGATTTCAGCCATTAACGAACTTGATTTTTCTTTTTACATAAAACGATTAAATTCCAAGTTTGGTAACGATCAAACAAAAATTGCGACCGCTAGAGCGTTAACAGACAAATATATATATATATATATATATATATATATATATATATATATATATATATATATAATTTTGAACGGACCTCATTTTCGTCATCTCCTGGGTAGGATCGATGGACATTTGAAGAAATTTTTCGAAACTCGCATCATGAGTACGACCTCAATATCTGATTTCCCTTAAGGGAAATCTGCTAAAAGTTAAAAACGATAAGCGTATGCCAAAGATAAAAACCTAAAATCTTTAAACTATAAATTAAAAAACAAATTACAGATAGGAAAACTATATTAACGTATTACATTGGGGGGAAAACTCATAAGTATTATTAGTATATGATGGTTCATTTATTTTTTAGCCGTCTCTTGCATACAGTTCCTCTGATGTTCACTTCAGGGGTTTTCCTCAATGTGATACGTTAATATAGTTTTCCTATATGTAATTTGTTTTGTTTTTTAATTTATAGTTTATAGATTTTAGGTTTTTATCTTTGACATAGGCTTATCGTTTTTAACTTTTTAATTTTATTAGTTGACAAATTATTAAATTTTCTATTGTTTTTATCCTGGATTTATTTTGGTAATAATGTTGCTATTTTTCGTTTTTGTTTTGTGACTGTTTTTTACATTGTTGACCATGCTATGATTGTTAGATAGACTCTAGGTTTTTGATTGTCAGCAGACACTGATGAAGGAGCGCTGACTCCGAAAGTGCCCTCTGCAGAAAATTAAAACAATAGTAGAGGACAAGGCCGTTTTATTGATCCTTATCAATCAATTGTAAACATTCAGATTATGTTTTATTGTGGACTCAAGTAAAAATAAAATGACTAAAATTCTTTATAAAGAAAAATATATATTTAAAATAAGTCAGTTTCACCTAGCTAGATTATGTACATAATATATTTAACTTTTGCATTATTTTTTTAGACTAATCTATATTAAGTTTTCCACGAAAGCACATAAATCATTAGCTTCTATATTACCCATTTAATATTGATGGTAGCTTTTTCATTTATATTATTTCATCTAACGATATTAATAATCTCCAGTAATTAATAATTTTCAATATATTCATTACCTTCAATATCGTGAAGTAAATATTGATATAAATATGAAACGAATAGAATGGAAGAGAGCCAACAAAGGCTGGTTTTAATAAACCCTTTTATCGGGAAAGTTAATTAAAACCGCATCGCCTTATATTCCTTGAAACATTGTCGATAAGGCTCACAAAGGAAAAATAAGCCTTTCAGGAAGCTTATTGACCGTATTTAATGAGCCCGTAAAGCTATTGGTATGCATATCAAAGGTTCTACAAATTTTAAAGTTAAAAATAACACTAATTAATAAAAGTTCTAATATTTCAACAGAATGAAGCTGGTTTCATGGGGAAAAAACAAACATTTTTTGTAAATTTTAGACCTGACTTATTTATTTTAATGAAATCCAGATAATTCACCCAAGGAATTAACGCAAAACCCTAAAAAGAAATATTTATTTATTACCACCATTTGCATAATGTTTAATTTTTCATGAGATTACGAGTTACTGTAAGCTGCATATTGAAAGTTAATAATATTCAATGACACACTTCCTCCTCTGTAATATGTACAAGCAGAATCTGAAAAAAATAAAATATATTGCTCACTTTTTGGATGAATAAACCTTTCTCGCGAGTCTTTTATTAGAATAGCGACAATTATTCTTTTCTTTTTTTGATTAGAATGAATCCTTTTCAAATTCAATTTGGATGGATTGCTCAATTTGAGAAGGATTTACAGGTTAGGAAAATAAGAGTTAGTGGGAATGTATTGATATCCTTTCCCACTAAAGAGGCATCTGATATCCTGTAGCACAATTTACGAGCTTAATATCGTTGTTCATCCACACAAATCTTTGAATGTTCTCGAAGGGTTTTTTCATATCCAGAAGTCTATGAACTAAAGAAGAAACAAATCCTGGAAGAATTAAAAATAAGAATGTTGTTCTTCCCCAAAGATTTCTAACAAGAAAGAAGTCACGGAGAATTATGTTCGTTGCTACCTTCAACGAGCTCGAAATAATCTGCTACAAAAATAGTAGTGGGGTTTTTGTCAGTACCCATTAGACCCAACATTCCATTGCCACTGCGTTATTTTAATTACTGGAAATTATTCCACTATATTCAATTTTGCAAGCAACACCACAGGTGCTATATGTGCAGTAAATTGAGGTATCATGGATATTGTAAAGTCCAAAATGTTGTCAATTCGGTGACGATCATGTTACTGATGATCCTGTGAAACTGAAGTCAACGTTTTGAAATGAAAACATGACATGCAATGACGTAAAACAAAACTACTAGTAAGCCACTACATTCAAATGTTGCTGAAGAAAAGAACGAAAAGAAGAAGAAGAAGATCTAAGAATTTTAGATAGTGTGCAAATAGGAAAACTATAGAAGTTCTAAGGCTGATATTCATAGCTAACTACTTCCTTCATAACAACTTATTAATTTCACCACAGCTTTTGTTTGAGACCATGCCAGACCAGTAATGTTGTATGGTATAATTATAATAATCAAAAGTCCGAGAAATTTAGTTTTTTCTTCTGCAAGCCGTAACGCCTTGAGCTAAACGACATATGCTGAGAAAGCCTATTGTAAATAGTATCGCCAGGATTAGTTTTTATTCTTCCATTTTAAAGACAATGGTTAAATAGCACCGATCGTAATGGGCCTCCTTTGCCTAGGCCAATGTATCAAAGTAATGTGAGGCGCCTAACTTGTTTTCACTTTATAGAAACCCTTTTCTATTATACTCGTCAATCTGATAAACAAACTAGTTATACCCAAGGACTGAAATGTATCTACGATTTTTAACCTATCTATATTGCCATAAACCCATCGGTTGCCAATAAAGTAGTAATGTAGATTACCATTTTGCTCGGATAAATCTTCTGGCATCTGCCCGTTGATGAAGATACTATCTGTTATCAAGCTCCAAACACTGTCATCCCTGTTAAAATTCACCCCTCACGATCTACATCCGACAGATGGCCTCAAACTGCTCATGGCCATAAAATGTCCTTTCATTGCCACCTGAATATAATTAGTCCTCTTCTACGATGGGCAGTGGATAACTCCCTGTTAGTGGCTAAAATGTCAGACATCGATAGAAACTCCATCTACTATAATTCTAACAATCAATTTCAAAACCAAACAGAGACCTCCATATTTCGTACCTAATGCAGCGAATTAAGAAAGTCTTTTTACATTGCTTGCAAAATTTCACCGACAAATCAAAATTCTGCTATAGAGTTGGAGCTTCACTTAGAAGTAGTACTCTAAGATATTTGTATTTGAATGAAGTCTGTAGCAACTACACTGCTGGAGTGATTGATTTTAGTAAGGCTATTAATACAATTTCCTCCCAAGTGAGTAATAGAACGACCATCTTTACTCGCTTCCTCTCTACCCTAAATGATGTACGGTCTCCATGTATAAATCAGCTTCACGTGGAAAATATAAATCATATTTTTATAATATATAGCAACATTTAAAAACTTAAAATAATTAAAGTACCTTATCTGGTAGTATCTCAGAACAATAAGGATTACCCTCCTTTATCATGAAGACATCATAACTTCTTAATAATCTCTTAACCTTGAATGTTGAAAAAAAATCCGGTATTGGGCACGTAAGCTAACAGGAGGCTTGAAGTGGTTGTAATTACTGACACACAAAAATGGAAAGCACAGACATGTGTGTTAAGAAGTCGAGAGGCTTTGTTAACACGTTGTCGCATTGGACATACGATATTACGTCTCGCTTACCTGATGACTTAAAATGATCCACTTATTTTCGCTACTAGTCGTTTCTCGGTTAAAAGTGTTCTATGAGTTATTATATCTTGCTGAGTGTGAAATGTAAAATCTCAGGAATTATTGATAATGTTTTAAGAAATAATTCACATATTATTCAATGTATCATCGACTTTCTGGGAAATATCGAATTCATTTCTAACAGTTAATAATGAACTCAAATCATCAGTGGGCATTATTGGTCTTCAAGGTTGACATGCCAAACATTGGACTCGTCATTAAGAAGCAGATGTCGTCAAGTCTACTCACTAGAACTGAGCAAACACGCATAATTCACTAAACCACAGAAAATTATGAAAACACGCTAACACATAAAAGCTGTTATTCGTACGAAAAGGTCGAACGAATACTTAATTTAAACTTTTTATATAAGCCCTACGAAGGAAGAATTATATTTGTATAAAATCTAGCAGCAGGAAATCAAGAACCATTCCTTTAGGAGAAATTTGAACATTCGAATTTATAAAAATTGATTATTTATCTCTTACATACGTTTATGTACTATGTATTTACAAGCCCTTCGGCCTTACCCGCTAACGTTTTGCAATATTTTAAGAGAGGTGCTGGTTCATGGAAGTTGTATATGATTTAATACCGGAGGACCATGTTGATGTATAAGACAGTTATTACTATTAATATTATATTGGATAATTACATGATATTGGGGGATGGACTATTGCAGGGCATATATGTCAGTAGATTAATGATTACTTCAAGGGATGCTGATGAAATAGTGATGATGTTCTCGATGCTGCTCTGGTGCTCTCCGTCCATCCTGGTCTACCCCTGGATGCTCCTTCGTTTTCTCACTCATGTTGTTAAAAGGGGTGTGAGAAAGAAACTAGTATTGCTGCCACTAATGAGAGGCTCTACTCACTCTGCTGTCCTACTCACTCTTCTGTTCTGATCCTGTTCATTTATCTTCGCCCTTTGAACCCAAGGATGTCCTCTGAGGTAGTGTTTACACAACTAGGCAATAGAGCTCAGCACTTGTCAGGGGCATCCTTGGTTGGCCTAGTTGATAACAGATGGGGCTGGTGTAGTTTTATTACCGCTTCAATTTTTAAATTGAACAGACTAAGCACCCATTGTTGCTTTTTTGGCAGATACAGTATGCTTTTAAATAAATAGTTTTCGTACTTGACTGTAAATATTTAAAAAAGTACGTCATCGGTTAATGGAGTGTGAACGGTCCACAGAGTCATAAAAGAATAAGGAGTTTCAATTAAGGATATCTAACAAATATCTGCAAACGCATTCAAGAACCCCCCAAAAAGTAATTACCATTGATACAAATGAATCTAAATTGAAATTTAGAGTCATTTGTATCAATTATATCAGAGTCACTTGCTTTCTTTCCCTATTTTCCTTTGTTTCTCTAAGTACACAATATTCTTCACTTCTAACAACACTGCTGTGAAATTTAAATTTCTCTGTCTTTCATTATTTTTATATGTTTTGTGGAGTAAATATATAACTTTTAAACACACACACACACACACACACACACACACACATATATATATACACACACACACACACACACACACATTATCTCTTACCAGAACCAATATTAGTTAATGGAAGGTGTTTACTCACATTTTAAATAATAAAACTTAATTTTCATCGAATCTCGGCTGAGTTAAATTAAAACTTCTACTTACAACAAACGTATGCATTTACTCAAGAACCTGTTCTTTCCTTATTACAAAATCAGAGGATCAAAATCATTATTAATCACCCTCCATTGCTGTATAATATATATATATATATATATATATATATATATATATATATATATATATATTCACTTTATAGTTCTTATGCCACCTGTTTTTGTTGTTAAGCATAAAACTAAGAATTTAAACAACTTTTTCGATCATGTCTAATAACTATTATTTCTGAAATTGTGACAAAAATTATAGTGTTTAAAACTATTTTTGGATATCTTATTAAAATCATAAATATTGAGAAGGAAAGTAATTTGAAAAAAATAATAGCTTTTGGGCAGATGATTAGGGTTTTCTGTTAGTATATATTCTTCCATTGTAGAATTAGTAGTTATTTCTAGGCAGGCCTTAGTGCCAAAATAAATTTTGCTCATAGTCTAACTTTATGCTGTTGGCACAGAGCTTTAACATTATATTGCCGGGTAACTTGTACTATGCTACTTCACATTTATCAGGTCCTCTGCATTTGCAGAATACTGCATTCTAGCAGAAAGGCACTTATTTGGGAGGATGCCAACGATTTCCTTCGAGGTCACAGGGAAGGAGTAGCGTTCTAGATTTTGATTTGTATATTTATATTCATAGAATAAAACAAATAGTTTGAACAATCTAATTATTCCAGATAGTAATTTTTCATCATTCATAGATGTAAATAAATTATTATCATAACGAAGAATAGTAGTGCATTGTATTGTTAGACGGTTAGTTTGTTTTAGGATTTTATTCAAACGTGATAAAAATTATAATGTTAATATATTGAAATATTTTATTATTGCATTTATAATTCAATGTTAAATAACATTGATAAACATTCAATCTAACATAATTATGATAAACCTTATTGTTAAAATCTCGTTACGTTACCAGTTATAGCAAGGGAGAAAAACCAAGAATTTGAAAACTAGTGTTTTTTGGAACGACATAGTTTAGTTTTATATGGGTAGTACATTCTCTTTCCATAATTTTTAGTCTTATGTACTTCTTTTTTTAAATTTTAGTAATTGAATGCGGTATATTTCAATGCTTTATATGGGTTAACAACTTGTTCGATTTTTCATTTATTATATAGTTAATAATTGTTCTGCACGTTAAACATTTTTTCAATATTAAACGTTATGATAGAAGTTTAGTCATATTTTTATATGTTGAGCTATAAACTATAATTATTAAGTTCAATTAGGTTTGTGAATTTGAATTAGGTTGTTTTTAAATTTGAAGACGCAGCACTAAGCACCCATGACTTCTAATGAACCTAAGGACTGTAAATAATTTGCTATAGATTATAACTCTTAACTTTATAAACATACATTTAAGAAGCGTAACCTGCTGTGAATTTAAATAGAATACTTAAAACCAAATTATTCATTTCATTTGAATGAATATATTATATTAGCAAGGTCTTGGATATAAATTATTCTGTTGTAAATAAACCATAACTTAGTTCGTACTAAATGAGTAATAATGTGAAGTTTGTTTGGGAGAACTCGAAACTAGACATTCTCATGTTCAAACTCAGTCTTCATTTTTCTTGCCTCGGAAGAACTATTCATACCTGTCCAGAACAACTGGGTTTGGACACGCGGAAATAAATGAAAGCGTTTCTAAAATAAAACTCAATATATGCCCGCGTCTGTCTTACAAGGATTAATTTAATCCCCAAATCCTACATTAATATTGGGATTTGTCAATTTGTATATTCCATCAATCTATGGCATATTTTCAAAGAATGTACTTTCGATGACAGTTCTCCGGCGATCATATAGTGGACTGCATAATACCATAATAAACTTCCAGTGCAACATTAATTAATCTGATTATTCTGAGTTCATATTCTTTCAGGTTGAAGTGACTTCTAATGTAGGTGGGATGAAAAAATTCTGATTATAATAATATGACGACTGCTTCAGAGTATTATGAAACTGTGCTAGGTGTGATACAAACTACAACTATCTTGATGACCCCATCTTGATAACCCGATCATCCGTACTTCCTTTTTTGAAAACAACTAATGTAGCATAATAAATATTGTTGCGTTTATTACAAAATCAGCAATAAACGTCGTTTATTAGAGTTCTTTTGGATTTCAAAATTAAACACACACAAGTTTCAGAGTTGCTATCACTGAACAATTTATTTAACAATACACTACAAACTTGGTTAATCATTCTTAACTACTACTCACAGTATGCACTGTTAGCTTCGCTGTTCTTGTTATTACACAGTCCAATAACTCACTCACGATCACTGAAGTTCACAAAAACACGGCACTGCACTGATCTTCGCGAAGTTAAAGGCACTGCACTGTCTTAAACAGAGCACTATACTGTTCATTACAGAGTCATGGCACCACACTGTTCTTCACATAAAACTCTTTACCGCACTGCAACTAAGTCGCACTGAACGCACTTGATGTTGATCGCTTGAAGTCAGCTGAGAACAAAACTAACTGTCGGGGTGAGCTGTACGCTTTTATAGAGGACGACATCAAAGGAAACTGTCTCGAAGGGACTAGACGCGTAGTATAGAACAGCCCGGGCCCCAGTAGACACTTCGGACGCCAATAGTCCTTTCATCGGTCGGCTCCATTCATCTCCTCATACTTCCCAAAAATATAATATGCATGACAATGTTAAGGCATATCGCGAATTATTCTTCTATAGTTTTGCCTCTATTTGGATTATCTAAAGAGCGTCCATACATTTTGTGTTCATTCAAACTCAAAATATTGCCTATATTTCATATTATTTGGTCTCACGTGGCTCTGGACTGAAGAAGTAGAAAGGCTGTCCCTCTTCCCTCATACAGTAGAAAGGCTACTGTGATATATGGTCTACTTGTATCCTATAAAACTACTATAAAGATTAATACAATAGACTATTATTGGAGCAGTGAAGGCTAGTTACAACCGTTAGCGCCACCAATTAATGGTGCCTCTAATTGCTCCGCCTAATCAAAAACCAGTTTCTAATCGATCCAGACTCCTTCTCTCTAAGTCCTTCACTCAATTCTGGATAGCCCATTTCGTTAATAATTCCATCAATTGATTGGGCAAAATTGTTATGATAATGTATATCAGAACAAGATTTTTTTTTCGTTATACTTCATGTGTTCATACTGACTTTAATGGTGAATAAAGGGAAGGTCAATTACAAATATTTTTATCACAAATAGGGAAGGATTCAGGGAGCAGTAGTCACCGAAAACGAATTTTGAAGAAGAAAATAAACTTTCTTTGTGGTTACACTTACAAGATGGATTTGCATTTTAATGGTTAATTATAGAACAAATTCCTCACTCAATGTTTACTATGAAATCTCTATGTAATCATACGTCTGAGTTTGTTCTATATTCCTTAATATGTTAGAAATATTGTATCATATTTGTTACTATTATTATTTATGTTCAATTTATAATTGAAGCGGTTTTAAAACCTATACCAGCCCCATCTGTTGTCATCTAGGCCAACCAAGGATGCCCCTGAAGAGTGCTGGGCACTATATGCTATTCCTGTAAACACAACCTGAGAGGGCATCCTTGGGTCCAAAGGGCAGATGAGAAAACAGGCTGAGGAGAGTGAGCAGAGTCTCATCAGTGTTCAGACTATTAGTGCCTTTCTCACACCTTTTTAAGTATATGCATCATGAGTGAGTAGACGAAGGAACATCCAGGTGGGAGACTAGGATGGAGGGAGAACATCATCAGAACATCATTTCAGCATGCCATAAAGTAGTCAATTTCTAACACACTAACACCCCTGCAATAGACTATTACCCATAATTATGTAAAATATTCAAAGCAATCAGTATCAAAGCAATAACCATCTTATAAATCTCCATGGTCCTCCGGAATTCAAATCATATATCATTTTCATGAACCAGCACCTCTTATATTGCAATGTCGTAAACGGATAACGCCGAAGGCCTTGCAAATACAATTTATTTGATGAATTTTGCTACACTTTTTTTTGCAATCAACAACATCTAGTTTAGAAATCAAAACATTTTTTTTTTTGATTTTGCATTTAAATTATATATATAATTGATCGTGTGAACTTCTTTTGTTTGACCTGGAATGGACTTGCTAATAAGAGGAAATACTTTACATTCAGTCTAGTTAACCCACACGGATATTTCTATTGGGAAACTCTGGGACCAGACTCCGCAATTTCCGGCCAAGTTCCTCAATAACAGTCTAGTTTCTGAGAACAGACAATCTCACCATGTTCCCTACCTTAAACCAGCCCTTTAGATATTCACCGCTATTAGGAAATTTAAGAAAATAATATATTTAAATTTATAGAACTGTCGGCTGTTATGATTATTGTTACTAAGCTTAGAAATACTATTTTGGTTTTGTAATGTATAGTAATGCATGACATCTGTTAATTATTAATTGAATTAAAAGTTCTGTACCAACATAAAACATAATGTATTTTTGGAACAACTGAAAATTGAACATTTCTTTAATCCTGAAAGAATAAAAAAATAAACATCTTTTTTAGATAAAGTATAAGGAATATACTCTGCTATCTATACTTTTACATCCACTCAGAAGACGGCAATTGGCTGGCTGATAATCAGAATATAAAATCCAGAACCACTATCCACACCGTCGTTGAAATATAAAAATCTTTTTAATCAAATACAGTTATCTATTCTGTTTTATATTCATAGTAATCACTGATTCCGGGACTATCCCATTTGATACAGAAATATGTTTTATAACAGTAGTTTCATCTCATGATCAAGTTTAAATAACGGTATGAACCGTAATAAATCTAAATAATTAATGAATAATGAATATTTGAAATATGAAAAAACCTTCATATCAATTCTAATATATCTTGTCGCGTGTGTTTTTTGTGTGTGTGAGAGGTGATTATATTTGTCAAAATTCCCTAAACATATCCATAGCCATTATCAAAGATCTTAAAAAAAAATCCTTTAGCTACATTTCAAAAACCCTGGCACAAAATTGCATTCATGAGTTCGAGTAAGTAGCATTCTAACCCCTAGCTGTCGAGTGGAATTTAGACCTCAACACTGGCAGACTAGTCTTTTCTAATAGTAGAAAACGCCAGTAATGAGGTAACTCATACATGATGACCTAAGATCCCATCTCAACAGGCATATACCTATTGGAAATATCCCACATAACCTGGTACCCTCAGACATTGTCTCAACACAGTCCTTACGTTCTACAATTAACAAAATTTAATGTTCTGGTAATGAATTTAAGAATTTTTACAGAATGTTGTGAATTGTAGATGTTGATTTAAAAATATTTTTCCCCCCCATTTTCACGTTACCTCTACATTTCCCCAATAAATTATAAGAACCCTAAAGCAGGAAGAAAATTATGTTGACAGTTGCTGTATTATTTACACGTTATAGTGACTTTAAAATGAAATGTAGTATGAAAAATATCCCAGTATCGATGATTCTTCATTTCTGTTCCCTATAGTACTAAACAATTCAAATTCTCTTGAATAAAAGATGGGTTTAGGGAGATTGATCTCTCTTGGTTGCTTTGTCATTCTAGTCCTTTCATATTTCGTCAATTCCATGGACTTTTTTTTATATTTCGACAGCTATGAATACACATCTCATTAGGAAAATGAAATATATTCTATTCTTATTTATTTCAATTTTAATTGAGCAGCCATTATACTAGTAGATAACTTGCAAACCTAAGACTCATTGTTTCAGGAGCATCATTTATTGGGTGGAAGATGCTTAAAAAATGTTTCACCCACACCGGTCATTACATAACAAATAGAAAGGCAGAAAATTCAATTTTTATTTGCAAAAATACGATCCCCTAATCCCTCAAGGGTAAACTACCTAAGAAAAAATAACATATTTTCCTTTTTAATCTTATTTTCCTTGTTTCTAAAGACATCCCGATCCACATAGCCACAGTTATTATTTTTATCATTCTTGCGGAGTATAGTCCTTATTTTTTTTCTTAAAAATCAGAAATTTGGGTTTTTTAATATTTTGTTTTTGCCTTGGATTTTAGCACAAAAACCTAATTGTTAAAGTTCACATTAAAACTGCATATTTCATTATTATAGCAATCCGGGTTACTTGTATTTTTAAATGATAGGTCTTTAGCCAGTTTTTGATAGTTAAAAAAAAAAAAACTAAAATTCTTCAGCATCACTCTTTAGCTAAATCTTCTGGTTGAGTATAACTGCTTTTTTGTAGTCCCTCTCTTTAGAGAATGCTTAGATTATCATATTTGTGTCCAAATCATTCACCGTTTCTATGGTCTTAATTAATAAATATTTAGTAAAATTTTTTTAACAAAAGAGCAAAGAAAAAAACATTTGTATTTTTTTAGTTGCAAGTTTCTGGACATCTGGAGCATTGTGCCTGTCCATAATTGGGGTTAAATGTCTAAGATGATTGGAGTTGCAAGATTCCAGCATATTTTAATGTGTAAACTTGTGCTCTTGTGTTTTCTTGTAGTCTTGTGTTCCTTGTCTTAGACAAGATCAAAATACACAACTCATGTCTGTTTAGGGTGAGCATTATATTTTTATTCATTTTATGAACTGCTACGAATTCTAAGCTGAGGTTTTGAGAATTGTTATTCTATTTTTTGAATAGACTCTTAAGGAGTAAAAAAGTGAGAAAGAACCACTTTAAGAAGAAAATAATTGAGGAATAAGTGTCCATCGTAGTTGCCTTGCCAACCGATTTTAGTTTTTAAAAGAATTATTCCCTTTCCCTTCCCTTTCAGATTCCAATGAAAACCCAATTTCCAGATGTAGAAATTGGGACCAAATATAGCCTAATGATCAGGAGCAAATCACGTTGATGGGCGTCCTCTTCAATAGGATGAACAATATTGCCAAGTCAGCTGTAATATTTCCCTTTATTTAAGGAGAGTACTTTCGGTCTATTCAAATGACCATCTTGAGTCCTGCTATGCAACAAGACATAACGCAGCACGAGTTAACGTCCTACTACCGTTCTGTACACTTCCAGCGATACTGTTATATCTTAAGGAGCTCAGTTTAGCCGTGTGAGTTAAAGCGTTGACTTTAATCTCATTTGATAAACCTCGAGTGGCGAGCTAATTTCCCGCCTGGGCAATCGGAATTTATTTCGTGATGGAATTAATTAAATAAAATCCTTAGTCCCACCCCTGGCTAGAAAAGGGTCGTAACATTTAGATAACCCGTCCCAATTAGCCTTAGTTGCAAAAAGTGGACATTAATGAATAATTTAAAATGTTACATCTTAATATATAATAATACTGTGTGAAACATTTGCTTTGACCTAAGCTTAGTATTAGTCACGAAGTCAATTGACAATAACCTCCAATACCAATGAAAGACACAGGTTATGGAGGAGATAGCAAAATTGAACTTATTAAAATAACTAGCTCTGATTATAATTCTATCAAACAATGGAAGCTAATATTCCAATGAACCACTAGATAGGATTTCCATTTAGTTCATGGGATTAATTCATTATTATGTATTAATTAATATACATCCCTTTATCTCAATTTTAAAAAATCTTTCCTTGAATAGCACAGTAGGTTATAAAATCATTTCAGCTACCTATTAGTTAGTCTTTTCAATTTCATGTGGCAGATGTCGTTGTTGCAGGGATTCAGTGGAACAGATAAAGTTTACTGGCTAATATATATCTAACTTAACAGTATAGGGAAATAATTGAGTATGGGGTTCTTGAATATGTCTCTATAAATATTTTATTGTGAAGGAAGAAGTAAAAGTTTGTATTAAGGAGGACTTTGATTTTTATGAAAAATAAGGACGCTTAAGGAGCGATAGTTGTTTCATAAATTAAGTGTTTTGGTGAGTGTATAAAACACTCAGAAGAGATCAAGAGGATTGGAAAAAAGAAAGAAATTGAAGAATAAATGTAATCTTCTTAGATTCTGAGGGCTTGCTGGGGAGGGGGAAGGGGATAAGAGAAGAAAATATACAATTGTTTGACTGAACTTCCATCTGATAGAATAGGACTGCGATAAAGTGGACTTAGTGTAAAGGCAAGGACAAAATACCTGGAAACCAGAAAGCATAAATAACGAAAAACTAAATGGCACAGTAGATACGGTCGAGACGGGCTGGGAGGCACCAACAATAAAGAAGAACTAGGTAAACACCCCGTTAAAAGGAATTTTCCTCTTACCAATCCTGTTCAGGCGCAAAAAGAATGAAGCCAATATCTCATAAAGTAAAAGTTCAATGAAAACAATATTCCATATGAAACCTAGTAATGAAGTGTATCATGATATCACAACTTATTATGAATATAACATGAGTAGGAGTGGGGGTTTACTGAAAGCGGAAAACTATAAAATCCAAATATCTTGGTTAATATTCATGATACAGAAAATATGTATAGAACCCTATTTACAGATCATATAATTCCAATAAGATTGGTTCTTTACGATTTTTCGATCCGACGTATAGTAACGGAGATATTTCGAATTTTCAAAATTCACCCCCCTCTAAACCCCCTATCCCACTTGTCTTATTTCAGCCATTATCTTCCTCTTTACATAAAACGATTAAATATTGAGTTTGGTAACCATCAAACAAAAATTGCGACCGCTAGAGAGTTAACAGACAAATATATATATATATATATATATATATATATATATATATATATATATATATATATAGATCTAATTATGAACAGACCTCATTTTCCTCATCTCCTTAATAGCATCAATGGACATTTGAGGAAATTTTTAAAAACTCGCGTCATGAGGACGACATAAATAGCTGATTTACCTTAAGGGAAATCTGCTAAAAATAAATATAGATATGCCAACAAAAAGCTGTAATTCAACAATTTTCATGCAATACGTAGAAGTTAATGAATTAATGTTACAAAGGTTAGAGAGAAGTGTACTGTTGTTTGGCAAGTGATACGAGATCTTTGAGGTGTTTTAGCTAATGTCGTTTGCAATGAGAGAAACAAAATGCTGAAACTGCTACATGTTGAAAATGGAGGGGTGGAAGCCGTCCATAAACAGAGTTGGCAGGTTGCAGTGACTTTTCTAAATCGACTTTAGCTGATCCACTTTTATCGTCAACTCCAGGAGTGGTCCTTTGAAGAAATTGATAGATAGTCGGACTGCTTCAAAGGAATGATATAATAGCGAGAGGGAGGGCACACAGGAATCTCAGTTCAATCTTCCTCCGGTACTAGGTCCACTGCCCGCATCGGTTTTAAGCTTATCGATTCGTCGAGCACAACTTCTTTCAGAGCCTCGATTACATTCTGGTCCCAATACAAACACACACACAGACACACACACACACTGTATGCTCACATATATATTTGGCTGTAAGGTCCAGTGGTTGATTCACTCTCTCTCTCTCTCTCTCTCTCTCTCTCTCTCTCTCTCTCTCTATATATATATATATATATATATATATATATATATATAAACTAACATACACTCTATGATCACATATATTTTGCTGTTAGATGGAGTGGCTGAATCTCTTCCTCTACACACACACACACAAACACAAGCACGCACACGCACACACACACACACAGGCACACACACACACACACACACACACATAATAATTAAATAACGAGTTCATGAGAAAATACGCATGTTTTGTGTGTGTATCTCGGTCAATATTCAAGATGGAGAATAAATGTACATAACAAGAATTATAGTACATTTCATGTTCAATAAGATAGGTTCAACAAAACTTTTCGATCTGACTTATAGTAACGGACATACTACGATTACAGCCGTTAACAAACTTGATCTTTTTTTTTTACATAAAACGACTAAACATCGAATTTGGTAAGGATTAAACAATAACTTCGACCACTCGAGCGGTAACATATATATATATATATATATATATATATATATATATATATATATATATATACAGTTTTGAACGGACCTCATTTTAGCCATCTCCTAGGTAGAATCGATGGACACTTGAATAAAAATTCCGAAAATTGCGTCATGAGTACGACCTCAATAGCTGATTTCCCTTAAGGGAAACCTGCTAAAATGTGAGTAACACCTTCCTTTAACTAATATTGGCTCAGGTCATAGTAAAAATTATTATTTATAACCGGTTTCTTTTTTATTTATTTTTTTAGTAAAACTGGCAAAGCAATATTAGCTTTTCACCTAGTTATAATTGCTGCGCGTTAGCCAAAATTACCTGGCAAAAAGCTTTATGTTTCATTCCTTAATTCTAGTTTTCTCTGGATACTGTTTTTTTCTCTCTAATATTATCATGGATAATGCTTTCTAAATGTGTAAATATTCGGTTGTAAAAGAATTTAATCAACAATAGTTTCGAAAATTGACTCAACAAAATAAGTTGTTTAAATTCTATGTAAAAATTAATTACTGTAAATACCAGCCAGAGAATTATAGTTGGCAAGCAAAAGTTAATATATAATGAGAAAATATGGATTGTCCTAAAACAATTCAGTTTGCTAATTGAATGTTTATTTAGCTTAAAATTTCTGATAATTAATATACAAAATGATCTTCAACTTTTTCATGAAGTAAACCTTCATTAACTTCAGTTGTGTACATATCCTTCCATATAAGCGGGAGTCAAAATTAGAAATGCTAAAACAAATATTCATTAATTTATTTGCTGGAATTGAAAGCGGGCTTATTAGAAGGACGGTTCATGTGAATTCAATAACAGTGTGGTTTTGGTAATGCAATAAGGAAATATTGAATTTATATTTGTTCGGTGAAATAATAACAAACACGATGTAAAACGATCATGTAGCAGGAATAATAATAGCAGGAAAAGAGGATTATGTTCTAACTGAGCCATTTATGGCTAGTCTCTCACAAACAAATGTTATCTATAATTATTTCGGTTAGAGTACAGTTATCTACACTTCAAAGATTACATTACGTTTTGATTCCAAATAAATTGAAATGCTATGCAACAAGTTTAAACGCAATACAACATTATTGAGATACAGTCAATTTTTCAATCCCCTGTGGACAATAGGAATTTATATAGAAATGCCCTTATTAAATAAAATCTTTAATTCAAACCTGGCTAGAATGTAGTGATTACCTATAGGTAAGCAGTCCCGATTAGCCTCAGTTTTACAAAGTGGACGTTAAAAAATAACCACAACATGTTTTATTTTTGTGATATGTCTCGGAGATGGCACATACAGCAACGTAAACATTGTCTTCTTTTTACCTTTAGTGGAAACTTAATCGACTGAGTGTTTTCTTAAAAAAAAACTATTTGTGCAACTATTAACGCTGTGACATTTTACTTTAAGAAAACAAATGACAAATGTAACCGACACTGAATAAAATAATATGAGAAACGTTTTATATTTTTCTTCACTGAAAGGGGGAAAAATGTGTTTACTTTTTCACCTAGATATATGTTTTTATATAAAAAATGACCAGTGATATTTCCCACTCGTAATATAAATTTGTGAATAACATAACTGTGATAGGATTGTAATTTATTCCGATGGTCTCCAGAATAGAATCGAAATGCCCACGAATCGAAGTATATTCCTCCGTCCTCCGAATCGGATAACATGAGTACATGTATCTTACAATACAGAAGCAGCTGATCCCGATTCTAAATTTTGAATATTCTTAAGAGGATAGAATAATATCGAATATATGGAAGTAGGAAATATATATATATATATATATATATATATATATATATATATATATATATATAGTAGATACCAGAAGAATTATTAATACATTCTTATTAAATTTGGGGTTGTTATGAAATTATATAAATCATGAGTTAGTGTTACCTCTCATTTTTTAATTACTTTACTAAACCTCAAGCAAACAAAAAGTACTGACAGTTAACCATACTTTCTTCTTCTTCTTCTTTTTTCTTGTATGATATTTTTTTAATTTATCGTCCTTTAGGGTATAGTATAATTTACGAATGAATATTTCTTCTATTATACTTAAAACACATTTTTATTAGTAATTAAATTTTGTCAAATAATTCTTTTTTTTTTAGTATGTGAGCTATATTAAATAGCTAAATGTTTTTAAGTTTCATACTGTTGAGAGAACCCCTCAAATAAATAGGATTTCTGTAAGCCAACAGAGTCACTAATAATATTTCCATATTCTCCCCATTTATGAATTTTATTTATCAACGTTATTTTCAATATTCAACTTTCCACTGGTGCCAGCATTTGCACAATTGTTACACATGGACGTTATACAACACAATATTATTTATTGATCCGCTTTTGAAAAAATTATTGAAATGTTAAAATTAGATAAATTAATAACTGACAATTTTCGTTCCGACTCTCGAGTGTAAATGCCTTCTTAAGGCGTAAATAAACTTGCTCTCATCACTAATTTCATTTCACAGTAAGAACTGAAATGAATTTATTTCTATTCAATATTAAGAAATATAATATGATACATTAAACATTTTTTGTTTTCTATAAGAAATTCACTAAAATTATGACAATAAATTCTTTACGTATTATTAAATAGGAAACTTTGTAATATATTTTTTATGAAATTAGCTCAATTTAGTCAATGAATTTTTAAAAATCTTACAGTTTTCTATTTATCTATTAATTAATTTAGATAAAAATTATAATACTATTCTAAATGCCCCTCTAGGTATAAAATATGCAATTTTTAATTTATTGGTACCATTTTTTATTAGCCTTAGATTTATAACAGTATGTCAAGTTTTATACATGATAAGAAACTTGCCTACAGCTTAAATGGAGAATATATCTGATCATAAATTATTTTTGACTCATTGTTATGACGAATAGTTTGTATTTTTATTGATTTCTTTTGAACATTTGGGTCTTTTTTACATTATTAATTAGGTTATAATCACATGATTTTAGAAATACCAGTGATTAAACTCATACCAATAAACAATAATAAATTGATAAAGAAAGTTTTAAGAGAAACTGAACCACATTTATTACAAGTGTAAAATTAACAAAAATAACATTATTTTGGTGGCCAATAAACCCTCATATTTGATAATATTGCATTAAATAAGTCATCGTTTTGATACCTTCTTCGCCAGACGAATTCACATATGTACAAGTTGTACAGGTGATGTATGCCCTAGATGGAGGTGCAATAAGTTGAGTTGCAGAAATGAAGTCAGCGTCTTCAAGGACACATGGTTTGAGAATAGTCGCTTACCCTTGAGGAAACAATTACTATTAATCTATGCGTGGGCAAACGAATATACCAGTATTAAGTTTTGCAAGAAAGAACTAGGGATATAGTATAAGACTGTTGTTGATTGGAAGAATATGCATTTGCTCCAGGAGATTTGTGCTAGTCAAATTTTAGCCAATCCTATGATAATTGGGGGCGAGGGACATACCGTCGAAATTGATGAAACATGTTATACGAAAAGAAAGTACAACGTTGGCCGAATTTATCCTCAACAATGGGTATTTGGAAGTGTGTGCCGAGAAACCAGAGAGTGCTTTCTATGCCGATGCAACTAACGTTCTGAAACACCTGTGGAAGGTAATAAATTGTAACAGTTATTAAACTAATATCTCAGAAGTATTTCTAAAATCAAGTTAATAATAAAAATTTCTTAAATCATGTGATTGTAACCTTATTTGAAATGCGGGGCTAATGTAAAAAAGACATGAAAAAGATATTGTGTATAAAAACATTCTTTTGGCATGAAGTTTTTAAATTTATTTTTAAACGCCGAATTTTATTTTATAAATTTTATATATTCTGGCAGGACGTTACAAAAGATTACTCCTAACACACTTTTCTCAATATCGTCATTTCTTCTGTCGTATATTCGGTTAAATAAATCCAATGTGTTGCATTCCTATCTCTTTTTTTGTCGTGACATTAAAGCTGAATGAAAATAACTTTTTTTTTGTATTCTGCGGCGTTTCTTTTAATCTAAAAGAAAGATCCTAAAGAGATTGGATTAACGCTTCCTAGTTTGAGGAGAGTGCGTTAATTATTTTGGGCAGACTGCTCCCTTCAGATGAAACATCATTAGTATTCAGAGATGAGATGAAAGTACATCTGCAAATGGTCCAACAAGTCATGAGGTTTAGGTTCGACTAACCCCTCTCTCAGCCCTTCCTCTCTGTCACTCTTTCATTGTTCACTAATTGCAGGGGAGCTAAAGCTGCAGGTTTGGAGAAACCATTAACAATAAATTACCCCCAACATTAGGAAGGAGCTGAATGAGGCAGTAGTAAGACTATGGGAACCTTGGCTGTTGAGTGTGGATTGTGCTGGTCGGGAGGGGCCGACGATTGCCGAATCTAGCCGAACACTGCCCCGCTTCCCTTCCATGCATCACTCGCTCCCCTTAGCTCGACCGAGTAGTGTCAAGCTCTTTTCCAAAAGTATACCATTGTGCTGTGTGTTTACAGTGTTGCCAACTCTCAGCCGACTGGTTCTTACGAAAGTTCGTCATCATTTTTATTTACGTATTATACTTTTAGTACAACATACACAACCATTTTTACATTATGTTATTAATGATTTATTATGAGTCCTTCTTTCTTTCTTTATAAATGGTTCTATCTTTCTACTATTTAATTATTTATATTTATTATTCAGCTATAATATCCAATAAACTACTTTTTTCTATTTCTCTGTATTCTATTAGATTAGCTGCCTCCCACTCTTCCCTCTTCTCTTTCAACTGCACGCCTATGCCCATCTTATTCCAATCCAGAAAAGTTTTGAATTTTTTTACTTTTAAACTTCTTCGATCTTTTAAGAAATTCAGTTACTACTATCTAGATTATTACAGCTATCAAAATTATTCTCTCTGAAAAGGGCAATGTATTTTTAGAATTTTCAGCCGCTTTTATTTCACAACGGTCCTTCTAACATGCGCAAATATTCGCAAGGATTAAGTCAGTCAGGAGGACATCAGTCTAATTGTCAGAGGAGATATTAAATTTAGAAATTGAAAAAGTAACTTTCAACTTTCCGTTCGTCTTAATCTTTATGATTTCATGAGTAACTGAATTACTACCGATTTAAACATGCATTGAGTAGATAATGCGTAACTACTGAACTAAAATTGAATGTACTGAGTAAATAGAAATTATTGGTGGGAGGATATTGAAGGTGTATCATTCAGCGGCAAGGTCATTAATTACAGGCAATAGTAACGCTTTTCAAAAAGCAATATCTCACATTTTCTCTTTATAATGATAAAATGGTCAGTCTTTTTGGGGATGGAATTTTTTTCTTTTAGACATATAATTATGAGAAATACCTACTTATATTTTATACTACTGTCTCCTCCTTATCTAGAAGAAATTATTATTATTAAAATACTTAAACAGTTAAATTACAGGATTTATTTGGGTGTGGCTTCAAAGCCAAGGACATTAAAACCTATTGCAGATTATTACGCATGTTAGGATTATCAGTTGTAAAATAAAAGAGAAACATATCATGGAGTTATTTCTCTGGGTGAGAGGGAGGGGTGGGAGAGATTTCAGCATTTCATATTTTAATCATATTTTGATTTCATTATAATATGGAGATAAGTAACTTTCTGTTATTAGACATAACAAGGGCAAAGCCAAGAAGAACGACCTCATACTTTCTTGATGAGTTAAGTTGAATAAACTCACTCAAAGTTGTGTCATTTCAATTGAGAAGAAATGTCAATACTGTCACGGAAACAGGAAAATGAAATTATTTTTATGAACTCATTAAAGACCAATACCTCAATTTAAACAATTGCCTCTGTTGATGACGCCTAGAATTTGGAATGCGATACTGAACGATTTCGATAAGTTAACAAAAGGTCTAAAAATGTATAGTAACTTTGCGATTTTTTGTAAAGGAAAGCACAAGAACATAATGATAAAACTTCCTTCATACTTTAAAACAATGAAAACAAGGCAGAAGGTAGCATAGTTTCGAAACATTCTTTCTAACTTAACGAGAATGAAAAAAATTAATATTTAATATGCGTTACGCCAAGTACATACTGCGACCCCCCTTCCAACTATTATATATGAATATATGTATATATATATATATATATATTTTCTAATTAACCTTGAGTATGGTTTCAATTCCCGCATGGAATTTGATGACGGACTCCCTAAATATGTCGGTTGCTCTAGGGTCAGAGAAGTAGGTAGTATTCGGAAACATAAAGAGGACAATGGTTTTAGAAAATAAATTGTAGCAAAGACGTTACTTGGAGCAAAAAATAAAATAAGTTCATATACATAGTTTGAATGTGTACTGGGGCAAAATCATGAACATTTTTTCGTATTTACAAAATCTAATTTATTTTCATTCCCAACGCATTTCGAGTATTGTAGCTCCTTATGAAGGAGTTCCTTTTTCTCTATGCTGTTTATATGTGTGTATATATTAGTATTGTCATTTTTTTTATTTTCCAAAACGCTTACATGTTTAAAAAAAAACTTTTTAATCCACTGAACTTCCATCAATATCGGTTCTATTAAAACAGATCTATGATTAAGAAGAGGCAACTAGCCAACGTTTATAATCTTAATAATGGAAAGGTTCCACTACACTATTGGCATTAATTCTGTATATATTTTTTTGTATGTATATTTATAGGTATAACATAGTCAAAAGTGTGCGAGTAAAAGAATATTAAATATAAAATTGCTAAACAAAACGAATACTTATAATTGATAAATAAAATTATAAACATTCTAAAGAGAAGCGAAGTACCGCAAATGATGAAATACTTGCCAACGGTTAACTTAAATAATGTTTTTTTAAATTTATTTAGAGCTGTTGAATTATTATGATGATTAATTTCATTCTTACTAAAAGTTAGTTTCATAGATTGTGTGCAATACATTTCCCCAAAGGGTTTAGGAGTTATTACGGTACTTAAATGACCGCAGGAACTTGCAGAAAATCGTATTAATTTGCTGATATTTTTACTTACAAAAGTGTGTATTTAGGTCAAACGACTAAAAAGGCCTTGAAAAATATCTTACTTTTTGGCATAGATATACGTAATTTAAATATAAAGATTATGTATTCCAGATAAAGTTATTTTATAAACGTTTAAATTTTGAAAAGATATGTGGAAAATCTTTATAATGTTTTGTAAATTTGGCTCCAACTTGAGTTAAATAGTTGATGTTTACTCAAGAAATCAAAGTTAATTTACACTTATTTTTATCATTTTCAATTTTTTTTCCAACATGTGAGTTCTCAATTATGTCACTGTGTTCTAGGATCATATTGACACTAAACCTAATTAAGCTTATAATTATTTTCTTTTCGCTGGATAGAACATTTAATTTAAACATTTAGATTCTCGTACCCTCGCTGTACCGATTGTATTTTAAGTAATACGCTCATTGATCAAAGAGATCCAAGGTTCCCCGTAGAATTATATAAAAAGCTCCAAGAGACATTCAGTATAGCGACTGATGATTATGAATGAAAAAAAAAAGAATTCAGCCTATTTTATATTGACAATTCCTATAATTAAACTTTCTTTTAGGAGCTTGTAGCGTATATTTTATTATGGAAGTATTGTTGTTTTTATCCTTAAGTATTTTTGTCTTAAATTCGATTTTTAAATATAGAAACGTTTTCCTTTTTTTTCAAACTTCATCAAATACGAGATTTCATTAGCAATATTACTATAAATTATTAGCAAATTTCAATGAAGGGGTTTGCAATTGGCGTTTTATTGGGGACGTAGTTTCAGAAATTCTTCCTTTAAATGTCCATCTATCTTCAACAACATTAGCATTTTGTGTAAGCTATAATTAAAACAAAATGGAACTATTTAAATATATTGACACTTAAATAACACACAATAAATATATAATATTTAATAAAATATTTTTAGGTTCTTAGTAAAGATTTCACATTTTCAGAGAGCAAATTTTAAATTATATCTCATCTGAATAAAAATAAATAATTAATTTTAAAAACTGATGATTAAAATGTTTTTTTTTTGTTAATACAGACGTGAAATAAAATCATGAAATGCCAGATGTTTTGTTTGTAAATCTGCTCTATTCCAAGTTTGGGCTAAATGAATAAACGGGTGTGATCTTTGTTAATCAGAATTAGTGTTTGGATATCCCTGGTTCAGTAGACAACATTCCAGGGCATTTCTACTGTTTTGGAAGCTGCTAGATTCAAAGGATTACGTTCGGGAGCAATCGTTTTAAATCCCATCCATTTTCATGATTTTCACCCCACGATTGTTGGAAAATTCAGATTTATTCAGTGTTTTATTTGTCAACTCCTTCTACAAATGTATGTTCACTTAGATTCAATATTTATTCTTGGAGTTTCTACTTCATTCATCGGGATGGTTTTGAAGTCTAAATAATAGGATTTTCTCTATTTTTAATTCTTAATTCCAGCTTTACGTAATAAGATTTTATTTGAAACTCGTGCGATTTGGACAGAAATATCTTTAATATGTGAAAATAAACATTTGATGTAGGTTTAAATGATATTTTGTTTGATTTACGGCGACTAAGACTTTTCCAAAGACCTTCTTCGCAAAGAAAATTTCAATACTACTAATAATGGAAACCTGCAGCCAACTTACATTTTTACCCAATTACTGCTTTCTGTGGCTATAATATCGTGCCAGGGTGGGAAAGCACCTCAGTACTACATACGAATGTCCAACTTGCTCATAGTAATTCCACAATCTTCAAAACTATAGCACCATAATGTGTGTGAGTAAGTAAAATAATTTGGACAATGTTTTTTACCTTCGCCTTTTGAGTTTCGATGCCTTTATTTAATCGAACTACAACCCTGGTGTTCTGATTTCGTTGCTTCGAAACCATTGCTACGCTCTTTGGTTCTCAATCAAACGACCTGGGGTTCGAATTTTTGAAATGAAGTCTCTTTTCTTTCTCTGACGGTGTCCAATCATATTAATACATGCTCCATTTAACACCAAATACACGATAAAGGAAATAGTGTGAGTCAGTGCAAGAGCGGACTGTTTAGGTGGTGCACGGTTCGGCATTATTTTTGACTATAAGCCTGCAGGAAAAGTCAAAAATACCGAAAGGTATAATTGTTTGTCTACTTTATGTGAATATCGATATACACCCTTTAATAAACTCTATTACTATTACATTTCGTGCATAAATGCATAAACGGCATCGTTGAAGTTAATTGTGTATATTTGTGGAAAGGCAATTCACCATTGCTAGTTAACACAAACGTCTGACGCAGATATTTATAATCGCACAGATTAAAGGCTATGTACTTTAAATTAATTATCTTTCAACTTTGAATAAATTTTGTTTTAGCTATAATGTTAGGAAATTAATCAGATATGTAGGATGGCTAGGTATTTGATTAATTAACCGCATTTCTTGTTCATGGAATTAATTCGATATTTCCTGTCCTTTTCGAAATTACTTATTTTATTTTATATCTTTACAAAAAATATTCGACCTAAATATTCAGTTAATAAAGCTTAGTTTTCCTATTTTGTTTCTTTAAAAATCGGAGAAGTTTTAAATTTTACTTTTAGTATATTTTCCCATAACTTTGTCAGCAATAATTGTTAAGTTTTCACTATGAATTTCAGACAGTAAGCTACACATGTCTTATTTAATACTTTTAATTTAGATTAATGGGATTATGTGTTTCCGTTAATAATGTTTAAATTGGCCTTCTCTGTTAGTAAGCAACTCATAGCCTACATAAGTATTACTTTTCGAGCTTCCTTTTTAGACTAAACGTTATCAAGATCATTGTGCCCGAGAATGAAAGTAAATAATCTACTTGAATCCCGGAGAACCCCTATCAAATATGTTTCCCTCTCAGTATGCATATTTATATTCTCAATCGGCTGCAAGTTGAAGTATGAGCATTACTGATTATTTGTGTGAGTCTATCTTTCTTTTTTCTTATTTTATGTGGGGGTGTTCTCTCTCTGCGTGGTCTCTGTTTTGTCGTTTAACTACCTAATGTGTTATTGATTCTTGTATTTTGTGTTTGAACTCAATTCTGAATCTTAGTTATAATTCACTAGCGTCAAGTTTAAAAACTTTCGTCTTTTCATCAAAGACTTAGTCATTTATTTTTATGTGACAATTTAGTAAGATAATGAGTTTAGTATTTATTTCATTGCCAGATACGATAACTACGGCAAAGGTATTGGGGATAATGTTTGTTGCGTTTTTTTTTTTTTAATTTTAATTACGTTTTAGTGATTTTAAAACTTAATGACAAGGACTGTTAACCCTATTAGCAAATAATGCAACAAACACCAAACGATAAAATACATACTGACTGACTGCATTCAACAAAAAAACCTTCACATACCCCACGATATGACAGAACTATTAACTGACAGCTGCCAATATATTCCACAAATACTAACATATTTAAAACATATAAACATTTACAAAAACATAAAGTATAAAATAGAGTAGGTCTACAGCATACTTAAAAAGATTTAAAAGGGATTACTTATATTATATTCATTTAGCAAAGCACGGTTATGAGAAAAAATCAGATATTTAAGGAATATTATACATAATATAAAAATGAAGTTCAACCAAGGTGTACATGAAGGAATAAATATATTATTCTAACAACCTCTTAACAATTAGAGATATTGCCAATCACCATCGATGTGGGGCACTAATCAAATCAAATAAAAATAAATACATTATAGTTTCTAGTGCTCTTATTTGCACCTAACTTTTTTTTATAACTTATTTAGTTGGATCTTCTTTGGTCATCATTGTTAATGAAGTAGACCCGGAAGATATATTTTTTTTCGTTTTCCTCCACTCGATCATGTAAACGGCTTTTAAATGCGTATTCTAAAAGTAACGAATTACTATTTTTTTTGTTTTAATAAATTTCATTTTCAATTTGTTTATAAAATTGAGAAAGATAAAAGCCTGTGTTGTAGATTTTGAATTCTCATAATAGAGGGTTTCGTATTGAAGGTTTAGAACTTATCAGAAGTAATTATTTAATATTATTCAGTGAGGCGTCATTTAGTAATTTATTATTCATAAAACTTTCCCTAAATTGACGAAACTATGAATGATTGAATTAGACCCTTTAGCAAAGTGACTCGAGCAGGCAATTAGCCATTAATTCTCAGAGTCTGGAAATAAACTTAATAGAAAGACAAATTTGAATCCCATATTTACTAAAAAGGTCTTTCTTTCATAATGTTGACAGTTCTAATTTTAAGGATCCCGTGATTACTAAGATGTAATTCGTTTTATGTGTACTGGCTGGTAAAGGCTCACAGAAGTATATTTTTTCGTAAAGGTGATTTTATCATTTAATCCTCCGCCATAGGTGCTCTGAGATTAAAATAGGTAAACCTGAATTAGTTTAAATAATATCACAAAAATAAATTGCTAAAACCGTTATGGTCTATTAAATATCAACAAATAAAGCGCCTATTAGGGAAAGAGATAAATATTATAGATATGCAAAGTATATTGAAGGAATAAAAACATTCGTATACGTTTTGGTCTAAGGTCATAGTATACAAGACCTTTCTACTGTTCATAATAACAGTGATAGCACCTAAACGTCCGCCACACAGGGGCTGCGTAAACTAAGCAGATTTCGCACGTGAAGTTTTACAAAAGAGAAATTTCACGAGAGCCGAACAGTTACAGAAACGGCCGAACTAGCTTTTGGCGGAAACTCCCGACTAGAACCGATGTTAGTCGATCTCATCTCGTCCGTCATCTGCATATACTTAATAAAAATACACATATCTTGGTTAATATTCAAAGTAGAGAATAAATGTATATAACAATACTTATAGTAACTTTAATTTGCAATATGATTGGTTTTATTGAAGTTTTCGATCCGACGAATAGTAACGGAGATATTTTGAATTTTCGAAAATACTCTCCTCTAAACCCCTCCCCCCTCCCACTAGCCAGATTTTAGCCATTAACGAGCTTGATCTTTATTTTTACATGAAACGTTTAAATATCGAGTATGGTAACAATCAAGCGAAAAATGCGACCACTAGAGCCTTAACAGTTATATCTATCTATCTATATATAATTTTGATCGGACCTCATTTTCGTAATCTCCTGGGTAGGATGGCTGATTTAGGGGAAATCTGCTAAAAAGTGTAAATTTATTTTTGGGTTTAGGTGTGTTACTATCTAAGGTGAACTACTCCTGAGATAATGTGAAATATAATATTTACGTTTATATTTTATTAATAATAGTTATTCGAAGATCAATCTGTTTAGATTCACTATATTTTATTAATGTTTTTAGTTTCAATTAAAAAGAAACATTCTTCGCAACATATTAAACAAATGTCCCATCATATTCCTAATATCTATAATCTATCTAAATAGTATGGGCTCCTCTTTACAAGTTACTTTTTAAATTCAAAAATAATGTCGTTATACGAGTTGAATTCCACGTTTTATCAATGGAAATTATGAATTCCATGGTTTAGGCTATTTTCAGGAAATTCTATTAAACGTCATAGAACTTCCTCAACCAACATAAGCTCTTTCAGGGTTTGTCCCTCGTCTAGTTGACCCAGCTTTGAATAATTAGTTGAATAATTATTAGCTCATCAATAGTGTATGTTAACCAAATGAACTAATACATGCAGCAGAGTGATTATATACAGTGTGAGTGACGCAAGTAAAGCAATTACATCATTGAACGATCAGAAAACACTGAGCGAGATAGCACTAAAAGCATTTGCAATTCCTCAGGCACCCTTGGATATCCAAATATTTCTTCGTGTCACCCTAATATTATTGTTTCCCTCATGAAAAGTGTCGAAGGAAACCAAGTATAATTAACTTGTCAATGTGTTTTGGTTTGGACTAATACAGATGCTCTTAATTCAAACAGATTCAGGCTTGCGATGGCACTGCGTTGTCTAAATTGGCCTGGACAGGATCTCATGGAAGCACAAAGAGCTTTATCTCAGAGAGTAGCTTTCATGAAGCTGTCAAGTTTTGAAGACCCTCTTTTACTTTGAGGCTACCCTTGCTGAGCGTAGGTCGTAAGTAAGCAGACATAGTTGGCAGAGCCATCTTTGACAATTCAAAAGTCTATTAAAAGAAATTTTTAACTAAATTAAGTAAGCTGCATTATTAGTCTTCTCGGTTAGTGATCTTTTGAAATCGTCCTTAACTCCAAGAACAAATCTTTTAAATGCACGGTTCTTGCTTTTCACAGTGTATTGAATAATATTCCAAACATACTTTATTATTATTATTATTATTATTATTTATTAACGTCCACTTTTTGCAACTTAGGCTACTCGGGACGGGTTATCTACAGGTTATCACCCTTTTCTAGTCAGGGTGGGATTTTAGGACGTTATTTAATGAATTTCGTCACTAAATAATTTCCTTTGCCCAGGCAAGAATCGAACTCCCCACTCTAGGTTTACCATGCGAGATAAAGGTCAACGCTTTAACTCGCATGGCTAACCTGAGCCCCAAACATACTTTATACCATGTAGTTAAAAATCTGTTGAGGTTTATATATCTTTATATATATGTATAATTCTACTGTACGTGTGTATGTAACTGAACTAATCCTAAACGTCTGGATAGATTTGAATGATTTTTTTTATGCGTTTGGGTGACGCCCTGGATGGTTTAGATTCACAAATCAGGCAGATGTAGCAGGAGTGAGGGTTATAAGGGAGGCCTCAAATTAAAAATAGCGATATTACGTTTCCTATTGGTTTATCGGTAAATATGCACAGGATAAAAATTTTTTATTTTGTTATTTAGTGTAACTTTTGTTATATTCACTTTTGTTGTGTAACAAAGTATAAACGCGTTGACCTTTATCTCACATGGCAAACCTAGAGTGGCGAGTTCGAGTCTCGCCTGGGCAAAGGAAGTAATTTAGTGACGAAATTCATTAAATAACATCCTAAGTCCCACCCTAGCTAGAAAAGGGTGGTAACCCGTCCCAATTAGCCTGAGTTGCAAAATGTGGACGTTAATAAATAATAATAATAATAATAAAAGTATAAATGAGATATAGTAAAGTAGCTTTTTTAAACATATAAACATATTAAATTTAATATCCTAATCGCTTGAAATATCATGCAAAACAACGTCTGTCGGGTCCGCTAGTATATATATATATATATATATATATATATATATATATATATATATGCTTATTTATGAATGCAATGGTAAATAGTTTAAATATTGGATAGACAGCTATCAAATAGTTCCACTCTTAATATATAGAGCCTTTTTTTCAAATTAATTCCCTTGTAATGATTACCCCTTACCTTAATTTAGAGTACGTAATGAATTAAGATGTGTAAATGTAATATATGTAAAACGTATTTGGAGAAAGGAAAATGTTTGTGAGTTTCGGATTTATTTTGTTTGATTCATATAATTTCACAGTTTGACAGTTCTAAGTTCCCGCGCTTTCAGATTTTTCTGAAGTATAACACCTGTCAAACACAGGTACCGTGGGACATTAATTATTGATTGAACGTTTTTGATTACTGAAGATTTTTGATAAAAAAAAAATAAATAAATAAAATCCGTGGTTAATAATACTAATCAGTTGCTAACGAAGTATACATTTTTTTTAAAATTATTGTATATTAAAAAAGATCATCGTATTCAAAATGGAATTATACATTTAACTATCAACTAACCATGATATACAATTTCTCTCTGAATTTGTGAGGTAAAGAGGGCAGTGGGTATTTAATCAAATAGGGAATCATTCCGTTTAGACCAAAGTTAACAAACCGCAATAATTTCATTAAATTTTCTCGACCGCGACGGTATTGGTTAGTGTAAATTCTCCTTACTGCCTAAATAAAAAGATCCGCCCTTGGCCTTTCAAATATATATATATAATTTTACGACGGCGATGGAAAGAGAATTTGCTGACGTAAGGTTCAAAAATGGTGGGATTTATTTATAGAAGTTATAGCCCAATAATTCTCCAAGGTTGCTCTGTATTTAATTAAATTTTCTTCGGCCACTATAATGGAACGCTTAGAAACCATTTCAAAATTTTATACTGCCTGATGGCTCGAGGGAAAATAACTTTGTTATGTCTATAAAGTATTTCATTCAAGTGTTCCTTTATTAAACTTTATAGAGTTCTTGCCGCTTTCATTGCCATCATAAATGGTAACAAAGTTTGTTATATGAACACAACAAATGCTGCACTTATTCGAATTTATTTGAATACTGCATACCAGAAAAGGATTTATTTAATCATTAGAACAAACTATCTTATTAGAGTAGCGTACAAATTGAAAGTATCATTTATATTCACCAATTGGAAAAATATACTGTCTATCTAAATAATAATTAAGAGCCTCAAGGAATGTTTGATGGGGAATATAATGAAACTAGTGATTTTTTCAGAGGGGGAACGGGTTTCGTTTTATTTTTTCTGTGAATGATCATTTCTGTAAGTTGGCTATATTGATTTTACTGCACTACTAAACTAAAAATATTTTCGTGGAATAGGTCGTTCCTGTTGGACCTGACTAATTTGGCAACCTTATCGTAAAATTCTATGGTCAAAATAAAATTGCTAATTTTTGAGGATTGTATATAGGTTCATAAATATATATATAAAATTACAATAATTAGGATAATTATTTTAAAGCATATGTAATTTTTCGTTGATAAGTAAATCGAAGCACCCTACGAACTGCTTAACAAAATTATAACACGTATGTTTCAAGGATAAAACCAACACTGACTCTATGAACTATAATTAACTAAATACTTTGCATAATGTACCCGTTTGTGCAATGTGAATTCATATAGTATCCGTATGTTTTAACAAGGTTAGTAATATGGAAATTCAAGAAGTCCAAAACCAAATAAGATGAATCTTTAATTTAACAGTTTAGTTAATAACTCAAGGATTTAGTTCTACAAATATCTGTATACATCTCTTTGATTAAGGCCCTCGCAGAAAACTACTTATAATAATATAATATATCTTTGCAGGCAGAATAGCAAAGGAAGCCGCAAAGGGCTAACACATATTCATACAATACAATAAAACTTCATAATTGTACTTGAAAGCATAATTACGTAGGTACTAAAACATTTAAATTTTGGCTAGATACGGTACAAAAAAAATACTGTTTATCCTTAAAAAGCTTCTTTACATTACTGAGGGCTACTTATACTGAAAAAAAAAACACATTAACTCACTATTATCCAATGAAATTTCGAACTATTATACAAAGACGTTCTTACATGAAATTAAAATTTTATACTGAAACAAGTGTCAGTAATAGCACACCGGAAAAGGCTGTTGAACACATACCCTACAATTGCTTACTTACAACATTCATTCGACTAACTTTAACACAAGGAATTATAAATATTTAAGAGGAAATATCCAATATAACAAATCTTTTTAATCAATAAATACAGCTCATTATTAAAAATAAATGACAGAAAACGTATACTACCCACAATAAATATAGTAATGGACTAATGAAATATATACTTCTGTAATATCGCATTTGTCACAAATATTTATAATTGTTTCGGAAATCAAATATCACTTTGAAATCACCAATGCAATAGTTAAGAATCGAACTCCTTGGTTTTATTATAACTGAATATTTACCCGTTATTTATATATTATTAATTTTGATTGATAATTTCTCGGTTGCTTCTTTTATATTTTTTCACATCGTTTAAGTTTTTTTTTTTTTTTATATAATTTTAATTTGACAACTATTAAAGTTTTTTTTTTATGAGCCAGTTCTCGTGGCGGTACCTCAATAGTGGAGTACAGGCCTGGATGTCAAGGTTTAATCGGATACCATCAAACATTTCCCACAAATAAAATTACCTACATAATAATAATAATTGTTGTTATGAATTTTAGAATACTCTTTATTTCGGGGCATAACCTAGAAAAACCTAGAAAATTTGAAATTTTCCTCATGAATTTCATTATGAATTAGCTTTTGATAATTAATATTGTATATTAATTGTAATAGCATTGTTAGCCAAAAATGGGCGTAAAGTTTCAACTTGAATGGAGGAAATAATAAACTTGAATTCTTTTAATTCCAAACTTTACTCTATTCATTATGAAGCGTATACAGGAATGATATTGTACTAATTCTCATCTCATCAAGAACCTTTAACTAATGAGGACTTCAACTGTCCTCTTTATCAAAGTTATTCCAATGGAGGTTTCCAATTCTCTTAAAATCCTAGATTAAGACAATCTAGGCTGGCTATAATCATGCATCTGACAATAATACATCAAGTGCTCCAGTTTTGAAAGCATTGATAGCAAATATTTCAGTAAAAGAGTAGGTATGGATAGATATAAGTGCAAAAAAAAAACGGCCTATCATGCATTTATCTGAGATTTCCAATGGTCGGTTCGACGGGTGTTGGGCATTGATGACCATTGATGTTTTTTGCCCAAAATCCAACAAACAAACAAACACTATTCCACAAATATGAAGGTGAGTTTGCCACTCATATTTTTAGCATACCACTTTGAAATCAATGATGTAATGATTTGTCACTAGTAAACTGAAGGGCCTCATTACACTGAGATGTCAGTGGTCAGTTCACCCAATGTCATGTCGTCTGTGGACGGGATCTATGATGTCATAATCATTAGATGTCTCGAAAGGTTGTCAGAGATACTCCCTTTTCTCCATCTACAAGTCCAGTGACACTCCTTCTCTTCCTTCACCGGGAATCCGGCGTATATTTTTACCTCCAGCTTACTGTAGATGTAAACTAGTCCTTACCCGCAGGGCCACCGGCACACCCTTCAGATTCTATGTACATATATTTCTTATCTAATGACCCTCCTAATTAATATATCTTTTTATTGATGAGCCGTCTGGGTTTAACACCTTATTCAAGAAATGATTTTTATCAAATCATCTTTATTATTCCAAATTTCCACTACGCCGTTTGGGATATTTACATGCTTACCAAACATGGTGTTAACTAGTTAGTGTGGTGTCCTAAGAACATTCGTTAACTATGCAACGCTCGTCCACTTTAGTGCCTAGAAGAAACTGAATATGCTAGAATGGACACTTCTTAACGAAATACCGAATTTCTCAATGGAATAAAATAAATTGGTTAAATATTGGAATTAAGAAATCTAGCAAAGTTAAGAAAAAAAATCCCTCAATCGAACCTCATCACTTCAGATCAACTCTATGCTAAGTATTCACAGATTGTGAAAAAGCATTCGATAGTTGGCCAAGATGCCCTCGAGAAATGAGTCTAAGTTACATGATTCATGGATTTCTAATATTTATTCCCATATTTAAAATGAGAGACATACAGGTTATAATAAGGATAAGGAGAGGTGTCCGGCAAGATATGCATTCCAAAAGTTTTAAAGTTGTTCTCCAAGACCAAATTAATAAAAGTCCATGGGAGAATCACGGGATAAATGTGAATAGGGAAATGCTGAGTAATTTAGTACTTCTAAGTAAAATCATTCTAGAAATGGAAGAAATGCTTAGACAACTAATTGACATGAGCAAGCTCCGGGGGGTCTCAAGATAAAACTAGAAGAATGTTGCTGCTCTCTAGCAAGCAATCGGTGTGGTAACCCTAAACTGAAAGGAACACCGATGAGAAGGGAGTGTGTTCAACAGAATATGTGCTATCGGCTAGAATGATCTCTTGAAATATAAACACTTTTTTTGTTCTACAGAAGGAAATAACCAAAAAAAAAGATTATAAAAAAATATTATCCATCCAACAATATGTTATGGCTGCAAGATTTGGACTCCATAAAGGAACACAATTAACAAGCTATTAACTACCATCTTAGCCGTGATAAGATACCTTTTAGGACTAACGAACAAGGATAACAGTCGGATGACGTGGCTGGAAGCAACCACTGGTATAAGTAACACAATAGAGAAAACCCACATTAGAAAGTGGAAATGGTCAGGGCATGCAGTTTGAAGAAAGGAGCCAAAGCGAGTGAAGCCTGTTATTGGCAGGTGCCCAAGGTAGTACATAAGCTAAGTTAGGAACTATTACTTATTGTAAGATGGGACAACGAGGTATGGCGGAGGGACGTAAAAAACTAAGAGAGAACACTATAAAGTACAATTTATGTATATAAATCATACTGAAATACCCATACCTAAGCTTTTATCATTTTGCTTTTAAAATTGGTCTATGGGGCATAATTTATTAAAATATTTATTTAATACACATATTTTTCGCATAAAAGGTTGTTTACTTATTTATAAAACGATGCAAATAATGAACCGCAAAAATAAAAGTATACATATAAACTGACATTATATTTTCAAAATAATAAGTGAATATTTTTATCTTGCTGAAGTCCGATACCTTCGTACCTATTAAACAATTAGGCTAAGTAGGGAGGGTTATCTACATAATTCAATATTTTTTTTTTAGTCATTATAGAAAAATTATTGCTGGAAATTTAGGAATTTTAGTTAGGAAGAATAAAATAAATATTAATATACAAGAATTTTCAAGGATATCAGGCAATTTAGCACCTGACTAAGCAGGAATGAAGTCATGAACTCCTTTCATATCGAGTGCTGCATAGGCTAAAGTGCAGGTCCTCCTGGGTGAGAAGTTTTTGCGTCCTCTACCAACTACTAGAATGCCAGGCATTTATGCTTCTAGGACACGCACCGGCGGAACAGGCCTTAAAATACTTAGAAGAACCTCTAAGATAAAGGGAAAAAACTTGGAGTTTATGATTTACTTTTTTGCACTGGTCTATTTTCGAGTACTATACATATTTGCTATACCATGACATCATTTGCTTCCTAGTGGCTATCTCAAATTTTAAGTAAAGAGTTAATAATGAGTTACAGCGCAAATAAACTTAACATAGATTATATTAAATGTGCGTCACAGCTACTGTAACACATCCACGTTTGATGGGGTGGGGCCATTCCCAAAATCGAAAGTACCTTCAGAAGTAATAATGGTGAAGGCAGTTTAGACTCTTGAAAGCAGCTAAGCCACTAGCACAATAAGTTATGAAAAAATATTGGGTATTTATCAATTATCGGGAGGCAATTCATTTAAAAATGATTATTAAATCAGAATTAAAAAACAAATCACTTTATTATTTAAGTTAAACCTCATAATATTGTACTGATAATTCAAGATTTAGTAAATAGGCTGCTTTCAGCAGATTTCCGCTGAGGTCAATCTGCTATTGAACCAAGTTTTAATGATAAAATTAGCTCTTTTCCATAGACAAGATTCATTAGAGTATTGAAGGAATCCAGGGTTTTTCTGATATTTTAACGAAGGGACAAGACAAACGTTCTGAAAGATCAAAACAGAAAAGCAAAAGTAGATTCTTTGAGTTACGGAAGCTACGGTTTATTAACGAGAATGTTATGCGCAAATCGTTAGATTGTCCTATTAACAGTGAATAAATGTTTCTTATCGGGAAAAGAAATTCAAAAATGTGTAAATTTCTGTGTTAGATTTATTATTAAAGCTGGTTATGACCCATCCTTGATATGCATTAAATCAATTTAATAAATTGCATTAATAGTAAAGTATATACACACATATATATATATATATATATATATATTTATATATATGTGTGAGTGTGTTTGTGTGTTTTACATTTTTTTTTCTCAGACTTGTGAAGAAAGTTTTTAAAAATCTAGCCTGAAATAATAATGTAGCCTTTGGTGCATCTTTGATTATTAACGTTCGCTTAATGCTACTAAGGCTTTCGGAACGAGTTATCTGCAGGTTCCTACGATTTTCTGGCCAGTGGAAGGCTAAGTAGCTAAGTAGTCATTTTTCCAGGTGATTGCCTGAAAAAAATAAAAATAAAGATCTAGTATGATTTCGAGTAGATCTATTTTCTTCTTGTAGAGAAGTAAGGAAATTTGTCACTCACTAAGAACGGCAATTAGCTGTAATCTATGCTCAACGTGGTAACTAGAGTTTTGAGACTTCTTTAACTTCACAGTAATGAAATTGGATAATCAGTTCGTTGTAGGTTCATAAGCGACCAAGTCCTAGTTCTAAGGCAGTCAATGTATATGATCTAGAACTTTCGCTGTCTACTGTAATGACACAATCAAGTTTTTTGAGGAGTTATTTTTTTTATTTTATTTTACGTCCACTTTATGCTACTAGGCTAATCGGGACGGGCTATCTACAGGCTACCATCTTATTCTAGCCAGGGTGGGAATAAGGATTTTTTTTAATGAGTCCATCATTAAATAAATTTCTACTGCCCAGGGTGGCATTCGAACCCGCCACTCCGAGCCCTGAGGAATTATTTTTAGAGTAGTATACAGAAAAAAAATTGATCTGAATGCAATCGGGGAGTATAGAAATCTTACAAGTTGGAAAAAAATGCAAACAAAGAAATACTATTTAAAATGTGAGAAATGTATCTGTTTAGGGAATATGGGTTCATACTTATTTGTCAGATGTTACAAAAGGCATACGAACTGTGTTCTTGACGTTGATCTGTATCAGCTCCAGCAAGCTTATGACAGTATATAGAGGCAGGGCGTACCTAGCTAGCTTATCAGACTGACGAGGATGACACTAGAAAGGGCGTTCTGTCAGAACCACTGTGGGCGAGCAATTGGCTTTGAGGTCGCTGGGGGTCAAAGGCCAGGAGGCAGGCCCTTTGTACATAGTGATGTTTGACCTCACCATTAATGAGGCGATATGAGGAATAAAAGATTATCCAAGTGGATACACGATATGTTCAAGCGTTGTATTACAGTGCATGTAGGAAGAACTATCGTGGGTGGCGATGGAGGGTGCGTCAGAACAGTTTGTGAGAGGAGCACATTAAGGCACAATATAAACAAGGCTGACGTACATAAGATTTTCTAGACATAACTGAGACACAGAAGGCACGGTCGTTTTACAGAGAACATTAACATATGTAGACATTACATTACAGCAAGAACGCTTCTAAGGGCTAGACTCTTCGGTTTCTTGCAGAATGCTCTCGAATTCAAAACCCTTTTTCGGAAAGCCAAACTAATGATAAATAAACCAGCGGTTGAACAAAATTCTCATTATTATTTATGAAAATATTTAAATGACTATTCGTTGTATATTGATGCTTGGCCATTGTAGCCTCATGAACAAAATATAAATATAATTTTTGAGAGTAATGAATAAGGGGTAATTTTTTACGTCTTACTTAAAAAAATACATACCTCATTATTTATTATCAATGCTGCTAAAAATTAAAACTAAAATTAAATTAATGAAAGTATTTAAATTGAAACTAAACTAAATCATTGAGAATTGATTAAAACTTTAATAAAGCTTTGGGTTCTTTAGTCAAGCTGGTTCAGTAAAATTAAGTTAAATAACTCTAATCTGTCTCGGCGAATTTGCCGAATTACAACAACAATTTTGGAGAACAGATTTAAAATAAAATACACACACACACACACACACACACACACACACACACACACACACACACACACACACACACACACACACACACATATATATATAAGTATATGTTTTGTTACCCTAGTTCTGAATGAAAATAGGACAGGTGAAAAATGCAAAGAATATTTTTCAATATAACTATTTCGTGAACTAATGACTCTAACCAAACGAAAATCACAAGTCAAAGTATACTTTTGATTATACTATAATAATTAACGCCCCACCTTAAAAAAAATAAAAAAAATATTTATTTCGAAAAAAGCTCTAACAAAGTCCAATTTTATGGATTGAACGTAATTTCATATTTAACATTAATAATCATTGTATAAATATAAAAATAAACATTAGATTTGAGCATCACTGATTATTAGAAAATAAATAATACTTTAAAATTCTTCTTAGTAATAATATTGAACTGCCAAGGAATGTTGCAAAGCAGCTATTCCTTGTACGCTCCACAATTTTCTCTGAGTAATTTAATTTCGCTAATTGAAATGCTGACTTAATTTCGTCTCTAAGGAACAAAATACAAACACTATAAACTTCCTTTTCAAAGCTGAATACCTTAGAAGAGATTGAATATTAATTTGATTTAACTTTAATGTCTTTTTGAAATAATGGATAGAGAAATGTAATGACTTTAATAAGCATTATTAGTATATAATAATATTTGCACGAGATAAGAAAGCTATAATTCTCTTAAATAATTAATGGAATAAAGTTTATATGATTTGGACAGTGTTTTATATAATATTTTCAAAATATATATTTAATTATTTCAAATGCTAATACGCGTCGTTTAAATTATATAAACAGATTGTCCTTTATGAATCAAAGCTTAGTCAGATCGAATTGCATTAAGGTAAATCCTTTTTTAGCAAAGATAGGACAAAAAAATTCGTTTTGTCAGATCACTCATAAAGTTTTTCACTTCATTGGAATTTCAAGAGAATTAGTTCGCGTAACAAAACACAATTCCAGGTTTCAGCAGATTTCCCTCAAGAGAAATCAGCTATTGAGGTTGCACTCATGACGCAAATTTCTACAAATGTCCATCGATCATAACTAGGAGATGACGAAAATAAGGCAAGACCAAAATTTGATATGCCTGATACTGCACTAGTAATCGAAATTTTGTTTGATCATTACCAAACTCGAAATGTGATGATACTATGTAAAACTAAAGATCACGTTCGTTAACAGCTAAAATAGAACCGGCAGAGCGGGTTTAAAGGAGGGGAAACTAGAAAATTCAAAATACCTGTTACTGCGAGACGGATCAAAAAACTGTGTATAAAAAATCATGTTGTTAATTAAATTATCTATAAATATTGTTCTACAAACTTTTAATTACTTTTTGAATATGAAGACTTTTTGAATACCTAATTAGACAACCGTCCTAATATAGTTTGCTATATTTAACCGCTGGAAAGAAAAATTGTACTACCCAATGGTTGGTGGAACAATACAAGAGGAACCTAGGAAGTGAGTCTAGATAACATAATGAGGGCAAGGGAACAGAGATATCGCATTAGGCACTATCCTATTTCAGTTATTGTACTACTGTCTCGCAGAGTGCCCAGCGAATTCACTAGAGGCACAACCGTGTAGTACATTGGATGAACACAGGTCGTGACAAATTCATCCACCCACCTCGACTCAAGTTATCAACATGCACTGTCCAAGTATTTAAAAATGTTTATATTTTTAAATTTGGAACCATTAGTTGATGGTTTTTACAGAGCTAATACAAATTCCATTTTCTGTCGATATTTGAAATAGACTCTCTCAATGAATTTCCAACCATTTTATTAAAAGAGACCCCCCCCCCAAAAAAAAAAAAAAGTGTTCTATGGATGCTAGTCTCTCTCGGCATCTCGGACTATTTGCATACAGATAAACAAATAAACTTGATTTTAGCAGATTTCCCTTGAGGGAAATCAGCTATTGGGGTCGTACTCATGACGCGATTTTCGAAAAATTTCTTCAAATGTCCATCGATCCTACCAAGGAGATAATGAAAATGAGGTCCGTTCAAAATTATATGTATTTATAAATAAATAAATATATATATATATATATATATATATATATATATATATATATATGTCTATTAACGCTCTAGCGATCGCAATGTTTGTTTGATCGTTACGAAACTCGATATTTAACCGTTTTATATAAAAAGACAGATCAAGTTCGTTAATTGCTGAACTTGAACAAGAGCGAGGGGGGTTTTAGAGGGGGGATTTTCGAAAATCTAAAATATCTCCGTTATTATGCATCGGATCGAAATATTGTATAGAACCAATCTTATTGAAAATTAAATTTATTATAAATATTGTTATTTACATTTATTCTCTGTCTTGAATATTAACCGAGATATTTGCATTTTTATGAAGTCTGTGGTCGGGTATAGTTCGGATTAGGTCGGCCATTTCCGTCATTGCTCGGCTCAGGTGGATGCTTCTTCTAACCTTACCTGTCGTTTCTTACCTTACCTTACCTTCGTTACTTTGTGAGATTTATGCAAAAATGCAGAATACGGATTCTGTTCATCCACCCCCCCTCTTTCTCATTACCGTTTGTATTTAATCACGGTGGTATTGTGTTACCAGTATGCAGATTTCTCTATTGTAAAACTTCACATGGGAAATCTGCTTAGTTTACGCAGCCCCTGTATGACGGACTTTTTGTATTAAGAGAGTAGTAACTCCGGAAATAATCAAAAATATTAATGAAATGTTTTCTCCATGGTGGTGATTAGTCGGGAGAGCTGCTTCCTATCAGAACTATAGTTCCATCAATGAATTACAAATCCTAATTTCAAATGAACATCTTCAGAGTTAATGAGATTACGTTCGGGTACTAGAAGCTTAATTCCCATTATAGTTGCACTGTGACATAAGGATAGTTCTATTTTTTTGAGAATTATTATTTTTTTAACATGTGCTAAATTTAGTTAAGATTAAAATTAGGTGTAACCATCTATAACTCTGAGTAAATTTTAACTGACACCAGATCAGAAACAAAAATCATAGCTATCCCTTACATACAAAACAAATCAATTAATGACAAATTTGTGTCAGTGTTGCATATTTGGAATACTTACTTTTTAATTGACAATACAGATCTTACAGAATTTGCTCTATATTTCCACTGTACGAAATCATTAACTCCATTTCGCAGCTAACTCCTAGCCTCCGTAGGCCCACCTTATCACACCACTGAAATCCAAGGAATAGGCACTGCTTCCTACTCTCCATCTCACCCAGTATCTCAAAGCTAAAAATATTATTTTCTGAGCTCTTGTTGTCTAAATCTTTATTTATATTATGAGGATGTTACACAAAGGTATTATATATATACGCGTATATATGAGATAATACTTTTAATTATAAAAAAAACAACAACAACGGGCTTTGGATGTTCCAACTGGACTAATATTTGATTAAACTGAACTGATTCAACATCACTAGAATTTTCTGCAATTGAATGTTCCATCTAATACGAGTTAACCGAAGAGAATCGAGTCGGTTTAATAAAAGAAATTATAAATGTAAATAAGAACAAATACCCTGGAGGGGGGGGGTAAAAGAAAATAAGGGAAAATAAATATCTTAGAAACAATATGTGAAACCCAGAAACACAATTACAAGATTACAAACCTTATTTGGTAAAAATGCCACGTAAATGAAAAATTGTAAGCAGTAATGATAAAGTACATGAAAATTACGTTATGGTTAGTTCAGATAACAAAATAATTGGACAAATGTACACATTTAAAAATACTATAATTAATGTGTCTTACCTCTGCACCAATTGTACCAAGAAAAAAGGGAAAGAAAGTGGTAAGAAATAGGAAACGAGGGCAAGAAAAAAAGATTCAAATAGGAATTTGGAATCTTGCCACTCTCTTACAACAGAAAATTGCAGCTTGTGCCCTTTCACACAACAGGAAAACGGGTCTCGGCCTAACAGCTGTATAAAATATACCGGAAGCAAGATGAACTATTAAATTAATCGATTGATCTTCACTACGGGTCTAAATAGAATTATAGTTACAACTTAAGTTATGAGAACGGATACCCACGGAAAGGGAGATTGACCCTACGAAACGCCGAAATAAGCATCGGGACGCATGAACACTCTCAGGGTACGTGATGTTCCAACATGTTTTCAGTCATGCCTGTGTTAGAATGAGTGGTAGGCACGCCACCGATAGAGAGCTGGAGATCTAAAGGTACCAAAGACGATGAAACTGATGGGCAATTCCATTGGCTATCAAAGTGGCTTATGCTCAAATCACCCGACTCGCAACAAGGAATCCACTTGATCGCTTCTTACATAAACATTACCCTATGAGTCTAAATAAAAATGATTTTAGTATGGGCGAAGTCTAAGTTATGCCTAATGGAGACAGAAACACAAACGAATGCATATAGAGAGATAGTCGAACATTTTTTCTTCTCAACAGATCCAACAAGAAAATGCACCCCATTTAATAGGAATAGCTTAGTATTCACCTACTAAATATCCCTTGTGCTACTGTAGAACTTGAAGTTTTCCCGCAATTTATTTATTTATTGGAGCTTCGCAGCTTCGGCGATGTTGCTCTAAACAAAAGCAATTAAGTATGCTCTACAATGTCCAATCGTAAAATTGTCAGATCAAATCTATAATTTTGTTCTCTAAACAAATGCTCTAAACCGTTCAGTGTTTTTTTCCCAATGCGGGCAATTTTGCCGGGTTTGCTGGCCGGTCATCTCCCATCCATTCCTATCTTATCAGCTGTTAGGTATCTCTATGTGCTTTTATCACATTTATCCTCCAATTTGAACTTCAGGGCTGTTGCTGGGAATTGTTTATATCAATCAATCATCTTTGTATCTAGTATTTGTGTGTGTGTGTATGTATATTACGAATATGTTTCATCAATTTATATAGGGAATCCTGCCTATGAAGTTACTTATTCTGGGACAAAGAAAAGGCTCTGAATTCGTTGATAATGAGTTGAATTAATAAGTTTATATATTTTTTTTTTTTGGATTAGGGTAGTCATGTGAGTTCAGGCGTTGGTCTTAATCTTACTTGATAAGCCTAGAGTCGTGAGTTCGTTTCTTTCCTAAGCAATAGGAACTTATTTAGTAATGAACTCCTTAAACAAAACCCTCAGTCCCACCCTGGCTAGAAAAGGGATTCTAACCTGTAAATAACCAGTTTCAATTAGGCTAGGTAGCATAATGTAGACATTAATTAATAATATAACTTATATTTATTTTATAATAATAGTCAAAAATGAAAACAAAAATAAGGACAACCCTTCAGGATTCTTTACACGTTTCATGCAGTCTTAGTCTCTTTTTTCCAGCGTGATATTAAGAAATGATGAATAATTTTTAACCATTGTTTATAATTTTTCCTAAATTTTCTCTTATAAGCAGATTTCCCTTAAGGGAAATCAGCTATTGGAGTCGTACGCATGACGCGACTTTCGAAAATTTTCTTCAAATGTCCAACGATCCTACCTAGGAGATGACGAAAATGAGGTCCGTTCAAAATTATATATGTATATATATATATATATATATATATATATATATATATTTGTCTGGTAACACTCTAGCGGCCGCAATTTTTGTTTAATCCTCACCAAACTCAGAATTTAATCGTTTTATGTAAAAAGAAAGATCAAGTTCGTTAACGGCAGAAATCGGGCCAGTGGGAGGAGGGGTTTAAAGGGGGGATTTTTGAAAATTCTATGCATAAATTGGCGTGAGGAAGCCTCGTCCGTGAAGTTAATATAGAACCCGACAAATGTGTTTTGCAATGTATTGTTATTTCAATTAGTTTTTTTTTTTATTTGACCTGAATTTATTATTATAAACCTGTAGTATACACAATATTATTCTTAGTATTGTGGTGGTATACATATGGTCGTGAGTTTCCCCTTAATATATGTGGCCCTTGACATTGTTTTCGAGTTACATAGGATCTCTTAACTATGTGCTAGGAGGTAGAAGGATCTAAAGATTGCTCATAGTTGGTGAAATATTTGAACACGAGAATGGGAGAAGATGAGGTCGTAGCGGTTAATGGAGTGGGTTAAAATCTTCAGTTAACCTTCTGGGAAGGTAATGCAGGGAAATATTAATGCCGTGATTAAACAACTCATGAAAATCAAGTTGAAATAACTATTAATGTTTTTGATAAAACGCTTATTCCCTACTGCATTCGTATCTGGTAATTTTAGATACTTCCTTGTTATTAGCTGTATCACCTCCAGAGATATTTTATAAAGCAATCTAATAGCTTTAACTGTTTGAGTAGAGATCGCTTTGACGTGAACAGCATCCCTAATTGCGCTTTAAAGTGAAAAAAGCCTTTTTTGACTAACATTCTTAAACATGCCATGAGCAACGTTTCTATAATGGGTAGGCAGGTGGGGTTAGATGCCATTGTTATTATCAGTTATTATACACCCGTTGGACATACGGGCTCTTTAACCTTGATAAGAATGGCATATTTATGAGCATTCCTTCCCCCATACACTCCCTCTCTCTCGCTATCTCCCTCTTTTCTACTCACTTTCTCTCTCTTCTCTCTCTCTCTCTCTCTCTTTCTTTCTCTCACTCTTAAAATACTCTATGGGCATCAAAAATGTATTGATGTATTACATGAACAATAATGTATGAAGAAATTAGAATGTACTTTTTATACTTTTTTTGTTAATCTTTTGCTTTAGGAATCAGCTGATTTTAATTCGCATTTTCGTTGAATTAAATCAACCGTTTTTTATTTGTGCACAGGTGAGTAATGTCAGCCGACCACCAACGTTTCAGTTATTCCTAGTTTAAGTAATTTTAACATTATCATCGCAGCTCCAGCGGTTATACCGTCTTAAACAATACTATTGAACCTTTATTATCATCCAGAAAATATAAGCCATGATACAAACCCAGAAAAATTCCACTCAATTTTTCACAAAAAAATAAATTACAAATTAAGACCTCATGGGGTCTTTCATTTTATTTTATTCAGCCGAAATGGGTTATAACCAATACAAAGATATCGCACTACAATGTTTGATAAGATAAATATTAATGGCATAATATGTGTAATCAATACGAAACACAAATCATCAATTTCCCTAAACAAATCAGTATAACGCAGTTTTGGTAAAGTGGTTTAAAAGGTATCGTAGCAGTCGTCCTTGTTCTTCAGCAGACAGTGTTAAGTATTTTGCTTCACTGAAAATTGTGAATGATTAAAATCGTGAATAGTGGAGCCATTCTTTGGGATATTTGCACTTGCCCATTGTTGGATCTCCCGTTTATATGCACTACTCCAGACTAGGTGAAATAGAAGAAATTCACGCACACTTTGTTGTGTTGACAAAAGTAGCAGTAGTCTGTATATAAGTACCGTTCAGTTCCTCCATTATGAATGCGTTGGGGTGTAAGAAGAGCATGTTTCTTTAGTTTTTTCTACGTATTTTGCTGGAATTGTTTAAACAGAACTCATATCATATTCTGCCCCCAGATGCCAAGTTGGGCATCAATTTGTTTTTCTATAGGGGTTGCATATGACAACACAATAAACAATATGGCAACAACTACGTTTGCAAACCTTTGGCTGTTAAAGTGATTGTCCCTGACGTCAAAGGCGTTAAGTGTGAGGTTCCTCTCTATGGTCGTATCAAGTAGCGCTTACAATTACAATAAAATGGATCGATGTAGAGCCCTAAAAGTGAATAAAACCAGTTTTGAAGGAAATGCTTTTAACGCATTTCAATGTTAGGTCTTTGTAAAGAAATGGGCTAAATACAAGTTTTTTTTTAAAGGGAAGAGCATCTAAATACAAAGAAAATACGAAGTAATGAATTATTAATAGCAATGAATAAAAACAAATGTTATTTATGGAAGAAAATCACTAAGATATCTAAAGATGAAGGAATCATAAGTCTAATAAATAATAACATTTATTAGATTATATAACTCCAATTCATAACCATAATTGTCATTTATTAATGGCTGTTTTCACCTTAGTAGTAATATTTTTATAGATGTGCTTTTGACAATTAAGGTGAGTAACTTTCCCATACTGGTATACATTTGGCTCCTTTTCTTACCACATAGAAATAAAATATTAAAATAGGAAAATAGTCGGATTCAAATAAAAATAATATCTTTCAAATATGAACGTGAATAAATACAAATTAAATATTCCATAAAACGCATACGTTTTTCACAAATAATCTATGACCCAACAATAACATAACGATAATTATTCTTATTAAATGTCAATTACAAGTAGCAACTCAGCTTTATTATTTGTGAGACTAAAAGAATTACACTATTATATTTATGCAATCCTAGGAAATAAATTTTCTTAATATTTTGTAGTTTCCGATGGTAATTTCCATTTGTCTGACTTGACTGTTTTGCACTGACGGTCACTAAAATAAAATAATAATAATTCATAATTACGGTCATATTTGTAGTGAATTTATTTTTGGTGGCTATGATAGGCATTTTAATTGTTTTTTTTTTAAAAAACTACAATATAAAACTACTAGTGAAACTAAAATTTGGATAAACAGATTTGGTATTCCACATTCAGGATCTCAGAAAAATTACGGAGGGGCCGTAAGAGAACGGTTTTGCAAAGACAGAGAGTTAAATCAAATAAATGGTTTGAACCGCCAGTAAAAATGATACTGTTGTCATACTTGTCGGTGAAGCCATCGTCACTGGCTGATGGTCGAGTACAGCTGGCAAGCGCTTTCGATGCGATGGCACCAACTTTAAGCCCGTAAAAAGATGTACCCCGTTTGTAAGGATCACCGATCATCAGCCAGTGACGATGGTCTTCACCTACAAGTATGACAACAGAGAGGCAACTTTATTGGGGAGTTTTTGATTATCGCCTAAATGTCAAAAAAATGGGAGCTTGGCGTTGAATCTATTAGGAGCTTCTGACCGCTTGGTACTCTTGCTAATAAATTAAAATATGGTTTAGAATAAAATTGATGAATGGTATTTCAATGCAATTATTTTCTATTAATTAAAATTAATAAATAAAATCTCTTCTAGTTTATTTCAAATAATATGCAGATACATAATGTCATATAAAATCACCCGTCATGGCCAGAATACTAGTCACACAATGCAAATTGAAAATCCAGTTCTGTATTTTATAGTAAATTCTTCCACAATTTATCTTTTATTTTTATTTTACTTGAATCATGCATTCCCTGTTGCAATTTGAATCCAATTTTAGTTCAATCCATTATGGAGTTAATCCTAAACAACATTGAATAGTAAAAGGCTATGTTTTCTGACTGGATTAAGGTTTTATGGTCAATGGCTGATCCCACACATAGGTTTTCCTCGATGTAATCATTTAATGAGGAGGCATGGGTTTTATTTTTTTTTTAATAAAAAAATTATTTCTCAGCCTTTTCCTGCTCATTTAAAATATTTTGATCATAACAATTTGCTTAGCAGACTAATATTCGTAACTCCTTTTTTATGGGTTAATTTTCCCAAGGTTAACTAACAAATAGCTTAAACGTTAAATATATAACACCTCTTCTACTAAAGATGAAGTAGGTGCATTACCAAGCTAGTGGTGGGTGGAAAATGAGTAAAATGGGTATGAGAAGAAAATGTAGGAGGCAAGCACTTGAAGCTCAACTTCTACCTAGAAGGAAGGGTGAAGGCTCATAATGAATTCAGCTTCCATTAAGGTTATAGAATGGGGTAGAAAAATAAATAGCCCTCTATTTTTTTTCTTCAGTTTCTCATCGACTATATATTTTTAATATTTTCTTCAACACATAATTTTAAAACCTAATAGTCCCATTACTTTATAATAACTCAGGTAAAATGAGAGAGGGCGTTAATCTAAATTATGGTTTCGGCGATGGTAAGAAATTGGGTACCTATATGAAAAAATGATTTCACTTTAAATTCAGCATTTTTTTTATATTAATAAACCCCGAAAATTAAGATATAATGAGCGAGAAAATTCTGTGATTGCATGCTATTTATTTTATAGATTAGTTCTTTAACAACAGAAGTTTAACTTTCTTCAAAGGTTGTAATTAAGTGTTAATATATAGTATTTGAGAGACAAATTAAGTAATGCATTGATTAAATTTAATAAAGTATCTTCTAGTTCGTAAAATTAGTGCAAGATCATACAACCAAATCAAATCCTGGAAAAGGGTTAACTTGTTTTAAGAAGTGTCATTTAAAGAATTGCATACTTAATTTATAGTAATACTCTCTCTGCAGTTGGATACATTGGCAATTTTTCGGAAATAATGTCTGTTTGTCTTGCGAGAAAATGACAAAGTGGTAATAAAATATTATTTTAAACATAATAAAACACTATTTCATGAAATTCCATGTATTATATTATACTTAAGGGGTTTTGATTTATTAATGATCAAAATAGCCTTTGATAATTTCTCCTAAATATATTAAAGTTCGTAAAGCAATGTAATTTTGTAGAACAGCGTACATTTTTAAAAAATTCCCAGACTAACTTTCTTTTCTAAATTCTTTCATTGAATTAAATTATAAACAGTTTCTGTCGGCCTAGAAAAACTAACGACCTGTCTTTAGAAGACTTATTTTCACTCAGTTGATTGAATAGGTTGTCCAGGCAAACGTAATTGGGTTTCTGAATAACTATCTGTTCTAAAGGTCAATCAGATTTAGCTTAGAAACTTCATTATCAATCGCTTTCCCCAGGGAATATGGACTGCCTCGCCCCAACGATATTCAAAGTACCTGTGAAGTCTGCATTAACTACGTCTGATACCTATTGCATATTTTATTATTTGAATATCCCTCACCTTTTTCTGTAATTAAAACTTACCTACGCGGGGAAAGTAAAAAGGCATGCCCAACCTATCCCTAAATAGTGTGTTCGTTTACAATTTTCTTGAGTCAAAGCAATGTTCATTATATTTTCAAAGAATAACACTAACTGCAGAAATATAAATGATCATGGCAAGCTCCAGTATGCTGCAGCCCATAGTCTAAACCTTCTTCAAAACAGGTAATCAACAAGGAACAGTCCTACATATAGGACCCAATACTTCAACACATTGATTTCTTTTGAATGCAGAATAAGTTAACATTGCTACTACCATGTTTTAAAGTTACATAAGTACTACCATGGGTCTCTTATGACCCACACAATAAAAGTTTAATTTTTTTAAATAATTTCTTTTAATATAATTGTTTAATGGAATACATAAAAACCGTGACACATTTTAAAATACAAATACAATAAAAATAACTTGTTTTTACACTTAACAAAAAAACATATTTGAATTAGAAAAAAAAGTGCAAGTCTGCAAATAATATAAAAATCAATATGTAAAAATGAATTTTTCGAGGGTCATCTTTCTTCTTATCATATTTAAGCGTATTCTGCTCATTATGAAACCGAAAGTAGTTCAATATCTTAAATAATAATGAATCCGTGAGGGGCTCTATACTACACGAACAAATAAATTAAAATTTTATATTCACAGTTCCGGCAGAGACATTTCGATTCAGAGTGATTCTTGCAACCTGTGTTATTATATTTATAGCATATTGCTGACATTTTGCACAATTCATCCTCATTTAGCTGTATTTCTGAATCTGTATCATGATCAGAACAAATGGACTGATTGTCACTGTAATTTTAACTCATTAGATCCTTATTATCATCAGACACAGGATTCTGATTTCCACCTTCTTCGTCCATATATGCCAACCAATCCTTATCATGTCTACCATTCACAATGAAATCCTCTTTAATCATATCATTATGAGTAGTTTAAACAACATTTTAATAACGTAATTACTACCACGGGTCAAAAATGAGCCCAAAACGTCAATTAGACAGACACAGATAATCACAGAAACCAGACGAAGAGGTTAACTGTAACAACTGTTACTAAGGGGGGAAATGGGACCTGGTGCCGCTGCCTAGCAACAAACCAAAGAAACCTTAATTTGTATTTTATGCTCGGGTCGTTTTTGACCCATGGTAGTAATTAAAGGTTAACAGTAATTAATGCTCTCTAACTACCCATCCTATACCAAGCTATTACTGAATTATGAATACACTTCTTGTTTATTAATCAGTCAGAAAAAATTATAAATGGTACTGGGGTCTTTGGACTAAGTACTGAAGGGTCCAATTCTGAAACCACGATATCTAATGAAAGTTGAACTCTAAAAATACACTGGGTCATAGTACATTTGAAATTGCTAATTATAGAGAAAAATAAGATCTTTTATAATTAAATTGTTTGAGTGCTTTATTCTTCTTGGGCCAAATGTAATAAAATCACTCAATCATCACAAATTTTTATTTAGAATTTCATTAGATTTAACAGAGAAAATAACAATCTCATCAAAGTAAATGGAAAAACATGAATCTCAAAAAAGATTGATTTATATTAATACATAAAGTCCACGAAACATAGAATTTAATGCCGGTTAGTAAAATCGCAAGAAAATAGGATTAAATTATTTCTCAATCTCTTATTTATACTTCCTTCATAACCTCAGAGTCTTTCGACTCATTGCATCATTCATATTACACATTCATGAAATTCTCAATATTTAGCATTTTTTAATATTTGTTATGCTAATTTTATCTTGAGCTAGTTCCATTATTCACTGGAATAAATCTCATGGGAGTGAGAGAACTTTGATAACGTTCAAGAAAGAAGAACCAGAATATCGCCATTTCACTCCATTTTGAACTTTTTTCCAAAAGAGACCGTATTTAATCCATGGAAGTGTTTTAATTTCTTCATAAATCATTACAGTATTTGACTCGAAGAAATTAATCAATTAAGTATTAATACAATTGTAAGACTTACAATTTAGAATTGGCTCGAGTAGAGCCACTGGTTGTGTATGTTGTACGAGAGGTTAATCGCATACAATGAAGTAGGTGTTTAAGTGTTGTGTTGTTCAAGTGTTATGTGTTGTACAGAGAATCATGGTCGTTTCAACGTACCGCAAGGGGCCAGGCCAGCCTTCCCCTTCTGTCGAGTCTCCTCTCTTCATACCCCAGATCATTCGAGGAAGACCTCTGGTAACTAATTTTATTGATAAATGTATATTTTTATTGTATATATTATATATATTTGTTGTATATTTTATACCTAAGCTGACTGTTTCTTATTTTTTAGCATGTTTTTTTTTTCTAAACAAGCATCTAGCGTTCATTATAAACTAATTTGAGTATTGCGAGTAATTCATTTCAATAATGAACTAAGTTTAGATCAATTTACAGATCGGTGAAGGAGAACATCTTTTGTTGGAAATTTTACGATTAAATTTCATAATATTGCTATTTTTAAGGCCAACATTATAGTACTATGACCAATTAAGATAGGTTTTCTACAGGTTACCACCCTTTTAGAAAATTTCCCCTAAGGGAAATCAGCTATTGAGGTCGTACTCATGAAGCAATTTTCGAAATTTTTCTTCTAATGTCCATGAATCCTACCTAGTAGATGACGAAAATGAGGCTCCTTCAAAACACACACACACACACACACACACACACACACACACACACACATATATATATATATATATATATATATATTTGTCTGTTACCGCTCTAGCGGTCGCAATTTTTGTTTGATCGTTATTAAATTCTATATTTAGTCATTGTAGAAAAAAAGATCAAGTTCGTTCACGGCCAAAATCGAAGCAGGTTGAGGGGTTAGAGTGGAAGAATTTTGAAAATTCGAAATATCTCCCCGTTATTATAAGTCGGATCGAAAGAGTGTATTGTTGAATAAATCTTATTCCAAATTATTTGTACTATAAATATTGTTATGCACATTCATTCCCTATCTCGAATATTAACCGAGATATTTGAATTTTTCAGTTTTCAGCATTTAGTAAACCCCCACTTCTACTAGTGTTACATGAACAATACTCGGTTATGTAACGACCCACATTATTTGAAGCTTAAATACCAAATATTGGTTCCAAGAAACCTTTATTATATGAGATTCATGCAAATTAAGAGTGATTGAACATAAACATAAAACTGATCCTGATTCATTACAAATTAAAGCACTGGCTTCAGTGAATTTTTTTCAATAAAATGAATGTGTTATATTAAGATATATTTCATTAATTGTTTGTCTTTCCTGTCCATCTATGCAGCGCTAGAAGGCTGGCTAGCCTGTTTGTTTACAATTCAGCCACATTCCGTTGTAAAAATTATTAACTTGTAAATTTACTGAGCATTCATAATAATACATAGCTAGCTCTATGTATATTTAAATCTGCTTATTTTTCGCAGCCCCTGCATAAAGGATAAGTCTCCTTTTCTAGTCAGTGCGGGACTAATTACTTTATTTAATGAGCTGGCCAATTAATAAGTTCCTACTGCCGTGGTGGGAATCGAACTCACGACTGAAAGGTTGACCAATAGAATAAAGCCCAAGGCCCAGTTAATATTGAATAAACATATGAAAATCAAAAGAAAAGTGAATTGCGCCTATAGCTTCAACCAGTTTATAAATGCAACATTAATTATTTGTACTAATCTCGAAAGTGTTCATGTTTTTTTCATCTTATTGTCAAGATGGTAATGTAGAGATAAAAGAAATGAGTGCCCCAGAGAAGCAGGGAGGAGAAATACGAGTCTTCCCTGAATAATAGAACAATGGGCTATGAATTATTGTTACACGGCACGGAAGCTAAAGAAAGTGTTTCACAATGCAAGCATCTCCATTCCACTGTGGCATAGGCACTGAGCCTACAACCCAGCTGTGCATTCTAGCCACTACACCGACTAATCTCACCGTGTAGTCTAAAGGGCTTCAACTAACATCAGTCTGAAGGAACTAATTATTTGGTAATACGAAATAAACACCTTATTAACTGTTTCTCTTACATTAATATTTTACTAAATTAAAGAATAAACAAACATTAATTTTTCTTCTCAACTCCTTCCTCCACCTATGTAATCATTAGTTTTAGTATTAAATATCGATCAAGGTATTGACCAAATAAAAAATATGTATTCCACAACGTAAAACCATTAATAATAACGTCGCACCGAACATATTTACATGTTTCTCACATAGTGAAAGTCCGACGAAAACAATATTTAGAATTTAAGCTAGGTATACGACGTTTCATGATACATTTGGCTATTGTTATTGGGGTAGAGAATCGTGGTTTAGGGGAGACTTAGGTGGGGTGGAAAATAAAATAATATAATTATGATCACGATTAGCGATGTAACATCCGACTCACAGCAACGAAGAAATTTTAAACTCCAGATCCCACACCTTCTGTTCCGATTTCATTCTAAAACATACTTGATCTTCTGTTTTAATTAAAACGTTTACATATTGTTTTATATATATCTTTATATATATATACAATTCTACTGTTCGTGTATGAATGTTTTTTTTGTTTTCGTTTGCGTGGTGCCCTGGATCGTTTAGATTCACAGCCTGGCAGATAGAGCAGGAGTGGGGATTGCCAGGGAGGCCTAATATTAAAAATAGCTATATTTCGTTTCCTATTATGCACAGTATAAACATTGTTTAGTTCGTTATTTGGAGTAACTTTTGTTATATTCACTTTTGTCGTATAACAAAGTATAAACGAGATATAGTAAAGTAGCTTTTGTTTTAAACATAATATTATTAAATTTAATATCCTAATCGCTTGAACTATCATACAACGTTTGGCGGGTCCGCTAGTGTATATATATATATATATATATATATATATATATATATATATATATATATATATATATATATAAGAACAAACACAATTTTGAACAGACATCATTTTGGTCATCTCCTGGGTAGGTTTATGGAAATTTGATGAAATGTTTCGAAAATTGCATCATGAGGTAAGTCCTCAAATTCGATTTCTCTTGAGGTAACCCTGCTAAAAGGAAAAATCCCATAATATGATACGGGATAAAACTAATTGACAGCCAACCAGACGTTAGCAAATAGAGACTAATTCCTTTAACATATTTGGAATACCTCCAAATCAGTGTACAGGTGATTGGATTTGAGTTTTGCCTCTTTAGGGACCAATCAGTAGTGTGAATGATGGATGTATTTGCCCACCCTCCGGCCAGTGAATTACGGGCCCTCCCCTCATCCTAATGTTCCCTATTGATTTTCCTTCTCTCCTTCCAAAGAATTTTTTTTTCTTTCTTAACAAATAACAAAAATGAAGTTTCCATTGTATTATATATCTGGCACTTTTTCTCTGCTGATAATAAGATAGAAGACGGATTCCATAGATTTGAAATTGCATCAGTGTAGATTTGAAATTGAGACTAATTAGAAATTTCATTTGTAATTATTATATATTCTATATAATAATTTTCATATCTTTACTGTTTGATATATAGAATATCACAAACAAGAGTTTCATAAATATATATACCCCCTCACCAAAACTAGCTTGAAATTGGTTTTTAGTTTGAGAAATAAATATTTAGCAAAAAGTGCAATATATTGGCCTACAACAGAGACTATGGCTGTTAATAGAATTTCCAAACTAAACAAACATTACTTGAAAAGATGTTTATACATAATACAGGATTATTGGGTATATGCTATAATTCAGCAATCTTTTTTAAAACATTTATTTATTGGTTTTTGATGTTTCTTTTTATCATATCTTATACTACTAAATAATATGTTTGTGCCCAGGCGCCAATCTTTAATGGTGGTTGCGAAGAACAGTAAGAAATAGCAAATATAACGCCTATACAGTTGACAATTTATAGAGATTACAACTCGCTAAAGTGCTATATTTTTATCTATTAGTTGTGTTTCATCTGTTCAATGCATTTCTTATTTGAATGTTTATTGGAGACCGTCCGTGCCAAAAATGCCTATCCAGCAGCCGAGGCCACCTAGCAGGTGTAAAAATTCAGAAGACCTGGCTATCTAGCACCCAAGGCTACCCAGCATGCGCCGAAATTCAGAAGACCTGGGTATCCAGGAGCTGAGGGTACCCAGCATGCGCCGAAATTCAGAAGACCTGGGTATCCAGGACCCGAGGGTACCCAGCATGCGTTAAAATTCAGAAGACCTGGCTATCCAGGAGCTGAGGGTACTCAGGAGGCGTCGAAATGTATAAGACCTGGCTATCTAGGAGCTGAGGGTACCCAGGAGGCGTCGAAATTCAGAAGACCTGGCTATCCAGGAGCTGAGGGTACCCAGCATGCGCCGAAATTCATAAGACCTGGCTATCCAGGAGCTGAGGGTACCCAGCAGGCGTGGAAATTCAGAAGACCTGGCTATCCAGGAGCTGAGGGTACCCAGCAGGCGTCGAAATTCAGAAGACCTGGCTATCCAGGAGCTGAGGGTACCCAGCAGGCGTCGAAATTCAGAAGACCTGGCTATCCAGGAGCTGAGGGTACCCAGCAGGCGTCGAAATTCAGAAGACCTGGCTATCCAGGAGCTGAGGGTACTCAGGAGGCGTCGAAATTCAGAAGACCTGGCTATCCAGGAGCTGAGGTAACACAGAAGTCGTCGAAATTCAGAAGACATGGCTCTCCAGCAGCATCCAGGAGCTGAGGGTACTCAGGAGGCGTCGAAATTCAGAAGACCTGGCTATCCAGGAGCTGAGGGTACCCAGCAGGCGTCGAAATTCAGAAGACCTGGCTATCCAGGAGCTGAGGGTACCCAGCAGGCGTCGAAATTCAGAAGACCTGGCTATCCAGGAGCTGAGGGTACCCAGCAGGCGTCGAAATTCAGAAGACCTGGCTATCCAGGAGCTGAGGGTACCCAGCAGGCGTCGAAATTCAGAAGACATGGCTATCCAGGAGCTGAGGGTACCCAGCAGGCGTCGAAATTCAGAAGACCTGGCTATCCAGGAGCTGAGGGTACTCAAGAGGCGTGGAAATTCAGAAGACCTAGCTATCCAGCAGCCGAGACTACTCACAAGGCATGGAAATTCAGAAGATCTAGCTATCCATGAGCTGAGATGACTCAACAAGCGGGGGATATTCAGAAGATCTGGCTATCCAGGAGCCGAGGCTACGCAGCAGGCATGGGAAGTCAGAAGCCCTGGCTATCCAGGAGCTGAGGCTACCCAGAAGCTTAAGATTGAATGAACTATTGTCAAGCAGTTTTGAACAAGGATTATTATTGACAGTCGATGCAGAAACCACTGCTAGTAACAAGCACACAGAAAGCTTTATGCTTTATGACATTAGCGTAGAGAGAAAATGTATCTGGTATCGGATAAATGTCAATTGAAACTCTACAATAGAGGAACTGGATACAGGTTGGTTCCTTTGAGGCGGCGTTAATAGCATCAATGTATGATAGAATAGCGTGACAGTTGAGCCGAAAGCCTGGCAATATCCGCTAGCAGCCTCATTGTTATATCGCTCAAGGTATCGATTCCATTAGCCCGAGGCTCCAATTATTCAAGGGTAAAGGGAAAATATTGTCACTGCATGATCCTCATATTCCTCTACTTTACATTCTAGCAGAATTCCCTTCCCAGAATATAAAAGACATTATTTCACAACCACACATTTTATAAAAATAAGTTTCTCATAACTTTTTGAAACCTTGAACGCCTTTAGAAGAAACTAATCTCGGTTACGCCAACAAAAATAAATTAAATATTTTCTTAAAATGTCTGGTGGTTTGTCTTGCGATTGTTTAGATCTTGTTGAGCTTTCGTCTGCGTGGTCAATAAGATATGTCGCCTGTCATTATGGGTGCTTGGGATTATAGCAATACGGTGATCAGTGTTTCTACACGTTCATTAATTCGGACAAATCCCTCAAAAGCATATTGTATCACTATAGCGTATTAATGTTACATTATTTTAGTACAGGGTGTTTCAAAAAGAATATATGTATTATTTTGTTCATACTATCGACCGCGCTTCGGCACTGCTAATGGAGAAACGAACACATATTTCAGTTTATTGTCGAGTTGATTTTGAAGGACTATGTTGGAAAGCAGTTTGAACTAGTGCAACATTTTTTTGAGGAACATGAGGGTAGCCAGGACTCTTTCCTTTACATACACATCCAGTATCTGCAAACTGTCGATACCATCTGCGAATATTCCCCTCATTCTGAGGATCAATTTGGTACCTAAACCTGAAACGGCTTTGAACTGTAATCACGGAATCGGACTTCGCAAACAGTGGCAATCACATATTGTGACTGTATACCATAATGTACGAATTACTCTCTTAATATTTCACTCACGAAAAAATGGTTTGAACAACAATTGTAGAACATCAATAGTTTAACAAGATTCATTCTATAAAATTTTTCGACCCAACTCATAATAATGGAGATATTTTGAATTTTCGAATTCACCTCCCCTTCTATAGCCCCCTATTCCTGGTGCGATTTCTGCCAATAACAAACATGATCTTTAGTGGTGACTGAAACAGTTAAATACCGAGTATAGTATAGATCAAATAAACATTTTTGAGACAAGAAAGTAAAATTTTAATTGTTGGCATCATCGTACAAAGCTTAGAAGGAAGAGGTTCATGATATAACTGCTAATTGTTATTATGACATGAGTAGTAGTGGGGGTTTACTGAAGGCTGAAAACTAAAAAATCTCTGTTAATATTTATATTAGAGAAGATATTTATATAATAATATTTATAGGCAAATCCTTTTACTGTGAAATTGGTTCTGTACAATTTTTCAATCAGACGTATAATATCGGAGATATTTAGAATTTTCAAAATTCTCCATTTCTAAACCGCCCATCCCCTTATCCGATTTTAACTTTAAACGAACTTGATCTTTAGTTTTGGATGAAAGGCTTATAAATCGAGTTTGGTAACGATAAAATAAAAATTGCGACAGCAGTAATAGCTCAATTTTATTATTTGTCAGTTGCCGGAATGGGCGTAAACTCGTAAAGAAATCTTTAACAATTGAATTTTCATGCTTCACGCTTAAAAAAAAATAATGTTGAGTGTTAAATTCTTGAATATTCGTCTAATCCTCACTTTTTACATCGTGGGTATAACGTGTAAATTACGGGTGACAAAATAGGTTATTTAATGATGATTTTGTTTTTAATATTTTATGATATGTAACCTTCTAGCAGATTTCCCTTAAGGACATGACGCGGTTTTCAAAAAGTTTCCTCTAATGTCCTTCGATCCTACCTATGATGTGACGAAAATGAGGTTCGTTCAAATTGATATATTCCCCCAACAAACGAGGCATTTCAATAAATCATTTAGATCGTTAAGTGATTGTGTCCATTGTTTTTTACTTTGTCGGGAATATTTATTACAGTTAAGAGCATAAGTTATATTTTTAGTTTGATGCTTTAATAGAGTTTCTAAATGTAGAAATTGTAAATAGAATAATGAATAAGTACAGACTTAAATATGAAACCTTAAGTACCTAGAACATATCGTCATGTTTAATCTTTAAGAACCTAATATTGAAGTTGTTAAATTCACAGAATATGGTCTACTGCCCGCTATTATACATTGCCTTGGTTATTGATTACAGGATGAACATAGTTTAACAGAGTAAGTCATCAAAGGCATCTTAGTGCGTAGGCTGTTTGCTTCTGAGATGAACACCCATTCATTGAGTCTGATTAGAAGCCACAAGCCTTCATGGTGGAAAGCTTCTTAGCAATAACTTCTAAGGCCGCTTGTTGAACATCGTGCCAGTATTATTTCTTCTTTCAAGCCAATACTGTTTCAAACTCATTATCTTATACCTCGTTTTTGGTAAACGATGTATCACTCAATGCTACTTTGGGGGGCACGAATGAAATGTGTTATTTGCACATTGAAGATCTGTAGTATTAATTAAAATAATACTTTTGAGAAGCAATATTAAAGTCATAATAAACTTTAGAGGAGGGGTAATATTTCCATCGTAGGTAAAAAGATTATTCCTCTGGGTGGAAAATGCTCATTGAAATGAACGAAGAAATAACTAATTCACCAGTCACGGCCTTCCGGTGCTACTTATTAATTCTCAGAGGTAAGCTGGAATAAAGTATTAATAGATCAAATATTGATATAATAAATTTTTGGAAATTTATAAAAACTTAAGTGATACACCTTTTAATAATTTTTGATGAATAATAAAAATATTCAATTAGGATATCAAGAAAAATAAATTGTTTTCGAAGTTGGTTCTGTGGCAGGTGGGAGTGATTAATGATGCAGTATGAGTAAGGAGGTCTGAGAAAGGTCATAGGGCCATCCCAGTCTACCAGTCATAAGGGTTCTGACGATTATGCACTTTGTCCATCAAATCTCACAACGTGCTCTGAAATTAATAAAAAAAAAAACTTTATCGTAATTACAAGTTTACATAGATGTTATGAGTACGGAGGTTGGATAACACATGCTTATGAGGAGGAAAGGGGGGGGGGGGTTATATAGGATGGTTCTTGGAAGATGCTGACTCTGCTGCTAGTCCTCTAGTCCTAGGATCTAAGTTAATTCTTAGTTATCTAAGTTATAGCATCTACAATATTATAGCTATTTGCTGCTATGTACTCCTTCTCACTCCACTAGAGCCGACTCCGAGGCAGCTAGCTTTATAATTAAGAGTTAATGTAGGTGGAAATGTTGAACTTTCTTTTAGTGCTATAAATTATTTTGATTTCTATATATCTTTCTGAGCCATCCACAATTAATATTCGAAATGGCATAGCCCATATGATTTATTAGAAGCGAAAATTATAAATATAAATTCATTTACCAACATCCACAATTTTGCTACTATGGCTAATTGGGACAGGTTATCTACAGATTACCATCTTTTTATAACCAGCGTGGGACTAAGGATTTTATTTAGTGAGTCCTTCACTAAAAGCACTGAATGAAATTAATTAGGTGATTGGCTAAGAGTCGCGAGTTCCAGGCTACACTGTAAAATATTCATCATGAAAATAAGAGGACTTATCAATGAAAACAAAGAAAGGAAATTACAATTAAGATAAATAAATATAATTTAAAATTGCATACAAATATGATGATTAATAATTCGTATTGAATACAAGCTAATATATTCAGTTAGCTTCTGTGAGTCTTTGTCATCAATCCCAAATTTCATCAAAATATTAGGATTCATTTTTGGGCGTGTGCACCTTCATGGGAACCGTAATTAAATTTAAAAATACCTCTCTGTTAATATTTGTTCACGTTTCGTAAATTGCTTTCTTTTCCAAGTGAGTCCTGGGGAAATACGTCTTCATCATTACTTATGTACCTTCTCTTAGGGTCTATGATTAGGATTCATTAATCATTGACATGATAACTACAATTCCAGCGTACTGAGCCTTCCATGCCTATTCACTTTCACACTGAGTGCAATTCATTTTAGCATCAATATTTCAATGATTATATGACATGTGATAAAGGAAACGGTGAAATTGATGTCCTGAGTCAATATCCAATTTCTCAGCCTCTGATGAGGACAGAATTTTCTTATGATAATGAAGTCAATGACTATTGTGTTTGTCATCGAAACTACAAACAACTGGATCGTTCATGTTTACAATTACCTAACCTTGCTTTTTCTCACATAGTTTTCCAATTCTATTTTATTTATTTTTATTCATCATAGTCTTATCATATCATTATATTCTGTACCTTAAATATTAAGAATTGTTTAATTACTACATAAAAACTTTGTCACTTTATATTAACCAAAAAAACAAACAATGGACTTCATCTCACTTGGTAAATCTAGAGCCGTGGGTTCAATTCCCTCCTGAGACATTTATTTTATTTATTTATTTTGCGACCAACTCATTAAATAAAAACCTTCCTACCCTGGCAAGAAAAGGGTTTTAACCTATAGAAAAACATTCTTAATTATCTGGAATTAGAATTTTAAAAATAAATTTGATTCAAAATGTAGATTTGTACTCTTGGCGTGGTTTCTAAAACATTTCATTGAAATCCATCAAGTATACTAACTATTTGACGAAAATGAGTTTCCGATACCGCTTGGGTGCGTATTGAAGATTTTGATTCAGTTTGTGTTTATGCAAAGTGTTTTTGAAAGTCGATATTAGAATGGCTGGAGTCGGAGTATCTCAATGCAAATTTTAAATTTAAGGAGCTATTGCTTACATTAACTACAGCCTCAATTAAACTTCCTATATTTTGAACATGATTTATTTCTGAGACTTTTTGGAGGAGTAGAGAAAAGTTAATCTTGGTCTCCTCTACTTCACCAAAACTTTTCCCATTTCCCACTTGGCCGATTTTTGAATTATTTTGGAAGTTCTGTATTAAGCCTAACCTTACTCTCTTTTACAATTATAAAATTCCCCACACATACAGCCTGGTTAATTTCTATTAATCCATTTTGATTTCAGTTTAATTACTTTCATTTCTAATACTCTGACCTACTTACGTAGATTTGGTAAAAATTACCAATTTCACTAGGCCTTGATGTTGGATATCATGGGTCAATGGGCGCAAATGAAATGCAGGGTTCTGCACCAAAAATATATTTTAGGGGAGAACTTTCATCATATTTAAATGGTCATCTTCAGTTGAGGACTTACCCTCCGCGTATTGAAGTTCAAGTGTTAAAATGGAAGTGTTAGTACTCATTTTGTGTAAGAGCTTCGGTAGGTAGTAACAATGGATTGTCATCACTTATAGGCTGCATCCAAGTATTATATAATACTATACTCATGCCCCAACTAAATTTCCCTCGGTATCCAATAGTCACAATTTGACTTTAATTGTCCTTATACATATAAACGTTACAGGTGTATGTCTACATTTCGATCCAGGACTATCATAATACTTATCGAGAACATCCGAATTTTCTATTTTCTCAGCTCTTATAAAGAGAATGGTGCTAGAACCTCTTGAAATTAATAAGAGAGAAAATACTTTCTAGTAGTGAATAAAAGCTTTCCGAAACATGGGGGCCGTACTCAAAATAAAGTCCATCTCGAAGGTGCTGCTTAAACTAAGGAGATTTTCCACGTACAGCTATGATACACTGTTTATCTCATCTCACTATATATTCGCTATTTCTCTTCCAGTAAGTATTTAACAGAATTTGGAATGTACTCAGTGCATATAGTAAAAATCAGACGATTATAAATAGGGGTCTACTAAGCCTGAGATCATAAAAATACACGCTACTCGCTTAATACTCAAATTAAATTTGCAATTTCCCCTCTATACCCACTCTGCCACTGGTCCGATATCAACCTTTAACGAAGTTGGCCTTTAGTTCTCCATGAAACGTTTATATATCGAGTTTGGTAACGATCACACGAAAATTGCGACTGCTAAAGCGGTAACAGACGAGTATGTAATTTTGAAAGGACCTCATTTTTGTCATCTACTAGAAAGGATCGATGTACATTTGTGGACAATTTTTCGAAAGTCGCGTCATGAGTACAAACACAATAGCTCAAGCAAGGGCAATCTGCTAAAAGGTTAAATATCATAAAATAGAAAATTCATCATTAAATAACCTATATATATATATATATATATATATATATATATATATCGTTCTAAAGAGAATATTATTAGAGTTTTGAATTGTTACAATTTCTTAAATCAGAATTAATTAGAAAATGATAGATGGAAAATTTCAATTCTGAAGTACCAATAAATAAGTATTTGTATATAAATAAGTCAATAAATAAATGGATCCTGTATTTTTTGTAAATAGCAAATAGTAATAATCTCAATAGGTAAATTAAATTTTTCATTTATTAATTGAACAACACGACAGTCAATCATTTAATTCAACAAGTGATCGTAACGTTTCCTGATTTCAAAACTTTCCTTTGGTTCCGAAATTTCTTTGATGTCACTTATTTTCTTTATTCATTGATTGAAAAATATCTCGTTCATTAAAATGGTTTGAATGACTCATAATAAATTAATTAATCCAAATCAATTCAGTATTAAATTAATACACCGGCCTGTGAGAGTTTCAACAAAAATATGGCGTTTGCTTCCAGGAATGAAGTGGCTTCATTAAAATGGCTTTATGATAAAGCTTATAAACATAACTGAAACTCATTAATCTCGTGGGCCTTAAGTGGGTGTATGCATTTCGTGAAAAGTTAGTATGTTTTAATATTTGTCATGCTCTCCATCAAAATTACAGCCGTGGAATTCTTACTTTTGCAGCATATTTCACAAATCAGTTCCGTTACCTATGAAACTTTGAATTATTTTGGTAACTTTTATAATATAGGGATGAATCAATAATTAAATTTAAGCCTGAAAGATTCGTAGTTGGATTACTTCATTTCCAGAGATGAAATAAGTACATTTATTTTTGAAAACAAAACAAAATAACATAAAAGCACGAACGAGGACTGATTGTAATCATATTTGCTTTATAAATAACTGAACATTAATCAAATTATTTGATTATGAATTGAATCCCTATTACCTTGCTGCATTAAACATTGTTGTCCCACGAAGCAGTGATTGCTAATTATAATATATATTAGTTGTATGCATGATGGTAAAAGCATTTTTCATTATTAGGAAGTACATTTTTTACTTGTTCCATGGTTATTAATTCACGAAGATGTTAAGAGTAACATACCTATTACTTGATTTCCCTGAAGGCAAATCCGGAAATGAAGTTTTAATTATGACAAGCACTTCGAAAAAGTTCATGAAATGTCCATCGATCCTACCGAGATGACGGAAAGGAGTTCCGTTCATTCATATATATATATATATATATATATATATATATATATACAAATTATTTAATACATTAAAATTAATTTGTTCGAGTTTAACTTATTCCTATCAATTAGAGGGTTTATTGTTCTGATCTGAGCATATATACACAGGAAAAGAGAAAGTATCTGCTTCAGAACCAAATACAATGAATCGGTAGCACATTGGTAGTAATCAACAGAGATAAGCTAGTTCGTCGCTAGTAGCAGGTGATGGAATGAGGCCAGGTTAAACTAACCCTCCAGTAGAGGGCGGAAGGCAAGGTTCCTAAATGGTAAAAACCTGCGCCCCTTTTAAATTATACCACACGTAGCAAGGAATATATTTGATTCCCTCCCACAAAATTATCATCCTGGACATTTGTAATTATAAAAAGTATTTTAATTAGAAAAAATTCTCTTAATTATGTTTTTCATAAAGTATTTGATTTGGAAATGTTTTTTTTTTAAACATTCAAATAATCGGTTTATATATATATATATATATATATATATATATATATATATATGTATATACCATTTCTTCGATTTTCTTTGGTATAATAAATATTATTGTGACGGCGAGTAGAGGGTCAGAGTGATCCTTTCCTAGCCCAATCCGTCTCACCATAGGCTGGTGTGTAAAAATTAAAAAGAAAATATATATACTAAAAAAAAAAATGCCGGGTTGTTGATAAACATTGAATTATATTGTACTTATTTCGACAAATAAGAGTATTGTTAAATATATGCTTATAAATATATATGCTTATAAATAAATTAAACTCTACTGAATTATAAGGTAAATTAAGAATTAACTCCTAATTCCAAATATTTAAAAAAAAAAGGATTATTTGAATAATTGAATGAGGTTATTTCATTAAAAGAAGAAAAAACAAAGAAATTAAATAACATTCCTAAACGGTCTTGGACTTTGAATAATTTTCCTTTTTTTTTGGATTATCTAAAATTACCATATATTATGTACATATATAATCTACAATAGAAAGATGATGATCGCCTTGAGCAAAGTCGATTCAATGAGGAAGAAGAAACTCACAGTCTTGGTGAAGGCGGGGGAGGAATCAGGTACCTGATACTTGAATTAAATGGCATTCCACCATTTTTCTTCCACGACGGTCGTCCTGGAACTGCTGGGCTCCAAGAAGAATGTTTTGTTCCAAATGTGGAAAAGTCTTGAGCGTGTTGAAGACGTTCTTAGATCGGGAGAACGCTGGAGAGTGCTGGCTGGAGACTGCAGTTGGCTTGGCTGATAGAACAACAGACTCTTGACGCACGTCGCTTGTCATCAGCTGACTGCCGATACGTGCCGAGCGATCCCGACTACTGCCGATTATCGCCATTCACTACTTAATAAACTAAATACCTAAATTATTTATACTTATAAACTACTATTATTATTTAATTAATAAATATAAATTTTTACATTATGTGTTGGCCACAACTTTCCCCCCACCAAAATTTTAGTTTTTAAAATTTTATTGAAATGGCTCATTTACAGGGACTAATATAGCAAGCTTAGCGATAGGTCGCTTTTAGATTCAAGTAAAGCTTCTATGTTAGGCCGTTGGTGCTTTAGAAGTGCTAACCAATGTGGTCCCACCCACCATAGCGGATGATGTTCCAACACAGATGGAAGTATGCTGCTGGAGCGACAGTCTGCTGTATTCTCAACGCGTTGTGCAACAAATGTGTTGAGTCGCTGAGATGGAGTGGAAAGACACCCTAAAACAAGCGCTGAGTCTGTAAAGAACTGTGACTCTGAAATGTTCAGTTTGTTCCTTAATTTATTATATGACTTGTATGGTCTACTCAAAGGCAATGCACCAGATGACTCCAAATGAGTAATTTTAATTGGTTTAATGGGAGCGAATTTAGTTTTTGTCTTTACTAAATGCATGTATGGGCCATTGGGTGTTCGGTTAACTAAATATATGATTGTGGAATAACCTCTTTGAGAGTCATCACAAAAACCTAGTGTCATGGGAGGCTCTGCATGGCAGATCTTTCGTGATATTCTTATGTTACTCAAATACTGTAACTGGTACAAGAGTAGATACCATCTGGAGTAAAAATCAGGAGGTCTAGTTTCATTCCAGGCGTATTGAGAGATCCACATGTCCTGTAGCATTACTTTGGCGTAGAAAACTACAGGCGCCAAAAAACCTAGGGTACTATAAATGTTCAGAAGACGCTTATGTCCTTGACCTTTGGGATATTCCAAATATGAGATTGATTCTTTGACTGGCAAAGATATAGCAAAGAGCCCTGAATCTAGATGGTAGTGACTTGTTTCGTAGTGCTTCTTACAATGTTCATCTTCCGCAGATACCTGTACCTTGGTCACAGGCAAGACTTCTTCAACCTCCCAGCAGTTATCTATTATTTCATTCATTTCTGGATTCGAATGAACTAGGAAACTATGACCTTCAGTGGGCACCAAATGTGATTTGAGAGGACCAGCTACAATAAATCCAAATATCGTTGGGAGCAGCCTAGGAATGTCTTGGTTGATCATGACTGGTGGACCTGTAATTATATCATAAAATAAATCACCACCTAAAAGTAATTCTACGGGAGCAGGTTTCCAGAAATAAGGGTCAGCTAGAGCATAGCCCTTGTATCTTGTCTGGATAGAGTTTGATAATGTTACTTGAGGTAAGTTACTCGTGATCTTGTGAACGACTATTACTTGGAAAGTAAACTCCTTTGAGGACGAAGAAGGCATTCTCGAGCGAATGACGCACTTCAGTCTACCAATGGTGTTATTAAGATTGACCTGACCAATCCCTGAGATCCGTTGTCTGCATGGCTCTATTTCTAATCCTAATTTTCTTGCACAGTCAATTGTGATAAAAGAGTATTGACTCCCGCTGTCTGTTACCATTCTCACTTCTTGGTAGGAGCCGTGAGAATCCTTTGCCTCCACAACTGCTGTTCCAAGGAGCACGTTTTCTTCGGCACAAATGGTCCCGAGGGTGATTCCTTTATCTATTTGGTCTGGAAAGGTTTCTACAGCTGGCTGGGCTGCGTTTGTATGTTCTTGTGGTTGATGGAGCCATGTGTGATGACGCTGATTGCAGATGGAACATCGTCTCATGGAAGGACATGATGTAGTCTGATGTTTGTGTGACAAACAATTGGTACAGCCGTTCCATCCTTTTAATAATGATAATTTCTTGGCAGCTGATGAAGACCTAAATTGTGTACATTGGTACAGACTGTGAGACGCCTTGCAAACAGGGCAGACAATTTTAGGGGGGTTGTGTCTAGAATCGGGTTTCTTGGTGGAATGCTGAGTTGATGCTTTAAAATCTTTTGCTACATCGCCCGAATATAAGGATGTTCTAGAGTGATAACGTGACCTTGAGGTGTTGTGACTTGATGAACTCCTCATATGTGAAGGTTGATCTGACTCATCAGAAATAGCGTCTAAAGATTTCCACTCTACTTTGATAAAGTCCACTAAATTTCTATAGGAGGGAAATTCAATTTCTGAAAATTTCTTCTCAAAAGATAATTTTGTTGAAGAGTCCAAGCATCGAAGCAGAAGAAAAGACAAAATAAAATCTCCAGGATCTTCTATTTCTAAATGATTAAATGAGTCTATGCACTCTACAACGGAAGTGATGAGAGTTTTGATGGCTGTGGCGTTTGGCTTGGAGCTAAGCGGTTTAAAATCCAAGATTTGTCTTAGATAGGTGTGAGCAAGTTTCCGCTTGTTATTGTAGTGCTCCGTCAATAGTTTCCAGGCCTGAGTGTAGTTAGCCTCAGAGAGGCTTATATTGGAGATGAGGGAACGAGCAGGGCCCTTAAGACATGCGACCAGGAATAAAAACTTTTCCATATCTGATAGGGTGGTCTCATTATGAATGAGAGACAAATATGTGTCTCGAAAAAGGGGCCAATTTAATGGACTACCATCAAATTCAGGGAGGTTTATTTGGGGAAGTCGAGCTCTAACAGTTCGACTTTCATTCATATGAAGTTTACCAGAATTGTCTCCAGCACAAGTTTGATTTGGTACCACCGGAGTGGGGTTCATATGATGTTCATATATAGCGCAGGCCTCATAATAGCAACGCTCTGCTGTCGTCATTAGTCGTTTGTCAGCTCTAGTGGGGAAAATATTAGGCTCGGCCACGTCCGAAACGAGTTCTAACAATTTATCCCATATTGAATTGAACTTCTCAAAGTATGGTTTCAGCTCCTTATACATCCCTTTAAAAAGAAATAGATTACTTGGGTCGGTGGCGATTGAGCGGCCTTGTTCAACTATATCCTTTATCTTTGATAGTAAAGAGGCTAATTTCTCCTTCGAAATTTCCACCTTACTCCTGACAGCTGGGTCTAAATTCACCATCTTACAGGCGGGGGGGGGGGCAAATATTAAGAAAGACAAATAAAAGATAGAGAAAAAAATGAATTAAGTGAAATAAATTGAAATGGTGAGCGAAATATGAGACTCACAAAAATATAATGACCATACAAGTCAAAATAAGTACAATATAATAATATCCGGCCTTCCGGAGGACCAAAATGTGACGGCGGGTAGAGGGTCAGAGTGATCCTTTCCTAGCCCAGTCCATCTCACCATAGGCTGGTGTGTAGAAATTAAAAAGAAAATATATATACTAAAAAAAATGCCGGGTTGTTGATAAACATTGAATTATATTGTACTTATTTCGACAAATAAGAGTATTGTTAAATATATGCTTATAAATATATATGCTATAAATAAATTAAACTCTACTGAATTATAAAGGTAAATTAAGAATTAACTCCTAATTCCAAATATTAAAAAAAGGGATTATTTGAATAATTGAATGAGGTTATTTCATTAAAAGAAGAAAAAACAAAGAAATTAAATAACATTCCTAAACGGTCTTGGACTTTGAATAATTTTCCTTTTTTTTTGGATTATCTAAAATTACCATATATTATGTACATATATAATCTACAATAGAAAGATGATGATCGCCTTGAGCAAAGTCGATTCAATGAGGAAGAAGAAACTCACAGTCTTGGTGAAGGCGGGGGAGGAATCAGGTACCTGATACTTGAATTAAATGGCATTCCACCATTTTTCTTCCACGACGGTCGTCCTGGAACTGCTGGGCTCCAAGAAGAATGTTTTGTTCCAAATGTGGAAAAGTCTTGAGCGTGTTGAAGACGTTCTTAGATCGGGAGAACGCTGGAGAGTGCTGACTGGAGACTGCAGTTGGCTTGGCTGATAGAACAACAGACTCTTGACGCACGTCGCTTGTCATCAGCTGACTGCCGATACGTGCCGAGCGATCCCGACTACTGCCGATTATCGCCATTCACTACTTAATAAACTAAATACCTAAATTATTTATACTTATAAACTACTATTATTATTTAATTAATAAATATAAATTTTTACATTATGTGTTGGCCACAACATTTATCATGTGTCTAACTGATATGAAGATACTTGAGTTTTTATTCGGCTTTGCTACTTTTCTTTAGAAATCGTAGGATTTCGTTATATTACAACATTATACAAAAATTTCTTCAAATCTTCGCTAAAGCAGAAGTTCCAAGTGCCTTGTAAAAGAATATATTTTGTAGAAACAAGTTTTGAAATTAAATGTGTTATCAATGGTTGGAGCTCAGGTTACCATTTTATTTTATTAATGAAATTAGTTAAGAAATTTCATTTAAAATGTGTCCTATTTCTTTTAAGTGATTTCTTTTGCAGATATTATTAGTTCACAGTTTACTTGTGACACACAACTTTATTGTTGGTTTTTTATTTAGTAATCGTATTCGGCACAAGTCGATTATTGTACCTGTTTCACTGTATACCTGTCAATAATATTGCAGGGGCATCTTCTTCTTGTTTATATTACTTCCTACTGGTAGTCATTACAGTGTTCATAATCCCATAGTCATGTTTCATTCTGCTCCGAGCCAGGTCCTAGGCACAAATGTGTTTTGAAATTGAAATGTATTACTTTAATTCTAGGTACCTTAAAAACCCCACTATTTACGTGATTCTCTCGTGGTAGGATTTTTTTAGGTTGTTTCTTTGCCCAACCGTTTATTTCTCCTATAGCATTTCATACAATTAGGACCATCTTCTTCGAAGCCATATGGACTTACTAAGTTGTAGATAGCCAATTTCCTTTAGTGCATACCTTTAAAAATATAGATTTATTATTAACTCCCTTTGAAGGGCCCTTAAGATACTATCTCATGACTTTTACATTAGAGTTCATTGGCCCATGAAGGTGTTCTCTCGGATCTAACGGCTTTGAGAGATCGCTTGGAAAGGCGGAATTAGTCAAAGAGTCCATTCGGCTGGAAAAAATCTTCTCTTTGTTGACACTTTCCAACTCACATACTCTCAGATTGTGGAAAAACAAAACTTTTTTTTTTAAAATGGATCCCATCATTTTAAATGGATTCCATCAATTGGTCATCAATTTTAAATCTGTGAAAGTAGTTCTGATTCTAGACAATTACAAATTTAAAAGAAGAGTTTTGTATTTTATTCTTCATGGACTAAGAGCTCCACTGGCAATTTATCATTTAAAACTTTCTGTAGACGGGGCTGCACGGATAGCTTATAGATAATTTTTAAGTTCTCGTTTCTAGTTTCATCAAGAATTACAGTAATAATTCAACTATTTTGCATCGTGTATTACTTAAATTATTTCTTTTAGAATAAGCTAGTGAAATTAGAGAACCATGGCCAAACTTTACTACATTCGGCTTATTTTTATTTTTGAGTTTTAAAATAAATTTTTCTCAACTTTTTATGCTCATTAAAACCTACGTCGCATAATGATTTTAATAAAGCATAAAATGGTACTCGTATTTATTTATTAGTGACGAAAAAAAAATCTTCTGCCAATCCAGTAAAAAGTTGCTGACGCGCAAACTGAGCAGATTTATTACCCAAATGATCACAGTGTCATACTAGCACAAACTACGTCATCAGAACATGTATTGTTATTTTTGTTATATGTTTGTTGTAAAAAAATGTTGGTTGCACTTCAATAATCATTAAACATGAAAATTTTATTTACTCAACAATGTTTTTTTCAGGTAAGTAATTCGACTTCATCTACTCACTTGTAAATATGTAAGTAAAGCACATTATTACACTTCGATATTCTCATTAATTAATTTTAATTTTAAATTTGAACTATATGTGACTAAAATGGGCTCAAATAAGTAATAGCCCTGTATCATTTAAATAATTATTTAAACATAGGGGGTATAGTGGGTAAAATGCAATCTAATGGTTTCTTATAGACCCATATATTTGGGATTGACACCAAATTTTATTTATCTATATGGTAACGTTGTGAAATTGGATGAATGTGTGAATAATGTAATAGTAATAATTAGCATGGAATATCTGCATAGGGCAGCAAATACGCCAAGCAGACAAATCAACTCAAAGGTGTGTGGGCCTGGCCCTTCTTATGAACATGTGTGTGTGTGTCTGTATGTATAGTAATTGCTTACCTATACTAAATAAATATTTAGATCTAAATAAGTCCTTCGTTTGGAGTGTACCGTATTAGGTTAGCAAAAGTTGGATACTTCAAAAAAGGGCGTATAATAGATTGGAAGCAATAGAAATGTGGATCTGACACAAAAACCCAACGTGGAAGTTTTAAATAAGGCGAATTTTCTTGGGCATATTATAAAGCGCTACGATTTCATCACAAATGTAATTGAAATTTGTGTGATTGGACTGAGTTATGTGAGGAGGCTCATTGAAAAGTCTTATTGAACACATCAAACCATCTTATGGATTTATGAGTATATTTATATGAAAACATCAGCTTGAAAGAAAGAACAAAATGGTTGTACAAAGCGAAGCTTTTTGACCATGTTGATATATATATATATATATATATATATATATATATATATCAGTATACAAAGATGTATATATTATATCGGTTTTCGTTGTATACCGATTATAGCAGTCGTTCACCACCTCCGTAGGAGAGTCGTGATCAGAGTTTCATGATTAAAGCGACATACAATTTTCTTTTCTTTGGAGGACCTGAGATGAGCAGTCTTCTGGTTGGTGGGAGGGAGGGAGGCATTGGTCAGATCATCAGTGGCTACTTTATCAGTTTGATGGGATTTAGAGGAGATTTTAAGTCAATCATCAAGCTGAGCCAGTTTTATTCACCAGACTCCGTCTTATTTAATAGTGCACTCCGGTAGCAAACAGGTGAACTAACTCCTCGGGTAGGTTTTCAAATACTAATTTAGTATTTTTTTTACTATTTATTAGAATTGGTGAGAAAAATTGTATTGACATATTGGAATATTTGTTTATTATAACTAAACGTTGAAAAGTGATGACTTATTATTTTATATATTAGTTCTTTCAAGGTATGTAACATTAACGGGACAATTCCATAGAAAGCTTCGTTAAATTAACTTTTGATTGCTTGGGACTGTTTAACTCACGTTCGCAAGAAACTAATTTCTAGACATTTATATCAATAACCAGAAATTGAATATTTTATGAGTTTGGATTGAGATGGGAATGCTGAAGATGTAGTCCGTTCCTCCTGTCACCCTACAAACGTTGATATTTTGGTTTTGATGAACCTAGAGTATACATAAAACTGTTCTCATAACTCATAGAATAACCCAAATACTTTTTTACAATGAATCATAAAAAAAAATATTTAAGTGTACTGAGTTACTCTATTGATGATTTATTACAAAAATAACTTAAATAAATATTTATTTACTTATTTGTGTTGGTGATTCACAATTTTCATTTAAATAATAGGTTTTTACTAATAAAGTTTCTCAATCATCGTCCATTTTGGACTTGATTATTATTTTTAAACTTTTTATAGCATTCCTACTTCTTAGTGATAACTGTTATTTACTGAATGGATTGGGGCACCTTTTTCAATAATCAAGAAAATGGATTTAAGTATTCTGTATGAAATTAGTTCTGAAGTTGGGTAGCCACGATTTCCTGGTAAAGCCTGCAATATAAAATATTCAAAAGATAAATTTCTGTAGGTTTCTCAGTACGCCTTTCTTGGAAGTATATTATGCTTAACTTTGGAGAGAACGCAGTTCAAGGTACTGGGTTATAATCGAACCCCTTCCCCAATCAATTATCTATCACAGAATATAGCTCAACAAGTAGTTTGAAAAAAGAAAACACCAAATATTCTTAATTTAAAAATTATACTTTGGCAACTGCAACAGATAGCAGTGGCTATCACCATTTAAAAATTGCAATACAAAATGCTTAAGACTATTAAAACTAATTTCCAATTCCCAGTAAGGAATTGTTCATAATTTTTTATTAATATATTTTTAAATAAGTTATATCTAAATGTAACGCAAATTACATCATTTCCAAAACTTCTTAAAGAATTGTGTTAATGTACTGGGCTTAGCTGTGAAATCATTAATATTAGTATTATGCGGGGGAATGATGTCGTATTGGTCTGATTAAATAAAACATGAGTATTCTTCTCAACGTTTTATTTTTAAACTCTTAGCGTGTTCAGCTCAGACTTCTACGATCCGAGCGACATACAGACAGAAATCTGTGTATACAAATGAAACGTCACACAATAAATTATATTCTTAACGTAATATTCATATGGTGTGTATTGTAGACTTTTTTTGTCATGTTGTCAACTAAGTCTTGTTCGTAGAGTCCGACGTGTTTAATGACCCAATCAAATATATTTTTGTATTGTTGTTTTGAATGTAGTTGTCTAATTTGTTCTGTTAATGGGTCTTGAATGTCTGTGTTCAATAGTTTTTGTATTATTATCTTGCTGTCTGTGTTTATAGTTGCTTCTGTAATTTTTCATAATTTCGTTTAACATATTCGAGCTTGGTTGTTTGTACATGAGAGTCCTTGTGGGTATTTAAGTTCGTCACTGAGTATATTCTTTTCCGCAGTGTAGATTTGAATGTCGGATGAATTAATGTTTTGTATATGTGTATTTTCATGTAATAATAAATATTGTGATTTGTGTTGATTTGCAAGTAAAAAGATGGGTGTAATTCTCGCCAGAACACAGACTGCTTCATACGAAATTGTTCTAAATCCCTTTATTATCTTCAAAGTCAGTCTCTGAACTCTCACCATTTTCCTTAAATTGTATTGCCGCTGTAAACCTTCATGCCAGGCTGTGATTGCGTAAGTCATTGCAGGTTGTATTGCTGCAGAGTAAATTGTCCGTATTGTGAATGTTTGTAATCCCCAAATTAGTTTTGTTGCTATTGAAACTAAATTAATATAGTTGAGTAGTTTTGTTTCAAGATGTTGAATGTGTCAGTTCCAAGTTAGTTTACTGTCAAAAAGTATTTAATTACATTTGATTTAGTGAGTTTTTCTACTTGTAACCTACTGTCAAATGATAGAATAGTCCTTTAACAGCTAAATACTGTGTAAGAATATTTGTCTGTATTGAATTTCAATTTGTTTTTATGAGCACATTGTTCAGTGAAGTCTAGTATAGTGTTAATTATGGTTTCTGACAGGCCAGGAATCTCTGATTTTACTATAAATATAATATCAACTGCGATTGCGTTGATAACGGTGTGTTTCGTGTTAATTAAACGTAATAGTTCATCAATAATTTATCAATAATAAGTTTCATAGAAGTGGAGAACAACTTGAACCTTGAGGTGTTCTATGGTTTGAGCTTTAGAAATCTTTAAATTGGGTGTAATTAAAAACATTCTTGCGATCAGTGAAATATGAAAAGACAAGTATATTAGGGAGATTTCTTCATTAGAAGTGAGTTGAGGATAGAAGGCCACCGCGAATTATCAAATGTATAGATTTATAATATGTTTATATATACAATATTTTTCCCGATACACTTTGTATATGTAACGATTTTCTAGCAGCCCTTGTAATTTTCATTCAGATAATTGTAATTTAAAGTAATGCATTATATAGGTTATGAAGATGATTAGATGAATAATACTAATATTTTAATATCGTATAATATAACAGGAACAATTGCTGGAGTCGCTCTTATTTTCGTCTTACTTATTCTATCTCTATCGTAATTTATACCTTGTTCTAATTTCTTATACAATTATCTCACAGAGTTTAGGAAAGTTAAAAGTTTAGAGCGAATCGAAGTATAACTTCTCGAGATGTAGTAGAACAACTTCCAGAATGGACATTTAAAAAAATGTTTATGGTTACCATAGAAATTTTGCTTTTAAACTTGTTTATAAATTAAATAAAAATATTGTGCAACGGTATAGCCATAGATTATTATTATTATTTATTAACGTCCTCTGTTTGCTACTAAGGCTAATTGGGACGGGTTATATACATGTTACCAACCTATTCCAGCCAGGGTGGGACTTAGGATGTTATTTAATGAATCCCTTCACTAAATAATTTCCTTTTCCCAGGCGGGAATCGAACTCGCCACTCTAGGTTTAACGTGTGAGATTAAGGTCAACGCTTGGACACACATGGTAACCTGAGCCCCAGTTGTTAGGAAGGTTCAGTGTCATGAAGCCAATGGTAATACCAATTAATTGTTCATAGATTGATAATTGGTCATAGATTAACCATAGATACTGTTTGGGAAACATATATTGTTCTTACAAATAACAATGAAATACTTTACTGCATAGCATCAATTGAAAATATTCGTTCAGTGGTGCCATCAAGACTATAAAAAAGTTTTGTTACGCAATTGGTCCAGATCCGAAAACGTTTCTTTCGATTTTTGTTCGTAGACCACTACAGTGAGAATGCCTGTTAAGATTCTTGTGAGACGATATGTTTTATACGCATCTGCTGTCCAAGGAATTTTAAAAGCCCCAGTAGTTGTTAAGCAGCTGAAAAACCAATATTATTATTTTAAAAATCGATTTATTGTGTGGTTGGTTTTGAGGTACACGATTATTGGTCTATATTGTTGGTTGAAATAGATGAAAAGTTCCAACTGCTGAATGATATAAACTGTGCTACACTTGGAGGGGCAAGAAGGAGAGACAGCCACTGGCAGTGATGGATAGCTATGTTGGAGGAAGACATATGGGCCTTAGCAAAGGGGACTAGATAACCCTTAGTTCTGTGCCTAAGATCTCTGACAGTACTGCAGGTGGTTTGCTGGCTCAAGAGCCCACATCTCAGTGAGTGGCAAACTATTAAATTTTTGTGATGCATTTCATTTTGCACCGATGTTGGCACACGTATTGCTAAAGGAAATTGCGCTGTACTTTTTTAAAATTTCATTTAGAACGATCATCTATGTTATTTAATATTTGTGTGGGGAGATAATTAATAATAATAATTCCTAAATATGTGTTTACGTTGTGATATTATGAAAAAAAAAATATCCGTTACGCGTAATCTAAGGCTTCTGAACACGCTGCAAATCAGTCACCTCCTATTCTCCAGTTTTCCTGTAAAAAGAATCCTAAGCAAACAGTGTTTGACATCAAATATTAAGCAGATGAGGCACTCTAAGTGAAAATCGTAATAGTCTGAGTGGGAGGAAGGGTTGATAACCGTAAAACGCAAATATCCCATTTAGCATTTCATGTACTTGAATACTGCATAAAACAATGGTAGGGGATAGCATTTGCAATAAGATCAGGTATATAACATTTTTTGGATCCGACTCATAATAACGGAGATATTTTTAATATTTAACTTTCTAACCCCCCCCCCTCCTTCTCCTTCTTATTCTAGTTCCATTCAGCCTTTAACAAATATGAAAAAGGGCGACCACTTAAGCGGTAAAAGCCAAGTTAAACAGATTGTATTTTCGTCAACTTCTAGGCAAGATTGGCGTATATTTGAAAACATTTGGCGTTACCTATCATGACATTAATGTTTGACTTCCCATTGGGTTTTCCTGAAATATACAATTTACAGTCTTCGGTAGTTTTAATAGTAAACTATTATTTATCTTATCTTACCAGCAATTTATTATGCTATGTCATTAAACTTCTTATTCCTAGCATAAATATCAAATATGTTTTCGAAATATCCTTTACTGTTTGAAATACATACAAGCATGTCCTTTGTACCCATCATCCATAAAAGTTATATTTTCTAGGGATCTGAAAAATCACATAATCGAAATCATGCTGATTATTTAAATTATTAATAGAGTACAATGTGTGTAACAAAACATTAAAAGTGAATCATAAAGAGCTTCTAGAAAATTCGATATGTTAACTCTTAATAATGATACACATCAATTATTGTAAGGTCACTAACACTTAAATGTAACTTTTTCTAAGAAGCTTGTTTACCTACATCGCGCATGGACAATAAGAATTTATTTAAACTCGTACTCAGTACTTCAATTCTTAGTCCCACAGTTGCTAGAAAAAGGCGGTAACCTGCAGTAACTTGCTCTATTATAGCCATAGTAGGATAAAGTGAACTTTAATAAATAATTAAATATAAATACACGAGAATTTGGAATTTCTACTCCTTATCATCATATTTGTGTTAGATCTTTTTTTATACCAAACTGTTACCAAAGAATAGGGTTTGCAATGACGATTTAATTCTTGAATTCTCTAGGTGATGGCTATATTCCTTTGCCTGACGAATGACCGGTTATTTGCTATATGTAAAACAACAATTACAAGGCTATAAATAAAACTGAAGGCCAAGTTAAATGATAAAGAGTGAATACCGTACACGTTAAACTACAGTACTATTGAAATAATACTACACTGATCGAAGAAATCTTTAATATACAAATTATGTATTTAGTACTTAGAAGATATTAATTCTTCTCAACATAAAAATGCAGTTCTTTCTTTTTTATTAGCTCATCTGTTTTAATATAAATCAATAGAAAAGTTCCTTAACTTACTAAGATCACATGAAGATGTTAAACAAAAACTATAGAATCTGGGAATCGGGAAATCAAATAACCGTAGGTCTAATTAAAACTTTTAGCTTGTCTCATTGAACTATTCTATGCGAGACGGGGAAGCTGACATGCTTTTTCACCTGAGGGAAAGTTGGGGATACCCAAAGTAGGAGACGTCAGAACTTCGGCAATTTGTGAAGTTCCCCCTGGTCTACTCGAGTAGGCATACCATACCTTGCCTTAGACGTAAGCAAGTTATTCGAGCTACAACCAAACCTCCAAAAATGTTTGTGAATTTATCAACTACAATGCTCAATTTTGTATATAAATTATTATGTAGATAGGATATGTACATAGTTTAAAAATAGTTCACATATCCCTTTGTCTTTGAAGTAATCTTAGAATTGTTCGGATATTGTCTAATTCCACATTGAAGAATGAAAGTCGTCCCAAAAGACGATTATGGTCAGTTTATTAGAAAGGGGAAAAGTTATTATGTAGGCATTGTAGAAATTTATAATCTTTAGGTTCTACTAATCTTTCAAAATTTCTGGGTTAGATATTCGACTGCTTAAATGCTGTGTGATACTCTCCTCTCCAAATACAGATACTCCAACACCGTACATCACATATTAACTAACTGTCGACGAAGAGACAATTTAGACATTCCACATGACTTACAGGAACGTTTTACCGATAACAGTAATTATATAGACTCATTCATTAAACATCTAAAAGCCATTAATATATACAACATACTATAATCTACAATTTCTACACACTATCTTCACTTCTTTCCTACATTAGGAAGGTGTATACACTCTAATTTTATTTATTTATTTATTTTTGGGTTTCTCTTTTCCTTTTTTTTCTTATCTTTATTTAGCCTTTTTTTTTGGTTTTCTCTTTTCCTTATTTTATTTTTTTTACTTACATTTTCAGTTATATTATTTTCAGCACCCTGACGTTTCCATATACAATATTGTTTGTTTCATATACTACCCTACTAACTGGAATGAATATACCAATGAACCGTATCAAATACCACCGTATTCCTCAGATCACTCCCTTTCCGTTTCTTTCTCTCTTTTTTTTTTTTTTTTTTTTTGCTATTCGCTTCTTTGGGCACAATTGACTAATAAGTAAATCGCCGGCGCTGCAGAACTCATTTAAATAAATATATAAAAAATACTCTAACACCAACAAGTCCCCCGCCTAACTATGTACCGAGTTTTTCCTGATCAGCCATAAAGCAATCTGACAGTCGTCTCATTTCAAAATGTCTCAAATACCGCGTTTTGACATTTTTGGTAGATGTGATGTTGATGAAGTCGGAGTCTCCTAAGAAGGAACTGTAGCTTTCTTAAAAATGTGCAAAATTTCTCCGAAACCTTTCATACATTTTGGCCAAGCGAAGCATTAGATGTGAATATGGATCATATTGGCGTTTCATTAAGAGGTTGACAATTGCACAGGTAGTCTTATGTGTTAGTATTTATTGTATTCACAAAAGACACTGCGACATCTCTAGGCTCTAACACAATGTAGGCTTCAAGGAGGTTTTAATGACCTACAAACCGTTGAAACAGGTCATGAGCATAATGACATCTTGTCTTTAGGTTTAGTGACATATATTGACACCAATTACCAGTGCCAGAACATAAGTCAAGTTGCTATTTATAGAGTTCTCGCATGTCGAATCTAGAGTGAATTAGACTAAGTGAATTTGGAGGATTCAATCGGATGGTGGAAGTGTTGAGGTTGAGATAGTGGAGCTGAGGGAAAATGTGCCCAGCTGCCTAATGTTTGCCCCGCACTCAGTAATGTCCCCACTCCCCTATCTGTCTTCTTACACACCAACCACAGCAACCAGCTCAATATACCAATCCTATAAAATAGTGCTTACTTTCTCCTCAGATATAAACATTTAGGAATTCGATAATTTGATCGTTATCCAAGCCTCAATAAAATTGTGTGTGTGAGTGTGTGTGTGTGTGTGTGCAGTAAGTGAGACCACGCATATTATGCAAATCATCTGGTAACAGGCTGTAAACTGCATTTTTAAGGCACTGGGCGTGGCAAGTCCCTCCCTTAAAGGCGATCATGGTTATGTTTGGAGGCTCAACGATGTAACAACGCCCCAATAACAATACTAAAAATAACTAGATCTACAGCTCAAGGAAATCTTAAAACTCTTTAATTTTGAGGACCTATTTTATTTTGTAGAAAAATTAAAGGAAATGAGAAAAGATCTTTACGAAAAAACTTTGAAAGCAACAATCTTCCAAACTTCAAATAGCCCAGACTATATAACTCAACATCACATTCAGGTGGAATTTTCATATCCACAGCAGAACCCGTTGACTCAAATCGGTACAGCCGTAAAATGTATGACTCTCATATCGTGGAATTAATTACCAGATACCTTCTGAAGCATAAACCACGAAGGAAACCATAAACCACTTCTATTTCTCCCGCAATCTATTTACCATACAGCCAATAATATTTCAATACATTTATTCGCTAAACCCTCACCACAACCGACAATTCAAACACCAAACGTTCTCCTTCAGTATACAATCAATCACAAGCCTTAATCTCAAAGTATTTAGATCACAACAATAAACCCACTTATTGGGATTTTAAATTAAAATTGGAATATTTTAATATTAAACAATTTTAGTTTAATGTATTACATGATATATATGAATGGAAACGTACGATATAAATGTATACTTTTATATAAGGACGTGCTAGATGTTCCGTAATCAATTTCGGTAGGAATTATTTCCAAAAACAAATAAATAAAATTATTAAAATCATTTTTATATTATAATTTTACCTTTATTGGAAACAACTAGAATTAGATAAATAAATAGGTTAACAACAATACAGAGGTTGGTAGAGAAGTAAAAATTAAAATAAAAACTATTAAAATATAATATACTCACGGACAAGACGAAAGAAAGCATTGAAAAATCCTTCTTTGAGCACAGAGAGTGGTCCTTCGCCCATCAGCTTCTCCCCACCTTCAGAACCAAACTGGAGCAACACTGTTGCAGAGGAAACTAGGTAGATGCCAGACATTTTCGAGACATAAATCCCACATGTTGGAAATTAGACTTGTGAGACTGGTCTTTGCATTTGCTACCAAGTACGACTAGATATTTCAGCCAAAGCTTAATCACATGTCTGTTGGGTGACAATGCAGGTACTCGGAAATCGTGGGGCAGCTGCCCATGTGAAAGTCGCCGACCTGTAAGCTAGTGTGTATCCACAGACATCAAAGATTTAACCCTCCGTCCGGCGCAGCTAGCCTGAGAGGCCAGGAAAACATACTTTTTGATACCACGCCTCATTCTGTTTCCCCTGTGAGGGGCCATTCCCAGTAATTTCCTGATTTGTGTTCATGCTTAGAATCCCCTACTTTAGTCTATTGCCATCCTTCATCCAGACCGACTGGTCCCTAGGTGGCTTGTGAGGCCGACTGCGCCCAATTGCTCCTTAATTTCGAAGATGATTTTTTTTTCAAGATATATCTATTGCAATCGTCCCTTTTACTAAGATTAATGCTATTCTATATGGAAGTTCGTCGGTATCTTGAGAAATAAGTGCTAGTCTAACTCTGGCCTCTCAGGCCGAATGCGCCTGATCAATTTTACTTGTTTTAGTATAAGCTTCATTCTATTCTAATAAAAACAATATTTTACGTTATAAATATTATATTTGGTTTCCAAAGATCCTAGCGAAGTCTGTCCTACCAGCGTTTTAAATTAAAATTAATTAGTTGGGTAGTGGGGGTTTAAAATATGTGAGTGGCCTCTCAGGCCGGGTGCGCCCGATTTTGTTTCGTCCAGAGGTGCGCCCGACGGAGGGTTAATCTGAAGAAATTACCTGAATACTTTGACATCTACTTTTATCGTTTAGTTTTATCGGCTTTTCAGAAATATCATAAGTATAACTTAACCTTTAAGTGAGCAGTGGACTGTAGAGAACTCCTCAAGGACGTTATTCAGTAAATCTTACCACTTGAATGACAGTAATAGTTAAGTTCTATATATCTCCTTCTTTTGTATCTGAAAGCCGATTCAACAGGATTTTTTTCTGTCAGTTGTCAAGTCCCCACCTACACAGTTGTCTCACTGCCTCAATCACTCTACCTTTCCTACTCTCCTTTATATAGATTTTTATTTGTCGTTTAGGTTTTTATGAAATTGTTAAGCATACATACATGTTTGAATCATGGATATACTTCAGGCAGTGCTGCAATACATTTTAAAAAAATGGCTAACTGGTGAAAATACTTAGTTCATACTAGTTTTAAACTCATAAAAAATCATTTCATTATCTTCTGTAATATCGATAGTATATTATTTAATGGCTAATTTTGTACAAACTTTTCTTCATTTCTCCACCAATCTTCCAATTAAAAATCAATAATTTAGAAATTTAGGCCCTTTAATTGTAAGTGGAATAAAAATGAGTATATAGCACATGTTAGCAGGTTGTGCGCTGAGTCATTACTATCGTTTGGCTTTGAAATATGTTAGTACTGACAGATACTTTAAGTACTTCATGTGTCAGCACATTCGCCCACTACTAAAACTCTCATTTACGTTATACTCAGAGCGTGAATCTCAGTTAGATGCTTCGTTTTCATATAGAATATTTATGAAAGGTATAACAATGGATGGCTTGTTATAAATGTTTTACCTTTTTACTTTGTTGATACTGAAAGGTGAAGCACCCTTGTTTGCAGTGTTACTTGAATAATGCATGAACTCTATGTTCTGTTGCTCCAGTTCACAAATAATTCAGTTCTTAATTGGGGTATTATACTCATCCCTCTGTGCAAAGCCTAGCTATCATCCTATCTGACAGAGAGCTCCTTTGAACAGCGGGAACTATTTTGTATGCTTCCCATTAAAAAAAATGAAAGGGATTATTTATTATTACAAATATTATGCGCATTATGTGAAATATTTAATTATCTTCACAGTGTGGTAGTTAGTGGGAATAGCGTCCGAAATCAAAGAGGTAGCCTTGGTTTAGTGTTGTTTAGGTACTTTACTATATTTTAATTTATTTAATAAAGCCTCTGCAGTTTATTGTATATAGAAATAAAACTAACACAAATGAGTCTAACTCCAATTATTTTTATAGTCAGAAAATATAATACAAATACATCTTATATATAAAATTGTAACCTTTGTTTGTATATTGATTTTTTCCCCTCAAACTTAGGGGAACTCAAAATTTCGTTTTCATTTTTCATTTTTAGTTTTGGTGTCTGTTCATTTGTCACCTTTTCACGCCTATATGCTAGAATATTATGAAACATGGTAATCTAACCCAATGTGAACTAATATTCTCAGAGACAAAGGTTGGTTCTAAATGAGCGGTAGGTTGGCTTGCAAAACTGAGTGTAGGGATGGCGGGACTTCCTCAGTACTGTTAACCTTACATCGTGGTGTTTCATGTAAGATGTTAGTTTCTCCTTACAGCTCTCAGTATATACATAAAACTCTTGCATTTTAATGCTGGGAGGATTTGAAGTAAGTAGATACTATTTTATTGTTACAGGAGAAATGATTCTTCTCCCTGTTTATACACAGGTTTGTGCCAGTCGTTTTATGATGAGAATGCACAGGTAAAGTAATAACCAATTTTGTCCTTCACCCCCCGACCTGGCATTGGGTTATGATTACATGTGATTTGATGCTTATACTTTAAGTAATGTAGTGTTACTTTAAGTAATGTGAATTCTCATAAATAAATTAAACCGGATGAACACTGAGAGGATGTACCCAATCACTTATGGTATTTTGTACCACAAGTCCAAAACCGTCAAAGTCCTTTACTTTACAGGAAAAACCGCTCTTTGCCTTGCATCTATGATCAGGCGATGGCCCAAATATTCAAATGAATATATAATATTAAGAGTGTAACGAAATTTCTAGAATTTAATAAAACTAATGTCATCAATGGAATTTTGGTTTTTTTTTTTTTTTTTTTTTTAGGAAATTCCATTAGCAGGGACAATTTATAAATAAATAGATGTATGAAAAGATCAGAATTAAATATTTATGTTAAGATCGAATGCAACTAGATTCAATTCTTTAGGCATGCCAATAGAAAATAAATTTAATAAATCAAGCACATATCAATAAATTTCAGAATTTTTAACTAATATTATATCACGATATTTCTAATCGTTCACCGTTATTAGCACTTGATGACATCAAAAATAAACAAAGCATATTCAATTCACTTAAGGTTTATTGAAGAAGCCTTGACGGCTGCCGAAGATGAGATGAAAAGAATTTTTAAAGCAGCCTAATAGTATTAGTGGTGAGTCAGCTGAACCTCTTATCGTCTTAGCAGCAGGTTCCTCCCTTGTTAGAATTGACTTAAGTCTTTAGTGCCATTTTCATTGTCCTAAGATAATCTGCTACCGTTCCTTGAGAGGAAGCTCTGTTGGAATTAACTTCCCTCCAAATGACGTTATTAGTTACTCGCCAGCTACCCCCTATCCTATCTAACCCAATCACTTGGATCAAATTTATGTTTTCATCCTGAATTACAAAAATACTTTATTTCTGAACTTTTTTTAAAAACTAATACTAAGCCATTGGAATTAACTAATAGGATTACTGACAAAGCTGTTTATGAAATAAATAGTCACTTCAGCATATGATGATTGACTTTTAAATATATTGACTGGTCTTCAGTTACCAATGTTGTATATTGCCAAATTTTGTAAATAAATTATTACATTGATTGCTGTTGTCAATGAAGCTACAAAAACCTATCATAGACAACATTAAGTAAGTACCGTTCTTGAAAAATAAATGGCTATCTTGAACTAATTATAATTATAATTTTGATATTATAATGCAGAGTGCGAGAGAGGTTATTGACATAAAGGACTCCGTGTAAATAAGGAAGAATATCCCTCATGCGAGGGTAATCTGCTACCGTTCCTTGAGAGGAAGCTGTATTGGAATTAATTAAGTTTTGCCTCCTTCCAGTGTAACTATTTATAGTTTTTATTTTAGTTTTTTCCCCTCATGTTGTAAATATACTAAAAATTCAAACTTAGTTGTG